>CM050436.1:1960828-2180828 GCA_027564155.1 Gymnocypris eckloni scoliostomus
GCATACTATCATTTCATTATCTTGAGAGGAGTATTGTAATACTGATATGCAGTCCATTATTAATCTACACATTAGTCTAGATATGCAACAGAAGACCTCCCCGCTCGCTCAAGAAAATGGTCTATTCCACCTGCCACACATTGTGGGAGGGAATGTGTGAAAATGTAACGAAGGTATCGCAGACAGCAGAATGTGTGTCTGTGTGTTAGTGTGTCCAGGGGGTTTAAGAGGCGTTAGAATTGGGGCGCGTCTCATACTGTGCATTCAGTGATATGAAGGTTGGTTTGTTTCACACCGTTGGGGGTGGCATGAAACCGTATGTGTGCGAATGGAAGGGACGGAATATGAGAAGCATGCCGCTCTCTGAAATTGGGTCCCCTGAGGGGGCGGTAATGTAGAGATGACTTCACCCGTGTCTCTCCGCTTGGCTGGCCTGATGGAAGAGGCCTGGAACTCCATCAGTCACAGCAGAAGAGAGTGCCACTGCTGTAACGCTACATATAGACTGAAAATGTGCTTAAACTGACAGGTAAAGAAAGTTCAAACACTCTGCAAAAACGCCACACAACTTACTGTACTGTCACGTAAATACTTGAATGATGAAATCATGTGTAAAATGCTAATTATTACACAAATAGGAAAGATAGAGGACCCTTATAGACCTCTATGACTGTCTGTGTATGTTATAAAATCAAAAAAGCTGATATTTTATCCTTTTGCAAAAGGTAAGCTTAGTTCGTGTAAATTGTTTGATTTTTATTGAATTTTGTCAGTGACCTAAATATCAGCATAATGCAAATAAAACCATGTGCAAACACATAAACAGACCCACTGCTCTTTTCAGACAGCCTTTGCTGTTTAAATGACGTTTGCAGAGTTATGACCTCACTCTATTTGGCTTGGGTTTACTGTTTTGTGCTTGGTGCCATTATTTTGCACGCCGTTCTGTTTTTCATTCCCTGCCCTCTTCCTCTTAAGGCCAGCTGTGGAAACAGCGCTCCTGCACCCACACAAACAAGCTCTGTTCTCCTCTTCTCCTTTATCAGTCTGAGCAGGAGACCTCAGTCTACCTTCAGCCCCATCATGGTACATTTAACGCAGGAATCCAGCCAATGCACTTACGCTTTTACTCACTCCCTTTATGGCACAGTGGCCATAAAAAGCAGTCATTAACTCTCCCAAAGACTTCTTTTGTTTTCTGTCATCATTCTGGCTTGCCTAGCATTCTGGTGAGCTTGACTTACTTAAGTTAGGTCAAATGATGCTCTGAGAGACTGTTTTGTCAAGATAAGAGGGGAAGATGTAGATAAGAAACGCCTAGAGTGATGGCTAGGCTGATCGTCAACAACATTTTGGTGCAGTTTGGACATAGACCCATGTATTCAAGTCTAAACGTTCTTGGAGCAACATCCTTTGTCCTCAAATAAGCATAGACTTACCCGATCACTAAAGTGAGAATCTTTTTCAAAACCCCGGCCTTAACTCTAAAACAAGAATCTCATTGGTTGATAGGATGGTTGTTCTTGACATAGACATCACTTTCCTTTCTGGTGCCATAAAAACTTGATATTTAGGCCTCAAATTATGCATTTCATCCCATTGGTGATAGGCTTCATTACACTCTCTTCACAGCCATAATAATAAGTCGTGGCCTTTTGCTGAGACTACACTAACTCGCATTACCAACAGTCAATATATGGAGTTACGATACCAAAGCATGCACTTAAAAGTGTAAGGTGACATTCGGGACATGGCGTTTGTTTAGGATGTGTTAGAACCGAGATTAAAACTTTACTTTGATTTTAGGCCTAGATTATTGCTTCGCTCTAAAAAATGCTGGGTTAAAGACAACACAGTGCTGGGTAAAATATGGACAAACCCAGCATTTTTTAGAGTGTAGGGTAAGATTTGGTTTATATTTGTTTGATAGAGATGTTATTTCAGTTTCAACAAGTATACTGCTTCAGCAACATGCCATACTTGAGTAAAAGGCATCACTATTACAGACAGATGTGGGACCAAGTAGCTGTAAAATCTCTTTTGAAAAAGGGAGTGCACTTTGTTGTAAATCAGAGACTGGTCTTAATACAGCTTGGGATGATGCTTTGGTGCGGTAATGTGTGAAGATCTTTGACAGTCGCATCCGAGCTCAAGATGGAGAGCATCAGTCTTGTTCAGATCTGTCTGTTCTGCTCTATCCTTCCTCTTTCAGTTGGTAATTTCTCCCAGCTTTTATGGCTTGCTGAATGATACCTCCACCTAGACACACACACACACAGCACAGATTTTCTCTCTACTTTAAATCCTGCCTAGGTAAACCCAAGCGTGACCAGACCTTTGAAAAATTGATGCAAGCGTTATCCAGCAGAAGATTTGGGGTTTTAAGAAGTCGTTTCCTCCTCAGTGGTGCCGTGAGAATCAAAGGTGTGTTATCGGATTTCAGCAGTCTGTCACAGAATCACAGTCACCGTTGCACAACCGTAGAGGAGGTAACATTATACTATACTACAAGCTCCCATCAAGACATCCTTTTCGCTGAGGATTTGAAAAACAGCAGGCTTCTCCTGCCTGCACATAAAGTCTTAGCACCTTCGGAAATCTTGTTTATGGCATTTTTTAGTCTGGCACGGCACTTGTTCTCTAACACAGATGGACCTTGTAAAGCTGGAGTGGAAGGTATTAGAATAAGATGCAGATGGAACTGCAGTAGTCGCCGCAAGGCCAGTGCTGCTCACGAAAAAAAAATATTTAAGCATTCTGGCCACATTCACATTTCTGTTTTTAAAGACTACTCGGCACAGTTTCATACCATTCCACAAGCTCAGAGGATCCTGAGTGCCAACTTGGCCCTGCTAATCATCTGCAGGGCATTACGGGCTTGACTGCAGAGGCCATTTTACATTCGGAGAAAGACTTTTTCCCAGAGAGGTCTGTGTAGAACAGTATTTTCTAATCTATTTCTTTGGGAACTTGAGGGGGTCTGAAACTGCGAAACGGAATTCGCCATTAACAGATCAAGAAAAAACATCAGGGACCGATTTTAAAATGTAGTTTGGACCCTGAAGCCAAGAAGAGAGGTGTAAAGCATTCTCATCAAGTATAGAGTCCCAATTTCTCAGACCAGACATGTCTCCACCTGCCCCAGGTCTTCGCTCCTCCCAGTTTCCGCCTGCTTCATTGTATGACCCCAGAAGAGACAGCGGACAGATTGTTTTTAATGCGTTCCCCTCCTCTCTCTGTCTATATTTGCCCTCTTCAACTGTTCAAAATATTTTGGCCTATACCACTGGACTGTTGTTAGGGATTGTGAACCTTCATTAAGTCTCTGAGGCCCCTACACACACAAACACACTCACACACACACACACACACACACACACACACACACACACACACACACACACACACACACACACACACAAACACACACACACACACACACACACATACAAACACCCACAAACACACACACATACACACACACACACACACACACACACACATATATATATATATACACACATATATATATATATATATATATAATATATATAATATATATAATATATATATAAATATATATATATATATATATATATATATATATATATATATATATATATATATATATAATACATATATATATATATATATACACACATATATATATATACACATACACACACACACACATATATATATATATACACACACAAACACACACACACACACACACACACACACACACACACACACACACACACACACACACACACACACACACACACACACACACACACACACACACACACACACACACACACACACACACACGTTTCAACCATAATAGTGGAGAAAATAGCCTGCCAAACCAAAGGGGAAATTAAAACAAAAAGGATGAATCTAATTCTCAGAGACCTTCACTTTGCTGCCTTGCAATGTTAACAGACAAGCCTGTCCGCAGGGATAGTAATGGCTACGCAATCCAGAATGGTCAGATTGGAAAGGTAGCTCTTATTTGCACGCCTGGGGTTAAAACAATCAACCACAAGCTAACGATGTATCACAGTCTCAGGGTTTGATAGTGTATATTACTACCCAGAACACCCTGTTACCTACACCCCCTGTAAGTATTCACAGAAATAAAATATGGCCAAGATGACGCCAATCTCTGGAGTGGTCTACAATAGAGCAGAAAACTTTATCCATCACCATAGGGAAATATTAGGTTCGACGTGCCCTTTTCAAACCATCACTCTTTTCTCATCTCATCCTTTGAGATGGAGATGGCTGAGAGGATATACAAGTCATCGTTGTCCTCAAGAAAGTGTAAACAAGTAAAGCTGTAAGCTGTTGAGGGACTCTGACCCAAACATCATGTGCAAGAAAACACCAACAAACTGTCACATAGACACCCATGCCGAACAAGGTTAACATTTCCACGAAGGAAGCTGGATTTTTTTCTATTTTAACACCTCAAGCCTTTAGGGGACAAGGTAGCAGCTCGCTCATAACTGTCTACCGTTCTCCATAGTATGTGACAAGCGTTAACCAAGCCTACTGTAATGGGCTCCTGCAGCCGCTAGCTGCGTTTGGAACGATAATAACCTCACTGCTGTCACTCAAAGTGTTGGTGAAACAGACAAAAAAGGAGCTGGGGTTGGGACCAGAGTCCGTTACAACAGCACAGAGAATGAAAACACTCCCTGATGGAGTTATTGGCTTACATGCGACTGTTGCAGTGTGTAGAGGGAGGGACCATGACTTGAGGCTATGGCTATAAAGTTAGCACTGAGTATTATGATAACTGGATAATGGATCAGTGGTGCTTTTGTTTATTTTGTACTATATCTTTTGACTGGTTTAAACAGGTTTTGTGGAGAAGGACATTCTTTTTGTTTTAAAAGAATACAGTACAGTTTATGCAAAAAAAGATAAATTAAACTTGGGTGGGAAAGTACCTTTACATAATGCACATGTGCTGTTGACCTCCTGAACTGTCCCCAAATTATTTTCAACATCAGAATTAAAAGAAGATCGTAAAAACAGGTGCAAATTATATCTGATGTTCCCCAGAGACAGATCCACCCTTCATCCTTCATCCCTAAACCCAAGTGATTAGAGAAGCACCATTTAATAATGGGTGGCACAGAGTGCATGTGGTGTAGGGCTGGCGAAGGGTGTGGACATGTCAAACGGTTCAATACTTTTCAATTCCGTGAGAGTAAATTACTCCAACCCAGCCCCAGTGGCCACAATTGCACAGGTCTTAAGCATCATGCTTAATCTTTTTGAGACATATTTTTAGATGCTAATCATCTTTGAATGGGTGCAGTGCAGGAGACCACGCCGCACGCTTTCATAAATGGCAATTATGATTAACATTGATGGATTTAGCATGTCCGCTTTCATTAGCACTGCTAATTAGGCTGTTCGGAGAGACACAGATTCCCAACAATCACATTAATGAATTCCAGTATTTTGGGGAATCATTACGGATGGCACTACTAGCAGTTTCACTACAGCCTTTAGGCAGATAACCAGATGAAAGAGGTAAGAAAGTATACATACTATGAAAGTATACCATAAGATACAAGACTGCCCAATTTCCACTCTGAGTGCAATCACATTTGACAACCATTAGCAAGCTTTCCATTTTTTGTTTACACCTCTGAGAAAAGCACTTGTTCTTCCTCTTAACCAAATCCAAACTTGTTGGACATTCATTTTTGCCAGGGAAAAGTAGAGTGGGCAACAAGACAAAGAGGGCACTGTGCTACCCCTACATTATTAATTCTCCTCTACAACAGCGCACGTCAGCAAACAATTATGTTTCCCCTCGTTCCATCATCTGTCATTATCCATTAAAGCAATTTTGCTGGAAAACAGAAAGCTTTATGGGTTAGAATTCGAAGAAACACAGAAGGCATATTAGACCATAAAATGCCCTCATTTAGAATCTAACATCCTGTTCTCATTGGAGGAAGAAGCAAGAGCAATTAATTAGAGTTCTGCCCAGGGGCAAAATGGCTAATATGCATTTACTGATTAAGTGAAACACATACACTAAGCGAGCCACAGAACAGAGCTCGGTTAGGCTTCATCAGAGTGCCATACTTCGTCGCTAATGTAGAATTCCCAAATGATCCAATATAAACACAGTTGAAGGAGCTTGAGGAAGTTTTGTCTTCAAAGCAGGATGGATATCTGTGTATCATCCACTGACAGGATATGATGAGGAACTGCACTACATTGACTTAACTTTACCTCAGAGATTTAACCTGTGTGTAGCAATGACATGGCGGAGAAGCTGCTGCAAATCTACTGCAGTTTAAGTGATTCACTTTTCTAGAGCTAAACGATGTTGAAATTTAACTGTGGAATTTTTCAAAATGTATAAACATACGGCTAAGGCAGTACTTAAACTGTGGGTTAGGTTGCCACTTAATGTTGTGTTGATGTCAAATGTTTTGAGAACCAGTGCTGTATGATATAACATGTTTACATAGGATTCAGCTAAAAATACAATTTAAATGGTATATAGTCACTGGTCTGGTACATCGGAGAGAAAGAGCAAGAACAGGACAATGGAAAAATAAATTGCACTATATGGTGTACAAGGGACACAGGTCTTCATTCGGTCTCTGTCAGGAGCCCATTTCACTGGTCATTACTAAGAGAATAGCCACCATTTGTCCCACCTTGACATCTGATAGGGGTATTATTACTGAGTCAGAGTGGCCCCAGCCCTCTGGAGATGGGTCCATGGTTAAGAAAATGAAAAGTCAAGCTATAGAAAAGGACGTGGATTGAGTTTGAGGGAGGTGGCTGGCGGGGGTCAGGGGCAGATGTGCACTATCCTCTATTAAAATCCCCCATTCATCCAGTCAACCGGTGTCTCCCACCTTTGGGCAGCCGCTGATTCTGCAGGGGCAGAAGGTGAAGTGAGCCTTCTCTAATGAGGACTAAATTCATTCCTACTATCTGCAGAGAGAATCAGGGTCAGCTTTAAGGTAATACCTTTTGCTATGCTAATTACAATAATAATTATTTGGAGATATATAGCAATCATATATCCCACAGGCTATAATGTCTGACCCATGTCACTAGTCCAACAGCAAAAAAGAAAAACAACAGACAATTATTATAGATGTGTATCTAATTGCATTATTCAATAAAATAACCTACAAATCCAATTTGCCATAGCCGTAAACTGATGACAAGTTTATGACCTAGTGACTTTCAGAGTAAGGGTAAAATCAGACAAATGATGACTGCCCCAGTAAAAATACATTTATTTCATACTAAATATAGTTCAAATCTATTAACATATTTACTGACAGATAAAACGAGACCTACGGATATAAATGTTTAATGAAACTTTATTTGGAGTATTACTTGTGCACAATGCACATTTCTTATTAATAAGTCTAAAATGTGTTTTAATATCACTTTTGATGAGGATTGTATAATATAGCCCTTTAAATGCAAAATATTTAAATTGTACCTAAAGTATTCTTGCAATAGTTCCACTTTAGCACAATCGAATATACTAAGTATGTCTTTAATTTGACTTCAGCACTACGTCTGCACAGTTAAAGTGCATTAAATACAAAATTAGTTGTTCCAATTTAGACTTTAACTATACCAGTTTAGTATACTAAAAGTACAATTGCAGGGCATTTAATTAATTACATAAATTTGGAAATGTATTTCTAGTAAATTTAGCATGAAATAAATGTAATTGAAATACATTTAAGTATATTTATTTGTGCATGTACAGTATGAGACAATGGGCTTGTGTAAAGAAAACAACCATTATTAAACTCTCTGGCCCAATTGTATACTAATACATACTCTCAAGTAAGTAATTAACAGAATACTTAGGGAGGTCAACTAGAGGTAAACCAGTGGGTGGCATCCATGAGAGAAAGAGAGAGGTAGACAGAAAGAGACAGATTGAGAACTTATGTGCTACAGGCTCATGGATGAGAGAATGAGGTCCCCCAGGTCTACGTTCTGGGTCACTTAAAGTTTTCCCCTAATTTCTCGTGTTTTTTTCAGAGGAAAACTATGCTTATAACTGCACTGGGAGTAATTCAATTAACTTGCTTTCCTTGCGTGTCTTGCCCCCCTTCAGGCTTGTACAATGTAGACAGCAGATGGGGGCAGGGAATGGATACAAAGTGCTGCCTTTGACCAAGTCAGCATCATATCACATGGGAATAGTGTCATGGTCAACAGTGAAACAAGGGATTAGGACACACACACACACACACGCACACACACACACACACGCGCACAAACACGCGCGCACACACACACACACACAACACCACACACACACACACACACACACACACACACACACACACACACACACACACACACACACACACACACATGTTGGTTTTATGGTTTACGGGACTTTCCATAGGCGTAATGGTTTTATACTGTACAAGCTGTATGTGCTATTGCCCCACACCTACCCTACACCTAAACTTAGCCCTCACAGGAGACGGTGCATTTCTATTTTCCCTCAAAAAACTCACTCTGTATGATTTATAAGCATTTTAAATTATGGGGACACTGAAAATGTCCTCATAAATCGCCATGTCATTATACAAATTTGTGTCCTCATAATACCACATAAACATGCCCACACACACACACACACACACACACACACACACACACACACACACACACACACCTTTAGATGCTGATTCTTGATTACATAAGAGGAAGAAGGAGTACAAAAGAGAATTCTTTGCTTTGTCAAATCTCTGACATTTATTTCAACATCTCACAATTCGTTTCCTTACTCTTTCTGTGTCCTTATTCATTATCACATACATTCTCACGTTTTCTCCTTCCTTTCCGTTATCTTCAAAAAGGAAAGCAAGTTCCTGGAATTACACACTCCAGAGGGCACACACTGAGACAGCCAGGTGGTGTGTTGTTTTCTTTCCAATGCAATTCCGGTGCATTCTGCTGTGGCCCGGGCAATGTGCTTGTGTCAAAGTGAGTGTACGCATGTGTGGTGTCTTGTCGTGTGGCAGTTTGATCAAAGTGCTGATGCCAAAGTTTGGAGGGCAAAATGACCTCTCCATTCACAAACCCACACTGCCACTGCCAACTTGGAGACCTTGTGAAAGATAATTAGCTCAGTATGCATGCTATGACCAGCAGACCTGCTGGAAACTGGAGGAGAGGAAAGGAAAGGAGGGACTGACAGACTTAAGCTGGCATCGAGGCTGAAACATTACAAGACCACGAACATCTCACCGAGGGGTTGATTTAAATACAGGTCAGTTTGCAGCTTTTGGGACATGTGCTATTTAATTGCGAATTATAGTGTGAGAAAAATACCACATTCGCACACCAACAAACCCCCTAAACGAACACTAACCTGCTGAAAGACAAGACCAAGAGAAAAGCAAACAAAAGGGGCGGGCGAGCGGCATGTGAACGGCCTCAGCTCAACCAGAGAGCCTTTGCCCCATTCATCACTGTCTCTTTCCAGCCATCAAACTCACTACCAACACTGTCGCAGTGAAAACGAAGACGGACGGCCCTCGTCTGCACTCAAACTGGAGCAAACAAATAAGAATGAGATGAAAGTTAAGTTCTGAAAACAAGATCTCACAGCCTAAATTTACAACAACAAAAAAAACACAACGAAGCTGGAAAACTCAATCTTTTCGTGGAGCCCAAGTGGAGCTGAACCTTGTCAAACCTAAATCCCCATCCAACTGGTCCCTTAAGCTCAGAGCAGTGTGGGCTGAACCATAGCTGGGCAGGAGCCCCATCAATCAAAAATAAAGGGCAGCAAACTAAACAAGGCCAGCATGTGCAGACATGGTGCATTAGCTCTCCAACAGGACCACATCAATTAAAGCTTAGGCCCTTCTGATGTTCTCTAGGGGAGCTCCCAAAACAGGTTGTCTCAAATCAGATCTTTAACCACTCTTGCTGAGAACCTCAACTCTAGGTTCCTAAGCAGTGGTAATTTCTCCTCATTCTCTCTCTCAGTGTTTCCCGTAAGTTCTGGATATATGAGCCTCTGAAAGGAAACATCTTGCCCTGTTGCTAATGAGCTTTATCTAAACAAAATTAGGGATTTATGTTCCACTGCAACTTTACATGCGTAATGCAGCAGCTCAGACATGAAGGAGTTTTACTTTTTGTAGATGACTCCTTTTTCCTGCGCTGTCGTATTTCATATTGCCATTGCTAAAAAGCAAAGCTAATTCACACTTAAGGTTACATTTTATAAAACAAAATATAAAAATGCCCATGCATGCAAGATGAGTCATCAATATTTGTGGCTTTAAAGACTTTCAATTTTAATTTTTAGGTGTGTGCTAGCATACATATGGCCTCAGAGCTATCGGACATGACCTAAATGCCAAGTGGTGTTTGATAACAGTTTTCTTTACAACAGATTTTCTTACCTACTTTCATCACAAAGTCATAACTTCACATCTAAATGTAGTGTTGAGATTAACAAATTGTTCTTTAATCATTCAACTTGTAAAGCTCTACTGAAGAACATCTGAGCTGGAACAAAAGATACGAGCAACAAGATTTACTCATGGCTCACAGCAGAAAACAGAAACTTCAGTATTGGGAAACATATTCTGTGTTGAAAGCTGGAGAACCCTTTGCCAGATTCTCTTTAGAGTCTTCATCATTCTTCTGTTAGTGGGAGAATTTTGAGATTTGCTTCTGTGCTTTACTGAAACAAGGGAGGAGGTTTGCTACAATTAACTTGGTTAATTCCTAATTAATTTAGGTTACTCCTTCTTCTAAGAGTCATTTATCCAACTATAACTCACACATCCTATAATGTTTTTTATTTGAATCTTCCAATCTTTTTTCATCCCGTCCGCCCTTCCACCTCTTCATCTACTCACTTTCTAACACTCTCTTCCTTTTCTTCCCACTTCCCTACTTCATCACTCTCTCCTCCCTTCATAGATAAGCTCACGCTGAGAGGCGAAGTGCCTAGGCTTTCTGAGAGAGAGACGGAGAGCGAGAGAACGAGGAGGACATGAATCAAGCCAGTGACAGAACAGCAGGGAGGACAGCAGATGTCACTGAGAGAGAGAGCTTTTCAATCAGCCTGTCCTTCCAACACACGGGCCAAGGTGAGGCGCTTTAGCGGCGGAAAACCCCTTGCCCTGACACACACATGCAGAAAGATTCACACCGCTTTAATCTTTCTCATTAGCCAGACCACTTTACAACCTCAGGTTCCTCAGTGTCATGCGAGAGGGTTAGAGGGCCAAGGAGAAAATGAGGTGATGAAATGCATGCTAAAGAGGGAAAAAAGCATGACTGTGAAAAATACAGACCAACAACAATTGTTTCAGAACTATAAAATGAATGTGGATAGCATAGCTCAGATATGCTAGTGGACATACTATGTAACATTGTTGAGGTCTCCTCTAAAAGGCCTTTTCAATTAGATGGCCTAATAATTACTGTTTTCAAACAGGTTTTACAAAAATACGTCATTGGTCGATCCGACAAATAGCCACACCCCAAACTCATGTCATTGGTTAAACTATTGCTATTGGCGTTTTTCCACTGCATGGTACGGTACGGTTGTGCCGGCTCGGTATGCACGGTACGGCTCGCACGATGCACGGCTCAGTGCCAAGTGGTGTTGCATTTCCACTGCAGTTTAGTACCGCTATAGAGTGGGCGGGATTATTCACGCGTCGTGAATAAACAGGTGTGCTGCGTTAACGTTACTTGATTAGTTTACTATTCATATAGCATGTTCTGTAAAGTGAATTATCAATAAACTTTTGAATATTTCAAAATGTACAATGTATCCTTTGTTTTTTTTATTTATGTGATGGTTTTTATAATCGTGGCATTAATCATTTGTCTTTTTCAAGAGGTTCATTACGTGCTCATACAATGATACATATTTAATATAGTCTGGAGGTACACTTATTCGATCAGATTGTTTTTAATTGAAGCAAAACACAGATACAAAGGTAAAAATATAAACAGAAAACATACTCTGAAAATATAGCAAGTTCAAAAGTAACGTTATACATAAGGCTTTTTCCTTCGCGTCACATTCATCAAGCTCGCTGGATCCGCCTCCCTCCATATCAACGAGGAACGCCTGAACTTCCTCAACAGACAACGACACTGCTATTTTGTGGTTGATGCAAAAATGTGCGCTTGTTTAACAGAAGTTGCGTCCGATGTCGCTGGCTGTGATGATTTAAATCAGCGGGTCGGACTGTAGAGGAGGGTCCAAGTTCAGTGACGCAGTAATGACCCTTTTCTCCGGCCAATCAGTGATCAGCAGATTCACACCACTTTAATGCTTTGGTAACGGCACGGCTTGGAACCTCGGCTGAGGTGGTACTAAAAAGTACCAGGTACCGTACAGTACCCAGTGGAAAACCCCCAAAAGTGAACTGACCGAACTGCATGCCGTACATGCAGTGGAAAAGCGCCATATGTTAGACTGGTCAGGATTCTCAAACAAATATTAATGTTTTGAAAGCACCACAAATCAACCTTCAGGAGAGAAATGACATACATCATTTTTTTACAGATCAGTTTTTCTCAACAGTATGTGGGCATTATTGTGTATGTTTTTCAATGTTTATGTCTCATTCTCCATCTGGACTGGCTTTAGTAACACCACCTTGCTCTTGCTCCATATGACAGCTGCTGCCTCCTTTCCCTGTACACAGAATCCAGTGCAGAGCCAGAACAAATGGGATTTAGAAGCAGTCTAGGGACAAGAAACAACCTCCCAACACAGCAAACTGCTCAGCGCAGTAGCGAAAGCCCCTGCTTTACGGTCTGCTTTCTGTCTGCTCGGCGACACAAAGCACATCAACCATTTGTGAAATGAAACAGGAGCGGTACACCTGTTTTATGGCGCTTTTCCACTGCGTGGTACGACTCGGCTCGGCATGTTCAGAATGGCACGGCACGGTTTAGTTCGGCTCGGTTTGTGTTTCCACTGCAGTTTAGTACTTTAGAGTGGGCGGGATTATTCACGTGTCGTTACAGTTGCGCCACCTCTACTGCCGTGACTCCTGAAAAACTTTTTAATTCCGCGCCGCTCCATCAAGCTCTCGCTGGATCCGCTCATCGAACGTCTGTACTTCCTCAAAAGACAACGATACAGCCATTTTTTGGTTGTTAAAAAAGATGCTCTCATTCAAAACAGTTGCGTTTGATCCTTCGCAGGCTGTGCAGATTTAAATCTAGTGGGTCTGTTGTGTCTCATGCCGCAAGTTCAATGACGCAGACAGTGACGATTTTCTCCAGCCAAGAGTTTACACATCACGTTTTTGGTAACGGTACGCTCACTTGGAACCTCAGCCGATGTGGTACTAAAAATTACCAGGTAATGTAACCAGTGGAAAACCCCCAAAAGTGTACAGTCCTAAACCATACCGTGCCGTACTAATGCAGTGGAAAAGCACCATTAGGAGCACTGAGTCAGGATTCTCTCCTCTGTGCCTGGCCCAGCTGCTTTTGATCCTATGATTGCTTCCCTGACCTCCCTGAGAATAGATCGCCATGTTTATGTTTGTTAACAGGGGCCATATATTTAAACAATCTCTGTCAGCCCTAATCCTCCTCCAGAGCCCAGGGAGGTCAAAGCATTCCCTGCTTTTAAAACCCTCATCTTGAGGATGAAAGGAGGTCCATTGCATTCCATACTTCTCTGGTTTTCCCTTCCGTGACAACCGCTGATGAATGTTCATGCAGCCATACGGCTCTCTCTGTGTTTATTCAACTAAATCAGGAGTGGAGAGGGCCAGTGTTAGGTGTCTGCTCAGACCCACAGGCCTGTGATCCACTGGATCCACTCGACCGTTTGTGTTGATAGTTTCAGAATGGCACAGGGCGGTGAGTTAGTTCACTGTTTCCACTGCAGTTTAGTACTCCTGAAAAACTTTAATTCGCCTCTTCTGCCCATCAACAACTTTTAATTTCACATCAACGCTCAGGGTACTTCCTGAACAAAAGATACAGCCATTTTTGGTTGTTAAAAAAGATGCGCTCATTCAAAACAGTTGCGTTTGATCCTTCGCAGGCTGTGCTGATTTAAATCTAGTGGGTCTGTTGTGTCTCATGCCGCAAGTTCAATGGCGCAGACAGTGACGATTTTCTCCGGCCAAGAGTTTACACGTCACGTTTTTTGGTAACGGTACGCTCACTTGGAACCTCAGCCGATGTGGTACTAAAAATTACCAGGTAATGTAACCAGTGGAAAACCCCCAAAAGTGTACAGTCCTAAACCATACCGTGCCGTACCATGCAGTGGAAAAGCACCATTAGGAGCACTGAGTTCGACTCTCTGCCTCTGTGCCTGGCCCAGCGCTGCTTTTGATCCTATGATTGCTTCCCTGACCCTCCCTGAGAATAGATCGCCATGTTTATGTTTGTTAACAGGGGCCATAAGTATTTAAAACAATCTCTGTCAGCCCAATCCTCCTCCATAGCTCAGAGGTCAAAGCATTCCCTGCTTTTAAAAACCCTCATCATTGAGGATGAAAGGAGGTCCATTGCATTCCATACTTCTCTGGTTTTCCCTTCCGTGACAACCGCTGATGAATGTTCATGCCATACGGCTCTCTCTGTGTTTATTCGTTGTGGAGGAGTGGAGAGGGCCAGTGTTAGGTGTCTGGAAGTAGCAGGGAGAGTTACGGCCATCCCAGCCTGGCTATGGAACCTCTCAGTGGGGGAGTGGAGACCCACAGGGCCCCTGATCCACTGGATCCACTGACCGTGTTGATATTTAAACACCGGTGAGATCTACTGTTCTACCCTTTCTCTTCTCGCCTCGGTTTGACGGCAACAACATTATTTCACATCAACAGCAGGGCATCTGAACAAATGAATGGTAGCATAGCCATTGAGTGTGCTTCTATATGAATTAAACCCACAACTAAATCAAAGGCATCTGCTGTTAGAGTCTCCATGACTAATCAGCTTTGTCTTAGTCTCCGAGCAACACAGATACAGGATGTGTGGTTTGTTTGGCCAGCCAAGAGTGTATTTGCTCTCTCTGCAGGACATGTGGCACTTTGTGGGCTGACCCAGCAGGGCGGCGCTGAAGGTTGGTCACTGTAAAGCTGTGCTTTCAGTCTTAGGGTTAGCCAAGGGCCTTCTAGTGGCCTCCTTTGGGACCAATCTTGAGCAAGCATTCTCTGAATGCCATCTTGACTATTCACAAGAGCAAACACATGCACAAATCTAAACCGACCGGCCATTGTTGTGCATTCTCTGACGAGGTACAAAGAATATTGCTTCGAGCAGTAACGCTTATCTCTTTTGAGAGCAAAGCTACACTCTGTCCTTTGCCACGTTTCAACAATTCCTCCATCCAATGCATCCCCTCACCGCTTCAAGACAGGAATGTAACAATCGGGAGGAAATGTTTCCAGTTTTTGTTTGGTCAGCGGATGGGGCGCATCAATGATTCATAGTGCTGTCAGAGGAATGTGTTATCAGGAGAGAATGGCCTCTGACACAACACAGTACACACACACAGAGAGACACACTATGACCTCACTGAAGTCCATCTGCTTTAATAACACTAAATACACCAGTGTGACAATCTACAATGCTGTCATCCCTTTATTATGTGCAGTCCAGCCAGGTCATTTGATCAAACTAGAAAATAAATAAATTCATATTTAAATATAGAATTTTAAAATTAAAATAAAGAACAAAATAATAAATCCTCTCTCAGTCTGTCCATTTGTTCCAGTCACTAACAAAACATGCCAGAGATCATCACACGTGCAACACCCAGTGTTGACTCGGATCTGGCAGCTGTTTTTTTTCACAAGTGGACACGAAGCATTTCTTGTTTGCTTTGTTGATAACGGACATGTTATGCTGAGCATGTGCGTTCCATTTGTTGCTAATTAGATTGCGAGCTGCGCACTGAAGCGTGTGTTGTAGCTTCCCTCGCTCGGCAGTCCATCTGATAAAGAAGTCATTTCGGCCATCAACAGTTTCCATTATGCAAGAGGCCCTTAATGTGTGTCCATCTGAATCAGGGAGTCAAGAAAACACCCCGTAATCTGCAGAAACCAGATCCACCAAACAGATGTCTATCTGGTCTCCGAATTGAATTAGCGATAGAGGTGGTGGAGGTGGTGGGACGTCAATCTCTGTGGCTCATAACTTTCAGCCAATGGCGACCGAAATTACTAAACAACTTTAAATTAGTTTGAATGGCCGTTCTCCACAGCAATTTAAAATAATAGATTGAAGTGCAGAGATTATAGAGTGGCACTGAATGCAAGTGAATGACATATGTTGCCTTTGGGGGGGTTACAACCACAGCACGTTTTAAGGAGGGGAAGAAAGCCCTGAAGCAGAGTTTTAGCAGAAAACGCAGTTCTGAGGGCAGGAGTGTGTCTTCAAGTTAGCACTTAACATAACTTGTACTCATATTTTATGAACCATGGCCACATGCAAAGGCAAAATGCAAAACCAAATTATACAAAAAGCATTTCGGAGTTATGGATGAAGCCCAAAAAAATGACTGCAAAAAAGCACAATTGCACAAAATGACTTTTGCTATCCACTTATATTGCTATTTAGGTGGTTGGATGGCTGAAAATAAGAGGAGCTAGTGATAAAATACAAAAATAACAGTTGTTTTAGGGGTGGTATCCAGTGCAAAAATGACAAAAAGTTGGAAGCACTCGATAATCCTCAATTGTTTTCCCTACAACTTCAAGATCCTAAACAGTTCCAGCACACTTTAAAGAGCTCACGTTAAACTAATTTCTATCCTCCGACCGCCTCGGGAGCTAAACGTGCGATTCTTTAACTTGGCTTGTTCGGACACCATTGCTGGATAATTTCATTAGGAGGGCTCATTATGTCCTCACCATGTGTCTATCCACACTCCATTCACTCTAAGTATCCCCTGGTTGGAGATTTGTGAGTGTGTGCGTATCTGTGACTGGAGGGGGGCCTGGTCGTTTCTGGGCAGAGAAACCTGAACTCTCAGAAGAGACGGACCCCCTATGAGCAGACAGCGCGGGGTCATCTGGGGCTGTAAATCTCTGTAGGGTTACAGAGCCATAAAAAGGTAAAGATCCTGATAAACGGTGCCATTAATACAAGGCATTGAGTGAACACAAAGGACTCCAGGCGGAAGACTATCTGGGTGGATGGGATAAAGTAACAGAGTCGGCCACACTCTGACAGTACAATGACGTCCCTCAGACCCGGCAGCACAAACAAAGGAAACAGACGGAACGAGAAGGAGAAAGAGAGGAGCGAGAGAGCACTGGACTCAGTGGAAACAAGCTGCAGCAACCAAACCATGTGTCAACTGTTGAATCATGATGTGAAAATAAAACACTAGCTGTCAATACCTTATTGTTTCACCTTTTTGCATGACAGATCTGCCAGCACAATGTGTAGAGGAAACTCCAACACAAACAAGTGTTAACACATTTACACAAACATCAAAAAATGCTTTCGGGAAACCTTTTTGAAATCAGCACTGAAAGAAGCCAAGCACACATGAGGCTGGCTCTCTGCTCCACACCAGCTGAACGTCTTGCAGATGCTCAAGCAGTGCCAGCAGGTGGCGCACCTCCACACTAAATAGTGAACACTGAACACTTACTTGCACTCTCTGTCTTCCAGGTCAAAGTGTGGGTTGAAGTTGATCAAAATCCTCTGGTTCGGTCCTGGAGCTGTAATCACCCATGTGCATTTCTGAGACGGGTAGTAAGACACCGGATAACCGGGTGAAGTGAGGTAATTTGCGTTGGTGATTCTGATATTGTCCCCACATTTGTCTGAAAGAAAAGAATAGAAAAGTTTCATTCAAGCTGTAAATCTGCTCACCTATATACACTATGATGTGTTTCGGATGATTGTCCCCAGTATGAGACTAGCTGAACCAGGTTTATAAGAAAGATCCTTCTGATCAACCAGTTGCTCAATCCGAGTTTCAACCAGCAATGCACAACTATATATAATTCAGTGAATACACTTACAGTGATAAGAAAATGAAAACAGTTTTAACATGGTTTTCCACGCATTCCATGTTCATTGTGACATTAAATGGTTTATTTTTGAACACCTAATACAATACCACTACTGTATAGTTTGACATAAGAATGACTATGCCGTTTCTCTCCAAGCATTCACTAAAGCAGAGAAAAGCTCCTCTAGTCATTTCTGACCCATTCCTAAGCACTAAATAAAGGCTTGATATTATCGCCTACATTTAATGTCATTATGTGGGAGGGAAGCGTGACCTTTGTATCTCCCATATTTGATTTATTTGCTCTTTCAACCACTCTACAGCTGATCAACACTGAATTTCATCATATCCACCAACAACAAACACACTTAAGAAGCACCACATGGCTCAGTCTAACGGAGATGTTTACATATAAACACTTATTCAGACAGAAAATATGAAAGGGCTTCAATGTAAAACTGCCAGCATAAAATATGTGTAATTATGCCATAACAACTCAAGATACATTTAATTTACATTTCAAGATTTAAATTTGGTCTAGTAAAGTTATAATGCATAAATAAATAATAATACAAATAATAATAATAATAAATGGCCGTTTTGTGATTTTATCGGTAGAGGATTTTTTTGTTGTTGAGGTTAATGTTGTTGACATCGTGACCCTATAATCACTCTTAAAAACACAGAATTTGTTATGCTCAATCATTATTGTAATTCATAAATGAACAGTATGCGCATGATTATCATAAATCATGTGTATATCAGTATACACATGAGCTCATAAAAACTTAAGTGACAAAACCACATGCAAGTGACACCATGAAATTTCGCTTGAAGTCTTCTGGACTTTATTCCTGACAGACATGATACACACATTATGGGACTTTATGAATTAAACACAAAAAACACGCGGACGAGCGCGCGAACAGGGCTGAAAACTACATCATTACAATAAAACATCGAAAATGGCCTAGTAAATAATACTTTCCCCAAAGATTATACATATTATTACACCTACATTTAACTAAACTTATTCACGACAACGGGACACAATTATGTTTTATAATTGCAGTTCGTAATATCAGACTCGTAATATTACAGCTAGGCGTCAGATTCTCTGAATAATGTTCAAATGTAGTCTCCCAAACTTAACCGAGATTAGATTCAGTAACACAAAACTTTTTAGACGAACAGAAAACTTTATGTAGCACTTTATAATAACTTTTTAAATAACACGTTATTAATAGAAATAACAAAACACCCAACTAATGCGTAGGTATATGAACTCAGCATTTATGGAAATATGGGTTACATTACATTTTAAAATATTTGAAAGCACATTAACGTTGCTTCCATCTTTTAAAAAATATAACGCAATAAGCTTATAATTTTTCATTCTAATAAATGTAAAAAAAATATAATATAATGTAAAATAATATATTTATAAATATACGCATTTGCTAAACATTAATATTATTAAGTGGAGTTATTGTAAAATATAAGTACCATGTGAACACATTTGAGCACAGTCAGTGCGTTTGTTGTACAGCGCAATAATCACCAATAACTGAATCTCGGGGCTGAAATGATCTGACTGGCCATGCGGTGTCCGAAACAAGCGGCAGGTGAGAGAGAGCAGGTGGCCAGGATAAAGCCACAACCCCTCGTTTTTAGACTGTCCCCATCTAATCCCAGGAGAAGTCATCAAACACCCCGGTCAGAGTTTCAGTAAGACACTCACCGTTTTTTAAAGCACTGGCGATGAGAAAGATTCCCGTAAAGAGGATCAACGCTAATCCACAATACATCCTCGAGTCCTTGAGTTCTGCGAGTGAAAATATTACAAATTTAAAAAATGAAGATAAAATAAAATCCTTCAATGGTCGTATAGGGGTAATTCCTCTCGCTCGGAAGGAAGGAACCCAAAAGAAGGCGTGAGAGGGTCTGAGAGCTGTAGAAACGCGGGGTTTTGTGCGTCTTCAGGTCGCTTGCATCCTGCCATTCAGCTCCGGTTTCCTCTGCGATCTCCCAGCCGTGCTCCTCTCTCCTTTGCCATTTCCTTCAGCCTGTTAAAGAATGACAGAAAACACGTTGCAGCTTCGCGAGACAGACGAGCAAGCGGGCGTAATCCTGTGCGTAAAGTGAGCGAGGGAGATCGCGTGTAGCTAGACTTTGGCTAAAGTGGCTTGGATACGCGAATCAGCCTCCGCGTAGTCTCAAAATCTGAGTGAGGAACACAAACATCTGGCGATTGGCTTTGCCATAACAGCGTCTTAAACAAGGGCTACACCCCCTAAATTACGCGTCTCTTCTTCCTAGAGTTTGTTGCTCTGCCGTGTGCCAGACGCGCAGGGGATTCTCATTGGTTTGATTACACATATGCAAAACCCGACCTATATGAAGCCCAACCTCTCGTATAAAAGAGCCCAGAGACCTCTGCGAGACACTGTCCAGCCCTCGCGCGCCGTGGGTGCTGCTGTCCTTTACATCAAGCGACGACTGCACTTGCTGACCAAAATAAATAACTAGATTCAATACAATAACAACAGCCACTTTTAGCTCTCAACACAAGAAAAGCACAAATTAAGCCGCTGTATATATTAGCATACGGCAAACGTTTCCAATAAAGCGCAACATTGTAAAACTGCCCTTTATTTGATCGATATTGCTTCTCATTTGAATCGTTTCTATCTTAACTATATTATTTTAGTATGCATTTCATGTCTTTGCGTAGCCTATTTGTACACATGCATGCAAACACAAAACTAAAGACGAAACGAACTAGTCACCACCAGTATGAATACATGCAGATGTATTATTATTCTAATGTAATTCGGAACTTAGTTCAATATTGCACAATTCTGATCAATAGGAGGATGTATTATACAAATATATCCATATAGGGGCAACCTGCTTTTTTCCTTTAAGGGTTTATCACACTGAAATATGTTGCAAGCACGTCTTGTTACGCTGCATGGTGCCTTAAAGCGCGCGCTTCATCCATAAATGCGAACACGAGCACTGAGCGGGGACTTGCGCGTTACGCAGCAGCAGTATATGGATAGATAAGTTGCATGGTCGCACCGATTTCGCTTTCGTGCACAACGGTATCCTCATTTTGTCACTTCAACCGAATCCTTTCTGCTTAGACAAACAATCAACACTTGCCTACAAGCTGTCAAATCCGTGAACGTCCCGCAGCATATACAGTACGATCCGGTGACCGTAATGTTCCGCTGCGCTACAGTCCCTTCAAATCCATAAGCATCAGCTCCGGAGCCGATCGCGTCTCCCTCTCCAAATACGAGTCAGTCCTCCTTTCCAACTCCGCTTGTATCTTTCATGTGGCTCTGCAGCAAGCAGCCGCCAGTCGTGGGCTGAAATCTTCCAGAGACGAGCAGTCATTCATTCACAGAGCTCGATGCCGAGGGACGGGTCCGGAGAGAAGCAGAACGCGCTTCATTCCTGACGGATGTCAGAGAAGATGCCTCGTGCTCGCCTTGCTCCGCGAGCCGCCTGCCCTGCACCATCCTCACCATCCACACTGTCCTTCATCATCCTCACTATCTCCACTGTCCTTCATCATCCTCACTATCCCCACTGTCCTTCATCATCCTCACTATCCTCACTGTCCACTGTCCTTCATCATCCTCACTATCCTCACTGTCCTTCATCATCCTCACTATCCTCACTGTCCTTCATCATCCTCACTGTCCTTCATCATCCTCACTATCCTCACTGTCCACTGTCCTTCATCATCCTCACTATCCTCACTGTCCACTGTCCTTCATCATCCTCACTATCCCCACTGTCCTTCATCATCCTCACTATCCTCACTGTCCTTCATCATCCTCACTATCCACTACACTGAATGGACATTTCTGGCTAAACAACCCTAAATCAGCTCATATCACAACAAAGCCTGGGTTCACATTAAAATGCATTGAGCTTGATATTTCATGGCTATCTGAACCATTAGCAGAAGTGGACCATCAAGAGGTTTTCTGACAGATTGCCCTTATCAGAGATAATCAAATGTATCAGTCATTCATAATTGTCACAGGGTTCTTCGAGCGAGCACATGATGGAAGATCCACCCTACAAATGATTTATGGTGCTTTTTAAATGATTATTGGATTACAAAAGATTTATATTGTTGAAAAAACACATTTAGGTTATTTGCTTGTTTTAAGCACCATCTCAGCTTTACATGAAAAGTTGGACACCTGTAAAGGCTTATGATCATGAATCATAAAACATATATGCCTACTTGGAAACAGTTCACATGTGGCACTATAAATGACACTGTTGATTGGTTTATTCTCCATATTTTCTGTCTAGACTTTGCTAATTGTTGTTTTTATCATCATAAACTATATTATGATCAAATGGAGTCGGTGGGAACTTTGAAGGAGCTGGTTAAGATAGACACCAGTAACAAACCAGCTAAAACTTCCCAGTTTAAGTGAATATGACAAGTTTTACTTCAATGTTTTGTCTTAATTCTTTGTTTTACAGTCAGTCGTAAGAATTATGGTAGACAGGACAGTGATTTTACCCATAGCCCATACATATCATTATTTAAAGTGATATGTATATTTGTCATATACACATTTTTACAGTGGCAGCATTACATTACGAATTCAGAAGAGAACATTATCTGACGCTATTCACAAATATTTCGCGTATATCACGAAATGAAAGTAACTCTGATCAACTGCACGCTTTTGTATTTATTGATTTACTTATTTTTGATAACTACACACTTTCTGTGACTGACACGTTCGTTTAAACTCCTCTTTACCGAGTCTATTAAATTGCATAGCCTAATGTAAATTCATTGAATCGGATTTGATGTTTTCCACTAGATCTATAAGCTCGATGAGAAGATTTCAAACCGATATATCATGTGTGGTGTTTGTTCTTCGCACTCCGGGGTCAGTGTTTTGAGAGACATGCGTTCCCGACGCCCCCCGACCGACCGGAGCATGTACACACGCGGAGGATGACGAGGCTCAAGCCGCGCTGCGATGCTTTGTCTCCGCTGCTAACAGACCGCCGGAGGACCAGCACAAGCAGCGGCGCGCGGCGCTACTGTGGGGAAGGGCTTAGCTTATGAATATTAACTAGGTCACGCTGACGTTGCTTGGTAACCGCGTCCAGTCACGTATTCTAATTAATATTTATAAGTCAAGACCTTCAACATGGCAAGGCTATGGTCGAGGAGCAATACTAGCGTACTTCTCACTGCATCTGTGCCATGTACAGAACTATAGAAGCCCATTTATACCACATTAGCAAAAAACTAATATCCATGCTTTATTATATCACAATTAGGACATACAAAGCAAAAATAAAGAGACAAGTCAAAATTATGATATACTAAGTCATAATTATGAGATAAAAGTCAAAATTATGGGTTATAAAGCCAAAGTTTAAAGATGTTAAAAAGTCACTTTATTAGATTAAAAAATATGGATTAGAAAATTTGAAGATATTAATTCATAATCACAAGATATACAAGTTGAAATGATCAGTCAAGGTCACAATTTCAAGATGCTTATTCATGACTAATTATAATATTAACGAATTATATAAAATACATTATAGGTTAGAAAGTCATTTTAATATATTAAGTCAGAATTATGAGATAAAAATGTAAACGTATGGGTTAAAAAGTCATTAAGATACTAAGTCATTATTATGAGCTAAAATTTAAATTATGGGTTAGAAAGAAAAAAATATTCAGTCAAAATTATCAATATTAAAATTTAAATTATGGGTTAGAAAGAAAAAAAATATTCAGTCAAAATTATCAATATTAAAATTTTAAATTACTAAGTCATAATTATGAGTTAAAAATTAAAAATGAGAAAAATCAGTAAAAATGATGAAATAAAAAGTTGAAAAAATATTGGAAAAAGCCAAATTTGAAGATACTACGTCCTAATTATGAGATAAAATGATTTGAAAATGATCCATGAAAGAGCATGTTATGCAATGATAAACAGTAATATAAAACCGTATATGCTACACTGTCACATCCCCTCAATATGAAATGATTTCGTTATCGTGTTGACCTCAGCGGTTACCCAGTACAGAGATCACACGTGGCCACACTCGTCCAGTTCACTGACCTGTGTAAATGTAAAAGTGTAAATGCATTACTCAGCATATGTTAATCAAGCGCCACTGAAGGAACTCAGATGTTATTAACACATCAGCTTCCATTGTGATTGCATCAGGGTCATATTGACTATCTCGTGAATGCATCCTTTGCAGAAACCCAACATGTATTTGAGTGGGAAAGCATCTTCTGATAAGATTTGGGAGAGCATTCGTCACTCAGGCTTCAGCAGCGATCTGTTTCTGAAACAGAAGCACCTCATCAGTTGATGACCGATCACGATTAGGAGTCCCTGACACTTCTGCGGATGCTACAGACGGCAGCCTTTCTATACGATTGTATTTGACTAGACTCTACTCTCTAGGGGGTAATAAAGCTCTAGAACAATGAGATCGGGTAATTTCACAGAGTCTACGCCTGCCATATCTGAAATGGTGGTGGTTTTGTGGGAACAATGGAGAGTCCATTTAACAAATGTGTTCCTTCCTGCCCTGAGTTATCTGTCATACCTTCCTGAGGAATAATTAGCAGCGAACAAAAGCACATATTCAGTTTGTCCGAGTGCATTTGGGTTCCGTTAATGCATCTTTTCTTTCATTTCACAAGAAACCACTCGAAAGGCAAAAATAGGCATTCATTTGATTACTACGAACCTAGTATTAATTGTGCATTTTAATTGAAAGTGGTTATATATTTAGGACAAGTTGGCATTACCACAAAACGGCCACCCAATGGAGGTTTCCAACCTCTTAATAAGTCATGGTAATTTTAGCCTTGCCTCTAAATGAGAGGGTGTGTCGACTCTCATATCTTTTCTGCCAATGCTGAAGCCACATTAAATACTCGGTTTGTTTATTTCTGAGGTTTTGGACCGCTATTGCTAATAAAATAGCATTTACCGCATGCAGTCTCTAATGTTCACGTGCATCTGGGTTGCATCGGCACCATAAAAGCTCATATAAGTGACTGGCAGACGGCATTGGCATGAACTGGATCTGCATGCATGACCTCTGTGTATTCAGAAATGTTACAATTTTTAACAAACTTATCATAAACTTTCAAAACACCACAGTCACTCTTGCTACAATAAAACAGTGGTAACGGTTAATATTCAACATCGTTTTTACACTGTTTGAAGTTGATCCAATAACTATAGCTTTTGCAGAAACTAGGTTACCACAGGAAGGGCAATTGCTTCAGATATCATACTGAGGTTATGTTTGACTTTTTGACTTTTTTATGTCTGCACATGTTGTTAAAGTAATTATGCATCCAACATACCAGTCAAAATTGAGTTACATAATTCACACTTTTGCCAGCTGTAGGTGATTATTTGCCTCAGAACACACACACATGCACACACACACACACACACACACACACACACACACATGCACACACACACACACACACACACACACACACACACACACACACACACACACACACACGCACGCACGCACACGCACGCACGCACACGAACACACAAACCTACATTACCACCCTAAGTGATACACAAAATCGCATTTAGCTTGCTCAGTGGGGTCATTAAAGAGTGAATTTCTGTAACCAATTTAAACCTCAAATGTATTGTTAAACGTGTATACAAATAAGCAACAGTTTCAACAATTCTTGCTGTTTTATTTGTTAGTTTTTTTGTGCCATACCAGCATTTATGGCTCGAGGATCAATGTATTTCACTAAAGCTAGTAGTAACATGCAGTAGTACTGAAAAACAACAAACGACAATCAACTCACATTATTAAAAAACCATCATATAACATTATTTATATAATTTTTTGCAAAAAAAATGTCTGGCGAAATGATTTTTACAAATCCTTGCCCAGTGGCTTTTAAAGCCAATATTTTCGCTGTTTAATGACACAAAACCCACATTTGGCAACGACAATGAGTCTTTTAGCATCTGTGAATGAAATGTGCACATGAATGAATTCACAAATAAATCATGATTCATCAATCACTTTCTTACTAAAACCGCTTCTTAATTATCCAAAATAAAAGTTTGTTTACATAATATTTGTGTGCACTGTGTATATGTATTATGTTTATATAAATACACACGCATACAGTATATATTTTGTATATTTATATTCATATAATTGATATAATATATAAATGTGTTAAATGTATAAACTCAATGTATGTGTCTTAAATATATACATGCACGTCTGAGTATTTATATATACATAATAAATATACACAGCACACACACATATATTGTGTAAACAAAAACACTTTTATTTGGGATGTGATTAATCACATGACAGCACTATTATTAATTTACTAAACACTTCTAAATGTACAAAAAAAGTAGGAACAAATGAAAGCACACAAAAATCATGCAATGTAGTTTAAGTAAAACGTTTTTAATACTAATTTTATATTTAGATGTTTCAGCTTAAAGAGGTTTTATTATACAGTATGTGATTTTATAAAAATGTGCCAAAGTGTGTGTTTTTAGATAAAAAGCATGACCCCTAACGTCACCCCTAAACATGCATGTCGCCGGATTGCATGCAAGCAGGTTGTATGAAAATGTACGAATGAGATTGTATGAATTCAGGGAATCATAAAGTTGTTACAGAACGATATTGTACTGGTTACAGCTTAAACTGGGACATGTCTCCAGGAAAGATCAGAATCATTTTCTTCCAACACATTTCAGTGAGAGGTTTGTTTATATGTGTGTGTCTGTGTGATCCGAGGAAGCAAACATCCCCAAAACTCATTTAATATCACAAACTACCAAGAGTGATTTTAAGGCCCCGTGCTTCATCAGTAAAATCCACACAGTGTCTGCTGTTCCCTTTCATCCTTTCAGCTTTTTGCTCTTAGCGTAGATGCAAAGTCTGCTGAGAATCCCTTGATTAGAAACAAGAAGGAAATACTTCCAGAGTCTATTGATCCACTGAGACCCCGACAGATCAAGATGAAGAGCGGCGTTCACGAAATCATGGCGTCGTGAGAGAAAAGCAGCTGAAATGAAGGCAAGAGTGAGTTTTACGTCGCAGAACAGCACCATTGTCACAGTGTTGCAGCAACACAGTGCTTCCATGTATCTCACAGAGGCTTAGATGAAAACGATACACGTTTCACTGCAGTAATGCTTCTCAAATACTGTCTCAAATGACCCGAATTCGTCATGGAGTTTGTAATGCAAACTTTAATGCCTAATCAAACGATTCATCCTGAAAGCAATGATCAGCGCTCAAAGCATCCATCCGAGGATTACACTGCAGATGCTTCACCCTTCCTTTAATTGGATTGCAGACACAGCAAGTCAAAACCTCACATGAAGACTGCTTTCATTGCACCACATTTCAGCAAACTCGTCGACATTTCTGCATATGAAAAGAGGAAATATTCCAGTCTACACATCTATATGCAGGAGCTAAAACCCAAAAGGAGCTGCACCTGACAGAAGACTCGGAGAGACATGTTCTGTTGGTGGATTTGTGCTGAGATCAGAATCCGTCCGACTCGGAGTATGAAGCATCACTTTTGTGAGCATCGCCTTTGAACGTTTCCCTCGTGGTGGAGACAGAGTCGGGCTGCACATGAGACGGATCTCCTTTTGATCTTTCTTCAAGTGAGAAAGAAGTGGATATGATGTTTGGAAATGGAGAAACTTAACTTATCTCCTTCACTATGCAAACTAATCTTCTTGGCTTCATATCAGAATAAACCCTCCAAGAGAGCCAGACCAACACCAGACCCTTGACGAGCCAGACCGGTGCTATGATTTAAGGCCCAGACATTTACATTTATGCATTTAGCAGATGCCTTCATCCAAAGCAACACTCGAGGAAACATTAACTTGAAAAGTGCTGCACTACAAAGTCTTACAAATGCTCAGAAAAGCACAGCCTGGAACAGAGATGAAAGACAAAGCAACAATAATGAAAGAATAGTTTATTTGTACTTTTAGATAAAATAGTTTAGTGTTTTAGGACTGAGAAGATAAGTGTTTGTGGAAGAAGTGTATCTTTAGACCTTTAAATATACATTACATGTGTTTATAAATACTGTAAATGATTAATTATTACATATCAAAATAAAATAATATAACATATATATTATCATGAGTATTCAGTATTTATATGCATTTCTAAATAATATTTGACATAAAAATTGTATATATGTGTGTGTGTGTGTGTGTGTGTGTGTGTGTGTGTGTGTGTGTAAAATCGCAAGAACAAAATATAATAATAATAATAAATATTGTGGTAAATTGAAACACATCACACAATTTCTGATACCAATAATATTTGATATTAAAATAATTTTGGTGATTAAACATAGTGTAGTATTTTATAGCTTCTATATGGAAATAAAATATTCACAATTATTTTAATAAATATATAAATTAATATTATATAATATTTAGCATTTAGAGTCCAGTTTGTTGTGAAGTCTTGCCAATTCTCAACCTGTTGTTGAGGTACCTATGATCTTTAGTAAGCCTGAAATAGACTGTGGTGGTCGAAACCATAAACACAGACCCAGACAATGCATTTAAGTTTACAGACGACGAGTAGTGACCCAGAGCACGTTTATACAGACCTGAGGGATTTTACTCCAAACATCAGAAGTGACTGAATGAAAGCATGCACAACTCCCATTGTCTCAATTCAGCATGTGTTTGGTCAATAATTATCACAACAGGTGGCAATGCCTGGACCCCCTGCTGACCACATCTTACGGGATGGTCTGACGACACAGAGACGGCAGTCTCCGGCATCGGGCACAGCTCAGATAGTGAAGATTAACAGATACAGGAGAGATTAGAGCCTGGAATATGAGAACAAGACCCCCTTCAGACCAGCCGGAGCACAAACTTGTGTGTGTGTGTGTGTGTGTGTGTGGGGGTTAAGGTCGAAGGTATCGGGCTAATGTTTGATCTCTTCCTGCTGGGCTTATGTCAAAGGGTCATGTGACTCAGCCACTGTTTTAGTATGAGATCACTTACATGAGATGGAAAGATAGCTTGATTAAATCATGGGTTTCTTTGTGTGTGTGTGTGTGTGTGTGTGTGTGTGTGTGTGTGTGTGTGTGTGTGTGTGTGTGTGTGTGTGTGTGTGTGTGTGTGTGTGTGTGTGTGTGTGTGTGTGTGTGTGTGTGTGTGTGTGTGTGTGTGTGTGTGTGTGTGTGTGTGTGTGTGTGTTGGGTAAAACATAGGTACTTGCGGTTCAAAGTAGACCTCCAAAATAGAAAGAAAGAAAGAAAGAAAGATAGAAAGAAAGAAATGTATGCAATAGACAATAATGATTACAAAAGTTTTAAAAAGTACATAATATAAATTTGGTTTTGAAGTGTACTGATGATATACTTTATAACTTAAACTAATTTTATATATACATTTTAAATCATATACTCTATTTTATTTATATTATATTAATTTAACTTGTATTAATTATGTTAATTTATATTTAAATTAATAATTTAATAATTAACACACAGACACACGCACACACACACGTACACACACACGTACACACGTACACACACACACACACACACACACATTTATATAATACATGCATATTTTATTTATTTAGAACAATATTACAATTTAAAATAATATTTATAAAATATAAAACATTCCTTTGACCAAATCTGTATTTTCAGCATCATTACTCCAGTCTTCAGTGTCACATGATCTTCAGAAATCATAATAATATCAAGAAATATTTCTGATTATTATCAATGTTGAAACAGTTGTGCTGCACAATATTTTTGTGGAAACTGTGATGCTTTTTTCCCTTTATAAATAGAAAGTTCAAAAGCAGAACATTTATTTGAAACTGAAAACTTTTGTAACATTATAAAAGTCTTTACTGTCAATTCTGATCAATTTAATGCATCCTTACTAAATTATTTATTTCTTAAAACAAAACAAAACAAAACAAAACAAAACAAAACAAAACAAAACAAAACAAAACAAAACAAAACAAAACAAAACAAAACAAAACAAAACAAAACAAAACAAAACATATATTGACCCCACATTGTTGGTTCATTAAGAGTAAAATGTAAGACATTTTAATTTATTCACTGAAAATATTTCCCACTTAATATCTTGCGGTGTATCAAGACGCATCTCAGAAATTCTGATGTCAGTAATATCTGATACTCAAATAACTTTGGCGTTCAAACATGCCATATTTGAACCAAACGTGAGCGTGAACAGCATGACCTGAAGCTTTTAAACTGACTTAAAAACACACAAAACAAGCTGTTCATCAAACAGCATCAGTGTGTCTACAGTTCCCGTCACAAAGAAGACACCCAGATAGACAAACAGACGGGTGGACCCTCCTGTCACTGCGAAACACTCTCACACAAACACAGGTTATCAGAAAACCCTCAGAGAGCCGCGCTTCTATCTCCCTCCGTCCGTTTGGATGTCTCAGCGGTTCAGGTTTGAATATGTTTCAGCCGTCTGTGTATTATTTCTCAGCCTCGCTTGACTTCCCACACAGATGACTTTGCAATACTAATAAGGGTGTCTTTAAAAAGAGAGGTTGAGGAGAACAAGAGAGAGAGCCAGAGACGCCTCAAACGAGTGAGCAAAAAGAAAAGATGGAGAGAAAAAGAGAGGCGGGTGGAATAAGTCTGATTAGGGCTAAAGGTCACTCAACATAGTGAAGGCCCTCCGGCTCATTTCTCAGCTGTTTCTGTCTATGTTCTGTTTGACTGATTCATTCCCACACTCTGGACCCCGTACAAAAGCATCAGCTCCTTCTGCCGTCCCCTCGTCACATTTCACGCCCAATTATGAGACTTGTGACAAGTGAGGGTGTTTTACAAAAGCCCGAGTGGATTAGGAGGAGCCACGTCGCTGTCTTCAAAGGGAAGCCATATGGTCTGAGAAATTGCTACAAGGTCTTGGAGAGCTTCTGTCAAAGCACTTCTTGGCATTGAGACTATCAGTTTTGCTTCCAACAGTATAGGCTTACATATAATAGCTCAGACACTGTGTCTAAGGCTCTGTCCCAAATGGCACACTTGTTCTTCGAGAACAAGACAGTAGGACGTCCCATTTGTAATTCTATGGTTCAGAAGAGTGTTCCTTTACATCTACAGTGTGCCCGAAACACAAGACCACCAGCCAGCAGTCTGTGTGTCACTGTGTCATGCTGTTAGGGCTGATGAGGCATTTGGAACGGGGCCTAAAGAAGCACTCACAATGACAGCGATTGGCAGCAACAACCAGAAATATTTGTTTTTAATTAGAGTTGATGTTTTGAGGACTCTCATTTCTTTCTTTAGTTTATTTTAATAAGTTAGTTATAAAAAACTTAAAACTGCAATGACTTCAATGCACCTCTTCTATGATGGGAATGTTTTTAGTTGCTGAATTAAAAATCATTTTGCTATTTTTGGTGGGTATAAAGTCAACAATGATAGCAGCTTTAATGAAAAAATGACATTCTCAAATACAGTATACTCTAATGACTGTAAGCTGATGTGACATTGAGCAAACTTTGGGTCAATGACATGACTCTCATTTCTTCCTTTTAGCTTATTTTAATTAAATAAGTAAAATAAGTAAAATAAACTTAAAACTGCAATGACTTCAATGCACCTCTATGATGGGAATGTTTTTAGTTTCTGAATTAAAAATCATTTTGGTATTTTTGGTGGGTATAAAGTCAACAATGATAGCAGCTTTAATGAAAAAGAAAATACATTCTCAAATACAGTATACTCTAATGACTGAATTTCAAAGTCTCTAAAAATGTAAGAAAATGTCACACACACGGTTTGCTAAGGCAAGGTTAGTTCAGGCTGTAATGTGGTGTGACTCTCCAAACACTAAATTGTATTTATGAAATCATATTTGTAAAAACAAACGTAGTTTGAGGAGTACACAACTGTTCAATGGTTTGGGTGAGACTTTTAAGGTTTTGGAAAAGTATCTTATGGTTTCTAGGCTGCATTTATTTAATCAGAAGTAATGTAAAACAAATATTATTATAATTTAAAATAGCTGTTTTCTATGTGAATATCTGTTGACATGTAATTTATTTCTGTATTTTCAGCATCATTACTCCAGTCTTCGGTGTCACATGATCTTCAGAAATCATAATAATATCAATACACATTTCTGATTGTTATCAATGTTGAAAACTGTTATGCTGCATAATATTTTTGTGGAAACTGATGCATTTCATTTTTCAGGATTCACAGATGAACAGAAAGTTCAAAACAACAGCATTTAGTTGAAATATAAATTGTAACATTATAAACATTTTACTGTCACGTTTAATCAATTTCATGTGTCCTTGCTGAATAAAAGTATTAAGTTATTACAAAATATTTTTAATATTAAGCAATCAGGATGTTTATTTCAAGGTGTAAGAAAACTATAATATTACTTTACTTGAAGGTTACATGACACAACATTTTCAATCATTAACTGATTTAACAAAAACCATACAAAACTAATATGAATACAAACATTACTATGTTTTTAAAGACTTTGTATGTGTGTGTGTGTGTGTGTGTGTGTGTGTGTGTGTGTGTGTGTGTGTGTGTAGTGTTGACTCTGTAGGGATCTCTGAGACAGTGCACTTGTTAACCCATACATTATCTTTTGAGAGATACTCAGAATCGACGTCTCATCCAGACACAAATGACGATAAATGTGACCCTCTGTTTTGCAGATCAGCCCATGTCACGGTCATCTCAGAGAAACGCAGCTGTGACAGTCTCTTAATTTGTCTTTCTCCTCATCGTTTGTACTCCGGTCATTGAATGACCCACCAAACATGGCTTTATTGATTACTTATCGCACGGCCCCTGACAGTGACACACGGCACCGCCGCTTTCATTCTGGGAAAAGGAAAACACACCGTACATTAACGAATGTCTTACATGTGTCTGAAGAGCGTGATGGATGTGCTGACCTCTATTAGGGATAAACTGAAGGCTGCTCTGGTTGATGTGAGCTTGCTGCGTTACATGATACATATGTGAATGTACATTAATCATCCTTGAACTCCAATGTGTTTGGATTACGTTATTCATTTTGAAATAATAATGACAAAATCTGTATTAATATTTGATAAAATACAATAGGCATGTTTATGGTCACTTACTAGTATAATTATCAGTGCTTGCGAAGGCAATACTGTTCAAACAACTCAGGACAACACACTGCCCCCCCCCCAAAAAAAATATTCTAGATTTGTTTAAATTACCTAAATTTGTTCAAAGTGAAGGCAAAACAATATCTTGTCTGACAAATATATATTTGTATTATTGTTCAAATGGTTGATGTCTGTATTTGTTCAAAAATGCAGTAAAAACAGTAATATTGCGAAATATCATTATATTTTATAATAACTATGGGAATATATTGTAGAATCTCCAAAACCATCATGAACAAATATCTTATTCCATATTTTCCAACACAAAATGATAATTGTTTTATTTTGTAGTCACCAGGGCAGCATTTATCTGATCAAAAATACAGTAAAATTGTGAAATAGTATAACATTTCAATGTAACTTCTATGTGAATATATATTAAAATGTAATGTATTTCTGTGATCAAATCTGTATTTTCAGCATCATTACTACAGTCTTCAGTGTCACATGATCTTCAGAAATCATAATAATATGCTGATTTGTATATTAGCAATGTCTCGTTAAGATATATTTCTGATGATTATCAATGAGAAAACAGCTGTGCTGCTTTATATTATTATAGAAAAAAACAACAACACATTTTGTGTAGATTATTTGATAAGTTCAGTTACACTTTATTTCGTGTCCTTGTTACAGTGTAAATATACATTTAATTAACTACATAATAACTTGATTTACTTACTTTATTTAATAACTGCATGTACTTACTATATAGTTCACATTAGGATGAGGGTTTGGTTTAGGGTTAGTTGCATACAATTATGCATTAATCATTGTTATTATAACAGTAAATACACATAACGTGTAACAAGGACACCGTAAAAATAGTGTTACTGAAAGTTCAAAAATAGAAATCCTTTGTAAGATTATACATGTTTTACTGGCTGAATAAAACTATTCAATTTATTTACATACATGCATAGATAAATAACTAAATAATACAAAATAAAAAATACAAATAAAATATTAAATACAACTAATGCAAAACTATCTTAAAGACCTAACATTGCAGTGTTTGTATAAACACATTAAACTGATTTATTCCAGAAAAGTGGTTGTATAAGAACCACAGTAATTCTTCTCACTAAAGAATCAGACAGTTAAAGGATATTTAAGAACGTGGAAGCAGAACGTCTGAGAAACTGTTGTTACTGGAACACACTGTAAATGAAGCTTGAACACATTACTTAAGTTTGTTTTCTGAAGATGGATGTCAGAGAACAGTGTTTTGATAGAAATGCCATATACTGTATCCGTTGTTTTAGAAAAGTCCCACTTTGCTTGTATAAGCTACATGACCTGCTAATCATTCGGACAGTGCTTTAGACCTTCTCTGCACAATAACAACTGAAATAGACGAGAGTCTTTAAACCTCCTTTGGCTTTGAGAAACGGCGGCACAATTAAAAATGGCATTTGGGATGCTGACACTGAAACGGAGGAAACCCAAATGTCAGTGGCCTGGCGCTGAGCGACTCTGAGAGAGAAGTTGTTGGGATGCTCTAGCGGCTGCATTTATTCAGTCAGCTTATCTGCTGGACATTTGACTCTGACACGCCACGGGCCAGTCTGGGACCCGACTGACAGAGGGCTTTTGTTATTGTCAGCCTTCCAGGGACCGGGTCCGGCTTATCTCCTGCCCGACGGTGCTGAAATAAACTCTCTGCCAGCGGAGAACCAGTGGGAGAGACGAGACCTTCAAGACAGTGTCTTCCCTGGAATTGAAGTCGAAAGGTCATGAGATTTTCAGCCAAGCTATAAATGCATAATTTGTTTCAGATGTAACCTTACTGGAGTAATACAGCTTACAGCCATCATGCCTTTAGTGTGAAATGAATATCGATGTGTTTGAGGTGAGGAATCCAGCATCATTTGCTTCGATAAAAAAAAAAACATTTTGACAGCCCGAGACTGACAGAATGAATACTATTTGTGATTTTACTGTCCTTAAATCAATCCCCAGTCAAAAGTCTGGCTACCCTACAGTTATTTTAGGTGCTATTAGTATGGAAACTTTATGCTGAAACATTATTTTAAGACAGATTTTTTAAGTAATTGTTTTGGGAATATGTTTGAAAGATAAGAAATGTCCCACAACGGAGGGATGAAAACATTTGAACAAACAAAATGATGGGTTTTCAACTGGATTTAACTCAAATAATTTCAATCTAAAATTAAACATATTTCTATACATGTTTGTATTTATTTATAGTTCTCATATTTTAATGTTCTGATTAATACTGATACTGTGTGTATACACATATAAACAGGTATATATATATATATTTGTATTTATTCTAAATGTAGGATATTTTCTTATTAGGTATTCTAGCTATCAAGCTTCACTGTTTAAGAGATATATTTAGTACATATTTAATATATACTTTGCCTACTTTGTATTATTATTTTACACAATATGGACATCCCAACTAGTTTTCCAATGACATTTTTCTCTTCTAGTTTTTACCTTGTATTCTTTACACAAGCTAATGTTTGTCCGACAGACTAAAGCGTTTGAAAACACAAACAACCACAAATGAGTTTTGAAAGATAGACAGCATTCGCTAATTGAGTGTGAAAGTCTCTCACCCGACAGTTTGCAGTGAAGTTTTACTCCTATGCTCTTACAGCTTACAGCGAATTACCATGTGCTGTCATAATTACTGTACATGATGAACATCACCCAGAGCTGCTGGAAACACGTCTCAGGCAGACTGGCAGAGTTAAGATATAAAATAAGTGGAAACTAGCAGATGTGGAGCCTGTGGAAACTGAATTCACTCAGAGCTCAGGAAGCACCCTGCTGGAAAATCCACCCAAAACTGGGTCAAAACTGGGCCAACAGCTTGATTAGCTGGAATAACAGCTCCTAGACATGATTTCAACAAACCAGCAGACTAAACACCTTTAAGAGCTATCATTTCTATACCACTACTGTCACGAATTGCAAAAATAATCTTTCTGAAACCTCTTTATGACCTGGTTTTCATCACAATAATGCAACCGCTCAGATAGCATACGAGTGTGTAAGTACGTGTGTGTTTGACAGGGTCTGCGTGTAGACGGACTGTCTCACTCGTCCTCCTCTTCTAATGAGTCAGACCGCAGGACTCTGAGAGCGAGTCGGTGCTCGGGTGGGTAAAAGCACACTGAAGCAGATAAAGAGGTGAGGTGGAGGGAGAAGCAGATGGGAGGTTAGGGTGGAGGTCGAGGGATGCGAAAGCGGTGAAGGATAAGTGCGTTTCTTTATGTTTAGTCATCTGAGCAGATACTTTAATCTGCACATTTTGCTTAGGTAACAGTCTTTTCAAAAAGCTGATAGCAAGTATTCATTAACATTTCGGCATTATTACATTTTACTTAAGGGACAAATGTAGCTATGAAAAAAAAGTGCACAAATAGATCTCTTGTTACACAGAAGTCGTTTTTGTGGGTCATTCTCAAAAAAGATTGACTTTCTTATTAGTGAAGTTTCTTCCTAAAAAGCTGACTGTAAGTATTAATTTACATTTTGGCATTATTATAATACACCATATATATTTGCTCTATGTCATTGTTTCACAATTATTTCACAATCATCATAATTCACATATTAAAGATTTCCAAAAATCACAACGTCATCTCAAAATACACACCACTAATCAGACTAATTATGTTTATACATACCTATATATATATAATTTAAACAAAAACAAACTAGCATCAAACTTTATAACACCAAATGAGCTGCCAAATAAAAATCTAATCAAATTAAATAATATAAAATATAAAATAAATTATCAAAAATAACTTACCATACCCACATTTGAATTCTTCTTCCTCTGAACTTGCCACTGGAACTACTTTTCCACAACCTTTTTTATTTTAATTTTAAATTATAAATGTAAATTATAAATGTTTAATTATCAATTACTTATTTTGCTTTTCATACTGAGATGACCCCCCCAGAAGATCTCAGATGATGCTAACCCTGGAACAACATATAAAACTATCAAACTCGCTTAATTGCAACATTTAATCGCAATCGCAAAGTTTAATTGTAACGTATAATCATTGCCGTTAATAGTGTTCACCGTTTGTTTGATTATGTGTGATTTGTAACTGACTGCCCACTAATAACCTACTCCTAAATTTTCTGTAAAGCTGCTTTGCAACGATTTGTATCATGAAAAGTGCTATACAAATAATCTTGAATTGAACTGAATGGAATTGAACATATTTGTTCACATAAATAAATAAATAAATAAATAAATAAATAAATAAATAAAGCACGCACACGCACGCCACGCACTGCAGCACACACACACACACACACACACACACACACACACACTGTATTAAAAATAAATAAGTACATAAATAAATTTCAGTAAAATGGAAATAAGTAAATAAATACATTTCAGTAAAATGGATACAGTTACAGACAGAAAACAAACAAACAAACAAACAAATCATTTTTAGTAACAGATAAAATATATTTTATATTGTTATTCAAATGTAGCCTATTTATTTTGCATCATCATCATCATCATCATCATCATCATCAACAACACCAATATAATAATAATAATAATAATAATAATAATAATAATAATAATAATAATGTGTACTTGACTGTATTGACTAAATATCCAGGCAGAGGAAAGAAAAGCCGATCAAGAGTGTGTATGATAGCATGCCAAGGTTCCTTCATTTGATCGGCTCTCTTTATTAAGTCTCTGTTTCCATATACTGTTTTCTTATTGGATTCTCCTGCGTGCGCTGAGAGCTGCACAATAACATGATCTCTCACTCAGTTTAAATGCCACAGAGCAATAATGACTTTCCACAAACACGTTTTAAATAACACGTCTTCCTTTCAATACCATAATAAAGCACAGCAGTGCGATCTTCTGCTCGAAGGACGTACAGCCAAATCAAACAGATATGATCTATATTTATTGACATGGGCTAAGCTTGGGAAAGGAATCTGGGGAAAAGATGAAGAAACTCATTTAATTTAATTTCAGAGACTACTTTTTCAGAGAAAATTTTGTTTTCATTGGCAACATAAGATGTTCATTACAAGACAGAAAAATAAAGACAAATGTGTTCAGCACTAGGTTGTGTTTCATTCAGTTCCATGTATGAAAAGACTATCTATCTAAAATAAAATCAATCAAATCAATCAATCAATCAATCAATCAATCAATCAATCAATCAATCAACCAACCAACCAACCAACCAATCAATCAATCAATCAATCAATCAATCAATCAATCAATCAATCAATCAATCAATCAACCAATCAATCTTTCCAAAGTGCATTTTATATATACACTGACTAAAATTATAATCATGCAATTATAACCTGATCAACTCTATGTGAAGGAGATGTGCTGCACTGCGTGAGGCAAGCGGTGGTCACACCAGATACTGACTGGTTTTCAGACCCCCCAGACCCCCCCAATACAATAAGACTGCACATTTTAGAGTGGCCTTTTATTGTGGCCAGCCTAAGTCACATCTGTGCAATAATCATGCTGTCTAATCAGTATCTTGATATGCCACACCTGTGAGGTGGATGATTATCTCGTTCACTAACACAGATTTAGACAGATTTGTGAACAATATTTGAGAGAAATAGGCCTTTTGTGTTCATAGAAAAAGTCTCAGATCTTTGAGTTCAGCTCATGAAAAATGAGGGCAAAAACAAAAGTGTTGCGTTTATAATTTTGTTCAGTGTATGTTGTGAACAGTTTGCATTAAAAATGAATTTACTTTCAACTTTCATATGCCAAAATATATTTAAAAGAAAATAATCTCCAATTTTACAGTATAGCTTAGATTTCAGCTTTATTCATTATTCTTTTTATCCAAATATCTTATGTGTTCACATGTGTTATAAACAACAAAAACAATTCTTCAAATGTGTCGTGAATGTATTTTTTGGGTTGAAATATATGGAAGGCAAAATATATTTTACATTTTTTTCAACTACTTACACACAAAATCTTCACTTGTCACACTTTCTGAAATCTGAGACTCAAACAGCAGAAGCACACACCAAATCTGCAAAACCAGACCTAATTCTCAGTTTTCAGTTTCAAAAAACACTTTTTGCAAAACACAACACACAATTCTTCATGTAACACACACACATCTAACAGGAATTATTATGAATTTTTTGAGATTTGTGTACGTTTTGAAAAAAAAGCAGGCAAAGTTTTGAACATGTAATAAAAAAAAAACACTGTAAATGCTCTTAAAATATACAAAAAGTGGACACAAATATATTGTTAGAAAGTATATTTACATACAAATATTTTGAAACATATTTTGTCATTAAGAAATATCTTAAAAAATATACAGAGACAGTTTTCCCCAACTCTACAGAAGCAATTCGACACATGTTCACCCCCAGATAAGATGACAGGAGTTTGAAACGTAGCAGTCATGGATGAACTCATATCTGCTAGCGACAGATTTAGCAATGCAAGGTGATTAGCGTTGTTTACTCGTGCCGTATCTGTCCCGTCTCTGAGCCCAGTCTGTGTCCTTATCTCAGGCTGTTCTCAGCTTCTGTGAGGAGGCCGGCGGCTCTATCTTGTTCTCGTAAACATGTTGTAACGTGTTCCTCATCACACCGTCACTAGTTAATGGTTAATGGAGGGCTGGGAGAGCCCCTCAGGACGCTATTAGCCGAACCCCAGTCACAGATACATTCCTGCAGCCTCTGGGAGAGAGATCTGGCTTTTTATGGCGATAGGAGGGCAGATCCGTCATAACCCGGCCTGGGAAAGAGCCAGGAGAAAGAATAGACACGGTAACAGACTGACTTAACACATACTTTACAACTGAAACCCCCACTGTGTGCTGTTTTAAGAGGAATACTTTGGTATGAGTGAGCAAAAGTGGTATAGGACAAAAATGAGGAAAGACACAAACCTTTACGTTACCATGATTGTATGATGGTTAAAGGTTTTTGTTAGACACCACATAAAACCTAATCCCCTTAACCATGGTAAAATCACTGTAATGAATGGCCTCTTCTGACTTATAAAATAGTGAGGCCATGTATTACAGTGAATTTACCTTATCTCACATGTTTTTGGCAGTTACTTAACCTGTAAACACACACACACACACACACACACACACACACACACACACACACACACACACACACACACACACACACACACACACACACATGTTGGTTTTTATGGTTTACGGGCACTTTCCATAGGCGTAATGGTTTTATACTGTACAAACTGTATGTGCTATTGCCCCACACCTACCCTACACCTAAACTTAGCCCTCACAGGAGACGGTGCATTTCTATTTTCCTCAAAAACTCACTCTGTATGATTTATAAGCTTTTAAATTATGGGACACTGAAATGTCCTCATAAATCACCTTCTCCTTGTAATACCTATGTCATACCCATGTTATTATACAAATTTGTGTCCTCAAACCACATAAACATGCCCACACACACACACACACACACACACACACACACACACACACACACACACACACACACACACACACACACACACACATACACACACACACACATACACACACACACACACACACACACACACACACACACATAACACACACACACATACACACATACTTAAGAAATATATTTATATGTACACACACACACACACACACACACACACACACACACACACACACACACACACACACACACACACAGAAAGACACACACACAAAGACACACACACACACACACACACACACACACACACACACACACACACACACACACACACACACACACACAGAAAGACACACACACAAAGACACACACACACACACACACACACACACACACACACACACACACACGTTTAAACTAAGATTCACCTATAACAGGGTGTGAAAATTACTAAATAAATAAATAACTAAATAAATAATGCTGTTATACTGATGCACTTTTTAATGAATCAGTTGAATAAATTAGCAAATCAGACTAAATCTCTGAATCATGGACTACATTGATCAGGCAACTCACATCCTCTCTAAATTAATTCTACACGTTTTTAGGCCCAGTCTTACAGTTCTCAAGCAACGTTGTGCATTAGTATAGAATTATGTTGGTGTGTGTTATCAACTTTGTAAATCAGCTGTTTTACACTAAAAGTTATCCAATCAGAAATGTATATTACATTTTTTGAAAATGAAGGGCATGGGCGAGGAAGTCTGTTCGATAGACCTATTCTGCTGTCTATTATTTAACAAATATAGCTAAATTAATCCTTGATGAGATGCTTCTTATTCCCAGTGTAGGGAATGCTGGGCAAACCAGAGAATCACAGCATAAAAGCCCCGCCAGCGGAGCCGCAGAAATGAATCACGCATATATGTAATGAGTGTGTGTGTGTGTGTGTGTGGATGGATGAGGAGGTTGGGGTCTCATAACTCCAACTATTCCCATTTGCTTTTGCAACACAAATGACACCCTGCCGGCAACTTCATGATTACGTCAATTTGTTTGTCTTTGTTTTGATGAGTACGGCACACACACACACACACACACACACACACACACACACACACACACACACACACACACACACACACACACACACACACACACACACACACACACACACACACACACACAATGTCATCACGAGCCGCAGCCTGTGGCAGACTCAATCTATCAGCGCTCTGGGGGAATATTGGTGTCTCACTGTTCTTCTAGAAGGATCCGTCGTTCTTCTTTCTCCTAAATGTATGCAAGCAATAAATAAGACTGTAAATATTTTGACAGAATTATATTACTGTATAAGAAAAGGTGTAGCTCAGCCAAAAATGTAACTTGTCATCAACTCATGTAATATTTTCTTTCATCTTTGACTGCTTATTACTGCTTATTACTTTGACTGGTGATTCCAAATCATCAGTTCTCATTCTGCTGGATTGTTTTCAACCAGTTATCCTCATTTCTGTCAAAGCATAACCTACTGGACGCTAACCGATCAGGGTTCAGACGTGGACATTCAACTGAGACGACGCTACTTTCAGTCACTGAAGCCTTGCGGATTGCAAAAGCTGATTCCAAATCATCGATTCTCATTCTGCTGGATCTGTCTGATGCTTTTGACACTGTCAATCATCAGATCCTCCTGTCCACCCTCTCATCACTGGACATCACTGGGATTCCACTTCGCTGGTTTGAATCCTATCTCGGTGGTCGGTCTTTCAGGGTGGCCTGGGGAGTGGAGGTATCCAAAGCACATCAATTGGTCACTGGGGTTCCTCAGGGCTTGGTTCTTGGACCCCTCCTCTTCTCCACATACACTACATCACTGGGTCCCATCATACAGGCACATGGCTTCTCCTACCATTTCTACGCTGATGACACACAGCTCTATCTCTCATTTCAACCAGATGATCCAATGGTAGCTGCACGGATCTCAGGCTGCTTGGCAGACATCTCGGCGTGGATGAAAGAACATCACTTACAGCTCAACCTGGCAAAGACTGAGCTTCTTGTCTTCCCTGCCACTCCAACTCTACAGAATTACTTACTTCACCATCCAGCTAGGTTCATCCATCTCAGTCAGAAATCTTGGTGTAATTTTCGATGACCAGCTGACCTTCAAAGAGCACATTGTAAAGACTGCTCGATCTTGCAGTTTGCACTACACAACATCAGAAAGACCAGGCCCTTTCTGACAGAGCATGCTGCACAACTTCTTGTCCAGACCCTTGTCATTTCTAGACTGGACTACTGCAATGCTCTTCTAGCTGGACTTCCATCAAACACAATCAAACCTCTACAAATGATTCAGAATGCAGCGGCACGAGTGGTCTTCAACGAGCCCAAAAGAGCCCATGTTACACCTCTCTTTGTCTCCCTGAACTGGCTCCCTATTGCAGCTCGTATCCAGTTCAAGACACTGATGCTTGCATATAGAACAACCACAGGTTCACCACCTGCCTACTTCCACTCACTATTACGAATCTACATCCCCTCCAGAAGCCCCGCCTACTTCCACTCACTATTACTCTACATCCCCTCCAGAAGCCCCGCCTACTTCCACTCACTATTACTCTACATCCCCTCCAGAAGCCCCGCCTACTTCCACTCACTATTACGAATCTACATCCCTCCAGAAGCCCGCCTACTTCCACTCACTATCACGAATCTACATCCCTCCAGAAGCCCCGCCTACTTCCACTCACTATAACTCTACATCCCCTCCAGAAGCCCGCCTACTTCCACTCACTATTATGAATCTACATCCTCCAGAAGCCCCTCCTACTTCCACTATTACGAATCTACATCCCCTCCAGAAGCCCCACCTACTTCCACTCACTATTATGAATCTACATCCCCTCCAGAAGCCCCTCCTACTTCCACTCACTATTACAAATCTACATCCCTCCAGAAGCCACGTCTACTTCCACTCACTATTACGAATCTACATCCCCTCCAGAAACCCCTCCTACTTCCACTCACTATTACGAATCTACATCCCTCCAGAAGCCCCTCCTACTTCCACTCACTATTACAAATCTACATCCCTCCAGAAGCCACGTCTACTTCCACTCACTATTACGAATCTACATCCCCTCCAGAAACCCCTCCTACTTCCACTCACTATTACGAATCTACATCCCCTCCAGAAACACCTCCTACTTCCACTCACTATTACGAATCTACATCCCTTCCAGAAGCCCCGCCTACTTCCACTCACTATAACTCTACATCCCCTCCAGAAGCCCCGCCTACTTCCACTCACTATTATGAATCTACATCCCCTCCAGAAGCCCCTCCTACTTTCACTCACTATTACGAATCTACATCCCTCCAGAAGCCAGTCTACTTCCACTCACTATTATGAATCTACATCCCCTCCAGAAGCCCCTCCTACTTCCACTCACTATTACGAATCTACATCCCTCCAGAAGCCACGCCTACTTCCACTCACTATAACTGTACATCCCCTCCAGAAGCCCCGCCTACTTCCACTCACTATTACGAATCTACATCCTCCAGAAGCCACGTCTACTTCCACTCACTATAACTCTACATCCTCCAGAAGCCCCGCCTACTTCCACTCACTATTATGAATCTACATCCCTCCAGAAGCCCTCCTACTTTCACTCACTATTACGAATCTACATCCCTCCAGAAGCCACCTACTTCCACTCACTATTATGAATCTACATCCTCCAGAAGCCCGCCTACTTCCACTCACTATTATGAATCTACATCCCTCCAGAAGCCCCTCCTACTTTCACTCACTATTACGAATCTACATCCTCCAGAAGCCACGCCTACTTCCACTCACTATTATGAATTTACATCCTCCAGAAGCCCTGCCTACTTCCACTCACTATTACGAATCTACATCCCTCCAGAAGCCACGTCTACTTCCACTCACTATTATGAATCTACATCCCTCCAGAAGCCCCTCCTACTTTCACTCACTATTACGAATCTACATCCCTCCAGAAGCCACGCCTACTTCCACTCACTATTATGAATCTACATCCTCCAGAAGCCCCTCCTACTTCCACTCACTATTACGAATCTACATCCCCTCCAGAAGCCACGTCTACTTCCACTCACTATTATGAATCTACATCCCCTCCAGAAGCCCCTCCTACTTCCACTCACTATTATGAATCTACATCCCCTCCAGAAGCCCCTCCTACTTCCACTCACTATTACGAATCTACATCCCCTCCAGAAGCCACGTCTACTTCCACTCACTATAACTGTACATCCCCTCCAGAAGCCCCGCCTACTTCCACTCACTATAACTCTACATCCCCTCCAGAAGACCCGCCTACTTCCACTCACTATAACTGTACATCCCCTCCAGAAGCCCCGCCTACTTCCACTCACTATAACTCTACATCCCCTCCAGAAGTCTGAGATCTGCGAGCGAGCGACACCTCGTGGTACCATCACAGAGAGGCACAAAATCCCTCTCCAGAACGTTTTCACTCACCGTTCCTGGCTGCTGGAATGATCTTTCTACCCTCATCCGGAACGCTGAACTCCTGACAATTTTCAAGCGACATCTGAAAACTCATCTCATCATTATCTTTCCTTAATTTTGCTCTCTTTCCTTAAACTCTCACTGTCTGGCTAGAATTTGCTCTGAACAATGCTTAGACATTTGTATTACAAGCACTTCCTGTGTCTGTTTGCCTCTTTATAATGTATCGCTTATTGTACTCCTCGATTGTAAGTCGCTTTGGATAAAAGCGTCTGCTAAATGTAAATGTAAAATGTTATTAATCATTGAACAATTTTTAAACACCAAATCAAAGTCATGTGGTTTAGCCAACAAGAAGAAACATGCAGGAAAAAGCCAAAAACAGTAATTGATTTCATAGTGAGAACCACTGCTGCCTCTCGTGACTGTCACGCTCAATAAATACAGTATAATATGACCTTTTATGACTTGCAAGGTTAGTTAATGTTTTCAAATGTAATGTGATGCAACTTCCCAAAAACCTGGAGTTTTTTACCTAAAATACTTTTTTTTTTTTTTATTGTTTAAAACTCTTAAACATTTTTTTTGAAAGAAATCTCTTCTGCTCACTAAGGCTGCGTTTATTAAATAAAAATACAGTAAAATAGCAATATTGTAAATGATTTTTACTATTTCAAATATCTGTTTTCTATGTGAATATGTGTTAAACTGTAATTTATTTCTGTATTTTCAGCATCATTACTCCAGTCTTCAGTGTCACATGATCTTCAGAAATCATCATAATATCAAGAAAGATTTCTGATTATTATCAATGTTGAAAACAGTTGTGCTGCACAATATATTTGTGGAAACCGTCACACTTTTTATTTTTCAGGATTATTTGATGAAAGGAAAGTTCAAAAGAACCCCTTTTATCTGAACATTATAAATATCCGTACAGTCACTTTTGATAAATGTAATGTGTCTTTGATGAACAAAATATGTATGCATAATTTTAAAAAGTCATTGCAACATCACACAAGTATTGTACATTATGTAAAATATGATTTTTATTTCTGTCCTCTGCTAATCCAAATGGATGTTTTTCATAAAGTCAAATCACTGTTTCACTTGTGTCTGAGACGTCTGGAACACAGCAGACGTTACTGATGTGATTGTGTTTCTCTGGTGCCTCGATGTGGAGCGAATTACTGCCGCTTTGCTTCTGATGCAGTTTTCTCATGGACTCAGTCTTCCTCAGTAAAGCTGAAGAGGAGGAACCGCCGGCCTGACCTCTCAGAGATGCTCTCCGCTCGTCTTCTGCTCAGTGACGGATGTTCTGCTCAACATCCAATCAACCAGCAGCTAAAGCCGCTTCACACACAGCTATCATGAATCTTGTGGAGCCATAACATTTGTGTGCGTAATGCGATGTGCCACTTTGAATGGGACACATCTGTTGAGTCCTCTGGGAGAGAAGTGCACGCTTGATTACAGTATACATCTAAAGCTCTGGCTTCTCATCTCACTCAAAACACATATGCAGAAGCGCTCTGATTTATTCCTTGGCTTGTTTTATCATTGCACTGGAAGGAATAGTGATCAAAACTGAACTGAACCTTTCTTCTGAGGAACACAAAAAGAGATGTTTTCAATTATGTTTATGATGAAAGTAAAAATGAATGATACTGTCAAACTTGAAATATTAAAAAGCATCACACAATTATATAACTCGCTATACTCCAATTTCTGTATGTATATTAAAATGTGGCATGTTCTGTATATATTGTGTCAGTTTTGATATCAATGTTATCATGCTCTTGTGAAATAGAAGTGTATGAATGTGCACTTGTAGTGTACTTCAGTACTTAAAGTACTTAAAGATATGAACATATTATAATATCAGGTCACTTAAGTGTATTTAAAGACAGTTCTTAACCAACGTAAGCACACTTTTATAGTAATGACAAAATACACATTTTACTTTGAAACTTTTGGCATGCTTTGGTACACTCGTAAAGTTCAGATAATTGATTTAATATACATTTAAATGTATTTTAATTCATTTATTTAACATGATTAATGTTGAAATTGAGGCATTCATTTTGTTATTAGTTGTTTTTAGTTGTCATATCAATTACCTTGTTTTCAGTTGCATCTGTTTAATCGTTTTGTTGTGTGATTTTCAAAAATAGGCCCACATGATGTTAAACAAGATTTCAATTTAAACCTTAAAATACATAACATTTGAAATAGTCTAAAATCGAAATTGCTTATTAATAAAATTATAAAAATGCATATTCGCTGTAAAATGGGTAGGTTTAGGTTTGGGGGTAGGTTAACGGGTCTAACAATCTAAATTGCTTATTGATAAAATTAAAAATGCATTGATATGAATATCTTAATGATATAAAAGATATGTAAATATTTTATGTTTTTAACTAAAAATATGTATCGATTTGTATGTTTTAAATGTTGAAATACGTTTTAATTGTAAGTTTTAGCATCAATAAAAACGTTAAAAAATTAAGTTTTGTGCTTGTAAATGTGACATATTAATACCTATGTATAAACACGAGACCAGGCTGGAATTGCAAATCAGATTTGAGGATAATGCTAGAATGTTTTATAGCATAAATAACAACTTCAGTTTCACACAACTCATAAACATGGCTTTAGAGGACTTGGAATATAGAGCACACATAATAAGATGATTTTTTGATGTTTTGTTTTTGTTTTTTTAGATGCATCATTTTCACTGATATGGAAAAGAACAGCTTGAACATTCTTCAGAACGTCTCCTTTTGTGTTCCACGGAAGAAAGGAACCCAGATGGATTTGATATGACTCGAGGACGAGTAAATGATGACAGAGTTATCACTTTGGCTTCAGAAGACCTGGAACATGGTGCACTGGATACATTGACTGCTTTTGTGGGGCTGTCTGTCACTTTTGGTGCTTGATAGCATCTTTCTCATTCACTTTCATTGTATAGAAAAGCATCAATATTCGTTCACCCGCTCTCTTTCGTTTTTGAAGACAGAAGTCATATAAATTAAAGTAAATTAAATCCAAATTTAAATCTCTTTAAAACAAACTTTGGCTTGCATGATGAACCCATTACACTATCTATAAGACAATATTGTTCTCTGCATTCGGATATAAAGTATTAATTCATACAGAACAGAATAAATCCTCGGCCGGGTGAGGTGCTGGAGATGATTTCTCTCGCCCCGAGGCCTGTGCTGTTGTGTTGTGGTATTAGGCATGAATTGTGGTTCGTTCCAGTAGATTATTAAAATTATTAATCTCTTCTTCCTTCACCGCCTCCCATTCAAATGGTCTCTGATCGTCTGTTAATGTGCAATTCATTTCAAGTTATTTCTCTCCTGTTCTCCAGAAATATCACTGGGACTTCAAATCATTTGAATAAGAGGGATTTAAATTGTATGTCTTTGTTTCTTTGGCCTTTTTGGCTTTTACTTGCGACTTCAAAAAGGAAGGTGAACGCTTCAACTTGTCTCATTTCCATGACACGAGTCTCCATGACTTCCACTAATAATCCTGTATAGAAGATTACAGGTCATTTTCAGTCTGGATATTACTCGTTAAGTTAACGGACATTTCCTTTAACCCTAAGACCCGGTGAAATATGCAATTCAAAATGAGGGTAAAACACCTGGGAACATTCCTTCATATTAACACAGTACTTTAGGCCCTATTTTATAGACTTGTTTAGACTTTAAACAAACAAACAAAAATAAATAAATAAATAAATAAAAATATGTAGAATAATCAATATAGTCCATTGTCCATAAATTACCAGTACATTTTGTGTCAAATTTACAGACATTTACTTCAACCCTAAACACTACATAATGCAACGCATAATTCAAAATATGGGTCCCTGTATAACAAAAACGAATAATAAATAAATAAATAAATATGGAATATTCCTTCATGATAACACATTTGACTGGACTGTGCATTTATTTACTTGTTTTTGAGAATAGAGTGTACATTTTTAACATGATTGATTTTCTATATTTAGTGTGGTTTGCTGAAGTTTTTTCTAAAAACAAAAATCGGCTGTACTTCGAAACAATTTAAATCAGAAATTTCTAGCAAATTTTTTTGCTCTTCTCATTCTAGAAAGCTACTTTGAGATGGGTCATTCAATTTTTGTATTGAATTTCTGCTGCAAAAAACAAACAAACATGCATTTACCAAACCCAAAAAGAAAAAGAAACTATTGTAAAACACAATCTATGATCAATGCAATATACTGTCTATTGTATAAAGTCAAACCTGACTCTTAAAATAATGCAGTTTCTGTAATCCCATTTGATGTTAGTGTGTTTATGATATCGTGCTATGCTTGACTAAATGTTTCTGTTGGAGGAGAACCTTCCATCTCCAGGCTCAGAGCTACTCCTCGATGTGGAGTAATGGACAAGGAAAAGAGACGTCATTCTCGAATGGGGGTCAAACCAGGCTGGGACTGCACTGGGAATGGTGGTATGCCACATCGTTGCATGTGATCACTTAAATTAACAAATGGTCTCCCGCCTGTCCCCTTTCTCTGGCACCAGTCTTTAGTGCAGATCTTCTAAAATCTCACTTTTCCACACAAGATCAGCCCAAAGAGGTCATCTTTTACTGTATATTATATGATCATGCGACTGAAAAACCTCAACACCTGAGTGTGCTTCCTAGATGGGAATCAGCTGTTATTTATATATGTGCATAACTTCAATTATCTATTTCTCATTAGCAATGGAATAAAAGTACAGGGGACATATGTGTGTTTCAATTCACAACATAAACAGCTGTTCACTTTGACTTTAGCCTATAAGTTAGTTTTGGAACATGATGTTACATACAGTGTGAAATCATTTGTAAATTTGGGCAGTAAAATGACATTGCTTTGGTCTTGGTTGAGCTTGTGTGTAAAGCACGTTCAAGCATTTTAAACATGTGTTTAACTGTGTGCATTTTGTGTCAAAGCAACAAGAAAATGTGTTAATTGTACAGCCTACACAGACGGATATTGTGCTACTATGTTAAGAGTTTAGAAAAAATGTTAAGTATTGAAAAATTGTTATAGTGATGGTAAAAACCTAAATGAGGCGAAACTGGAAGCATGAGTTAGTGAGCTGAAGACGTGTTGTGAGTGTTTCGTGGGACAGATGCTGCAGAGGGCAGGTGATGAGTGACACAGAGGAGAATGCTAATCAAAGTCAGGATTAGCCGGCTTTAAACTCATGACTGTTTCCAGAAGATAACTGTGCTCGGCTAAAGACTTCAGGACGACGCTGAACACCTTCTAAAGCAGCTTTCTGCAGAGGAGCCCAATCACTGCAGTGCATTACAAACTCTTCTGAGACGAGCCCTGTCTTTGTCCAAACTCATGATAGCTGGGAACAAGCGTGCCGCTCGTACTACCGTCTGCATAGAGATCCACACTATCACCTCATGTGACACCTTCACCTTATGCTGAGGAAGTCCTCAAGGCTTTGCAAATGGAGGTCAAGGGTTAATCTGGAGCGGAGAGAAGTGATCCCTGGTCCATGACCCATCATTCTCTGGGTTTTCAGTGGGATAGTGGAGAATCAAGAACTTCAGATCTCCAGTTACCTTCAAGAAAGTCCCATGGCCAAACCTGGAGAACATTAGCAAGAAAGTCAGATCTGAGAAGAATGTGAGGCAGTGGAGGCAGGTGTGAGTGTGTGAGCGATAGAGAGAGAGTGTGTGTGTGTGTGTGTGCGTGCGTGCGTGTGTGTGTGTGTGTGTGTGTCTCTGTGTGTGTGTGTGTGTGTGTGTGTGTGGGCATGTTTATGTGGTTTATGAGGACACAAATTTGTATAATGACATGTGTATGACATAGGTATTACAAGGAGAAGGTGATTTATGAGGACATTTTCAGTGTCCCCATAATTTAAAACGCTTATAAATCATACAGAGTGAGTTTTTTGAGGAAAATAGAAATGCACCGTCCTGTGAGGGCTAAGTTTAGGTGTAGGGTAGGTGTAGGGCAATAGCACATACAGTTTGTACAGTATAAAACCATTACACCTATGGAGAGTCCCCATAAACCATAAAACCAACATGTGTGTGTGTGTGTGTGTGTGTGTGTGTGTGTGTGTGTGTGTGTGTGTGCGTGCGCGCGTGCGTGTGTGTGTGTGTGTGTGTGTGTGTGTGTGTGTGTGCATTATATATACATATAAACATACACAGTACACACACATATACTATGAAAACACAAACTTCTATATTGGATACGATTTATTGCGATTAATCAATTTGACAGCTAATACATTATAGTTTGTATTATTTTTTTGAATTAGCTTTAATTTTATATTTTAGTTTTCATTTCAGTAATCTTGTTACGAGCTTTTGTAATTTGTTTATTTTATTACTTGTCAGTTTTATCATAATATTATTCAGTTTAATTTAAATTAACAGAAACATTTATAAATAGTTTTAGGTTCAGTTAATAATAACACTCCTGTTTTGAACTTCTACAGCTGTTGGAGAGGAGTGGTATTATGTCCTAAAATGATCCTATTTACTAATATTTAGCTCTATTCACAATATTATTCAAGTATGTGTAAGGAACCCATTTTCAAATCTGTATGTGAATCTGTTTGTCTGAATTCTCTCAGTGTTTCTTCATGACGTCAGCAGAACAGTCCTGTGTTTTCAGCTCAGCAGTGTGGAGGTTATTCGCTCGCCTGAGCCTGGAAATACTTTTCTTCATTCACAAAAGAAACAATTATTCCATATCTCCCTATTGAAAATGACTTTCCATGCGTTAGCTAATTAACCACATCCAGCAGGTATTAATGAGTGCTTTGTTAAGCGCTATTACAGTGTTGCCACACTAGTGGCTCTTCACTCGATGAAGAGCTGCTGGCTTTTATATCAGAGCAATGGAGCCAATCATTGCAGAATCTGGGAAGTTCTTTGCTGTATTACAGTCTCTCTTTTAGACAAAGAGGCGTTAGATACGCTCACACACGACGACAGATTGTAGAATATATCCCATAATACCAGCCTGCTTCAGCGGCGCTGTCTATTTGTCTCTTTGGCTTAAAGTAATCAGGTATGATGGAGCAGAGGAAATTGGTTCATCTAAAGAGCATGTTCACATGATTACATGATTACCCATGTGTCCTTGTATCTGTTTGTCGTTTGAAGGAGAGGAAATCATCAAAGTGGGCTGATTTTGTAGTCATAGCCTCTCTATGAGATTGTTCATCCTCCAGGCCATAGACTGATTTCAGAGAAACACACTTATTCTCTTCAGATGGATGTTTAGCTGATGTATATTTATGTGTTGTGTATTACAGGACAAATCCAGCATTCTCCAAAACATCATGAATTAAAGTACAAACACACAATTCAATTGGGAAATGTTAATACAGTTTAAAATAGCTGTTTTCTATGTGAATATATATTAAACTGTAATTTATTTCAGCATCATTACTCCAGTCTTCAGTGTCACATGATCTTCAGAAATCATAATAATATCAAGAAACATTTCTGATTATTATCAATTTATAAAATAGTTGTGCTGCACAATATTTTTGCAGGAACCAATATTTTATTTTTCAGTATTCACAGATGAATAACACCTAAAAAAGCATTTATTTGAAATATAAATGTATATTTATAGATACTTCTATAGATGTAAATAAAAAGTTGTGATATCTGAAAATCTCTAAACAAAAGGGTAAAATAAACAAAGCCTTTCAGACATGCATTGTTGGAAAAATATTTACATTACCAGTATGATAATAATCATAATAATTGTTATTTGTTTATTATTATTATTATTGGATGTACATTCATCCTGTTTGCAACATTTGTAACATTCAGTTTATTGTTAATTTACCCTCTACAGGTTAATACAGCTTCTGTGAAATAACAATAAAATCTTCATCCAAATTCATATTCATTCATTGACTTATCAAACTCTGTTTTGAACTCCACAAAGAAACCATTTTCTTTTCATAAAACACATAAAGTACAAGAGCAATTTAACCAATTAACTTCACTCCCAGAGCTATTGTGCATCTGCTGAACTCTGGCACATTGTGTTCACTGTGTCTTTGGACTGCATTTAACCGCACATTAGTGCAGCTTTTGATTCCCGCAGATTCACACAGCGACTGTAACAATGTGGAAATGTTGTGGTTACCATGGAGACCATCATAGACCAATGAGTGCATATGTGATGCTGTACTGACACGCAGAGCATCCAGAATCATCCTCTGTTATCAGAGAGCGTTTTAGGGCACTAGAAAACAGATGGTGTCTAACCTCAGTCCCTACAGTAATAGTGCTGAGGAACGAGCCGGAAATATCTCCCTGTCCCACACAAGAGACACAGACTGTTCACTAATACCCCTGTGACCGAAGAAACCTGCATGATTTTACTGCATGTGCACTTGTAGAGCACTTCACATCTGAAAAAAGCACTTGTAGGTAATGTAACATTAATGAATGAAATAAAAGGCCACTCAGATGTACTTAAAGAGAACACACTATTTATATATATATATGTATAACACACTTTCAAACGTGCACTTTGCACAAAAGCTTATTCAAAGTTCATGAAAGCTCATTTACTCATTCACAGCAGGCAAGTACTTGATTGTAATTTTAAATTGTACTGTATTATTCAGTATATATATATATATAAAACACTGAAACAGATTGTGTAGCAGCACTTTTCATTAAAATAATTGAACAATTTGTTAAAAAGAAACAACAAATAACATATTGTGTGAAATCTTACAAAGATCGACTGAAATAGTGTGTTCTTGTAACACGTACGTATTAATCTTTAAAACACTAAAATATCATTATTTATGATCTAAACTTTATCATCACAAATGTGTAGTTTTAAAAACATTTAAAAACCTGACATACAGGTTTCAGTAGTAATGACATTACATTTTAGTTTACCATAAATGCTGTACATTAAACAGTCCTTGAATCATATTTCACAGACTATATATGAAATTAAATATTATTTATCTCCTTAAGTGGGTGAAAGGGGTACTTTTAAGTTAACATAGTGGCATTGAATATGAATTTAAGCTGTAATACATTTTCATTTCATTGCAAATGAAGTATAGTATTTTAAAGCATATTATTTATGTAATAATAAGTAATGATAAACATGTTAAACAGGTAATGTTCTTCTTTTTCACATAGGCAGTGCATTTCAATATTGTCATCATTTGTGTATTTTCGTTATTTTTGAACACACATGATTTTGTTTCTTCTGTGGAACACAAACTAAAATATATTTTTGTTATTATCAGTGAATATAGAGCATCACGCTCTAAAACGGACAAAGAAAAGCATTTTCCTGTACCTCGAGCAGTAGAGCATTTTGCTTGCAACACAGGGTCAGGGTTTCGATTCCTAGAAAATGAATGGAGAATATAAATGCTTTGGAAAATGCATTAATGCAAGAATCAGACTGAAGTCAATATTTAACGACTCTTTTCCTTCCCTATTCTAATTTAATTTTTGTGTATACTATTAGTTAAAAGATGAATAGACGGCACAGTATAACCGGTGACAAGCAAACAGTTGGAAAGGCTCGACTCAGTGCACTCTATTCATATCAGCGGTGGAGTAAGAGAGAGATGAGCTTGGAAAGAATGTTTGTCCTTCAAAACTTTCTCCCAAAACTAATAATTACAGCTTGACCAAACACCTGCTATCTCTCTTTCATTTCTCCAGCTTCACTTTTAATTCAACCTTCCCAATGTTTAATAAGTTCAACACGGACACAAGACCACAAATCACCTCAGATAAGATAACTTTCTGAAAAACAGCTTAAATCAGTCTACAGAGGCTCTCCGGTCTCTCAGCCCTGGTCAAGCTGACAAAAACATGAAACCAGGCCCAAGACCAGCTCGGACTGGTTTAACTTTGTTTAGTTTTTTGCAGGGTATCTGTACTCTGTGCTGTACTGAGTCTGTACTCTCTGAAAACATCCCAGATGGGGTTTTGAGTGTTTTTATGTAACGTATGGAAGGGAAAGTCTGTGTTTCTTCTTTCAGCTGCAGAGCAGTCGTGTTGAACGTCTGCATTAAAAGAGCAATAAATCACCAGAGATTGTTTCTCACCTCAAGGAAACTCTTGCTATTTCCAACACTTTTTTTAGAAAGTTTCTGGTAAAATATTCCATTGGGTGGTGCTTTTTATTGTTCCTACGCTTCCTCTGAAATTGGGAAAGAATCCCCCGTTGGCCATTTTGATGAAAGGAAAAGAGCTCTATAGCTTGCCATATCTTCATTAGATCAATGTGCTTGTTTAGATATAGATCACACAAGAGGATGGTTTAATTGTTTTCTCCTCTTCTCCCCTTCTTCTCCTGAAAAGCAAATGCGTTTGAGCTGATCTGAAGAGTGTATTTTGACAACGAGGACTGATAAATACGAGGCGTCACATCTCACGTCTTTGAATAGATGTGTGAGAATCTCCATCGGAGTTGTCACATTCATCTTAAAACAGCTCTGTCCTCTGTGTGTATCCCTGCCGATGCTATCTGGAACAGAACAAATGCGCTTCCCTGTTTTATTTCAGCATGGGCTTTCATCTGTGCCGGGTCTTATCTGAGCACAGAGAGGAAAATGGAAGTGTTGTGACATTTATCTTACTGCGTATGTCTTCTCTCTTTATCTCTGCTGTGGAGATATTGTACTGTAAGTGTTTAGAACAGCAGAAAAAATGAAGATGGAAATAAGATGCAGGCCCGCGGAGGCTAAAGTCTCTTCAGTGATGCTTTAAATGAGAGAAGAGCAAACGTGTCGTCTTGTTGTGCTGTTTCTGAAACATATGCATTGACTTTTGCTCCCTGCTAAAAACATATAGCTTCTGGTGGTAGCTTGTTTTGCATGGTTTCTAGCTAGTCAAAGCTGGTTTATGCGGGTTGATCAGATGGACTTCCAGCTGGTAGGGTTCAAAGAGGTCTATAATGGTGTATTTAATGCACCATTAAATGCAAACTCGTACCTCCAAGTTGGGCTCTATTGTGGTAAGTCATGCATTTAAGATGCAAACATAACAAGCAAGTGAGAAAAACAACTGTGAGCAGTAAACCCAAATAACTACTCATCTAATCAAAATGATGATACATGTTAATTGCTATCACTTATTTGTGACCCTGGGCCATAAACGCAGTCTTAAGTAGCACGGGTATATTTGTAGCACTAGCCATCCATACAGTGTATGGGCCAAAATGATTAATGTTTATTTTATGCCATTAGGATATTAAGTAAAGATCATGTAACGTGGAGATATTTTGTAAATTCTATACCATAAATATATCAAAACCTATTTTTTGATTAGTAATATGCATTGCTAAGAACTTAATTTGAATAACTTTAAAGGTGATTTTCTCAATATTTAGATTTTTTTCAAATAGTTGTATCTCAAATATTGCCCTATCCTAACAAACCATACATCAATGGAAAGCATATTTATTCAGCTTTCAGATGATGTATAAATCTCAAAAACACTTATGACTGGGTTTGTGGTGTCCATTTAGATATACAGCTAAATGTGAAGCAAACCATGAAAGTTGAGTGATAAACACCATTCGCTACAGACATGCTTTCTGCTCAGGGATCTTCATATATACACTGATCAGCCACAACGTTAAACCCACTGACAGGTGAAGTGAACAGCACTGATTATATCATTACAATGGCACCTGTAAATGAGTGGGATATATTAGGCCACAAGTGAATTATCAGTTCTTGAATTTCAGTTGTTGGAATCAAGTGGACGAATATCTTTGACAAGGGCCAAATGGTGATTGCTAGATGACTTGGTCAGAACATCTCAAAAATGGCAGGTCGGTTACACTTTATTGTGATAGTCCGCTTTAGACATTCTACTGACTATTAGCAACTTTATAACTACCATGTGTCAACTACATATCAACCAATTCTCATTAATTTACAACTACATGTCTATTAACTCTCAAAGTAGATTGTTTGGTTAGGTTTAGGGTTGCAAAGTTTCTCATAGTCAGTATGTTGTATGTTGTGGACCCATCAAAATAAAGAGTTAGAAGATATTAATTAGACAGTGTACTAATACTCCAATGACTGCTAGTTGACGTGTAGTTGCAAAGTTACTTACTGTTAGAAGAAAGTGGACTATCAAAATAAAGTGTTACTGGCAGGTCTTGTGAGGTGTTTCTAGTATGTAATAGTTAGTACCTACCAAAAGTGGTGCAAGGAAGGAACCGGAGATCTGGCGTCAGGGTCATGGGCCCAAGGCTCATTGATGCACATTGGAATCAAAGGCTAGTCTGTCTGGTCTGATCACACAGAAGAGCTAATGTAGCTCAAACTGCTGAAAAACTTAATGCTGGCCATGATAGAAAGGTGTCAGAACACACAGTGCATTGCAGGTCAAAGTACCCACGATGTCCACCACTGAAAGTGCCTACAGTGGGCACATCATGAGCAACAAAACTGGACAATGGAGCAATGGAAGAAGGTTGCCTGGTCAGATGTGGATGGTGCGTCATTTACTTGGGGAAGAGATGCAGCAGGATGCACCTTGTGAAGAAAGCAGACTGACAGAAGTAGTGTTATACTCTAAGCAGTGCTCAGCTGGGAAACCCTGGGAACTGGCACTCATGTGGAAGGTATCTTGACACATACCACCTACCAAAAGATTGTTGCAGACCACGTTCACCCATTCATGTCAATGGTGTTTCCTGATGCCAGTGGTTAATGCAGGATAATGCATCCTGCCACACAGAAGAAACCATACAGGAACTGTTTGAGGAACATGACAAAGAGTTCAAGGTGTTGCCTTGGCCTCCAAACTCCCCAGATCTCAATTCAATTGAGCATCTGTGGAATGAGCTGGACCAACAAAATCAATCCATGGAGGCTCCACCTCACAACGTATGTATTAGTGTCAGATGCCCCAGGACACGTGTAACCCCCCCGGGTCCACACCATCACACCGAGCAGGTCTCGAACCCAGGATTCCGGCACGGGAGGCGGGCGCTCTAACAAGGAACGCCAAAGGTTACAGCCTCTAGTGTCAGTTGCTAGAGCGCCTCTTTTTGAGGTCAGGAGAGTGAAGTTTATACACGCCCTTACTGGCATACACATCTGTTACACTCACCCCCCTAAACCTCACTCCCATCCGGGTCACGGCACCAATGTAACACCCCCGGGTCCACACCATCCTAACTCGTTCTTGCTCCGAGCGGGTCTCGAACCCGGGATTCCGGCGCGGGAAGAGGGGGCGCTCTAACAAGGAATACCAAAGGATACAGCTTCTAGCGTCAGTCGCTAGAGCGCCTCTTTTTGAGGTCAGGAGAGTGAGGTTTTACACACAGCCCTTACTGGCATACATCCGTTACACTCACCCCCCTAAACCTCACTCCCATCCGGGTCACGGCACCAATGTAACCCCCACGACACGGGTCCGCACCGTCCCAACTCGTATCTTGTGCCGAGCGGGTCTCAAACCCGGGATTCCTGCGCGGGAGGCGGGCTCTCTAACAAGGAACGCCCTTACTGGCATACACATCTGTTACACACGCTCAGGGGTCTCGTGGAGTCTATGCTTCAATGCATCAGAGCTGTTTTGGCAGCACAAAGGGGACCTACATGATAATTAAGCATTCAGGAAGTCATAATTACGTTGTCAGGTGCATTCAAATCATTTTGGTTGGTGCAAAAAATGGTGATACACATTTTATACAGCAAGGTTTGTTTTTTTAACTCCGCCTTTACAAAATGACAAACAAAGAAGGCGCTTCGGTGTGCTTTTGCTTTGTTTTTGATTACATTTATGAAGCTGTAAACGTATTTGTTCATAATTGTTCAGTACTATTGTATTTTTACATGCAACTTGGCTGGTTTTATTGTTAATGAAAACATAATAACGGTCATTCATTTCAACAAATTTACTGTCGTCTACAGACGTTGCATCCAACATGTTTTGATTCCCCCAAAATCAGAAACTGAGATCCAAAGGAAATCCAGGGTTTTGTTAAATCCGTGTAATTTAGTTAGAAAGTATAATACATTTTTAATGACCATCAATGGATAAAATTAATTTAAGAACTAGATGGTGTAGTTGCAACATCTAACAGCTAACGGATTGAATTGCTAATTAGTCTTTGGTAAGGCCGATATTGACTATGAAAACTATCTTGGTCTACCCTGTATTCTACACTTCAGATTTTTCTTTCCTAAACTCTACAGCGCAGCTCCTGGCTGTATTGCCCCGGGCTTCACGATGAAAGCTAACGAATGGAGTCACTAAATCTCTTTCGTATCGCACATTTAAACACTACAGGCTCTTGGAACAGCTGGAAAGTGTAACTGAAGGCACATTTGATGCATGCCATAGTTTGGGTCGAGGACAATTCCTAAATCTTTTTGATTGAATTCAGACTGCGCTAGAAAGTGTCTGTGCATTACTGGAGACATTTAGCGTAGCGGATGATAGGCCCCATGCAGTGTCTGGAGCACAACGGCAAGCTTCACTTTGAAGACTGGAAGAAAAACAGGATGGTTTGATAACAAGAGAAGCGACGGGGGAAAGAAAGAGCAAGGAGTAAAGTGGGAACATAACAAGGAGTTCACATAAAGGAGAATGCTGGTTGGAGGGATGTAGTGATATATCATGAGACATTTATCATGATGTCTTTGGATTCAACCTTAAAGAAAAATAATAATAATAATCTTGTTATCATTTCCCCGAAGTCCAGAAACTCTGGTTTGAGCTCTCTAAAGTAAATAGCTTTGTCACCCATTGCTTTTGAAATGTTTAAGTAGATCCGTCCTTTTAGTCTAAGTGTTTTATATTTTCCATAAAGGGCTGCCGGTTGTGTCATACCTTTTTTGAGCACTGAGAAACACTTTAGCATATGAGGTAAATCATGGAGACCGTTCTCTGAGTGTCACTGTTGAGTCACTTCAGGATGTTTTCTTGGAATCAAAGGAACATGATTTGCAGGAGAACTCGCTGAACTCGTGATCAATAGAGACAAAAGCCTCATGGCTTCCTGATTTATTGCTAATGTCAAAGAAAATGTCATGAAAGGTCTAAAAAATGGAACAAACATACACAACCTGCATTCTGTTTTAATGAAATGAACGGCAAAACAAATAGCCCGGTAAGATGCTGTCCGTTTGTATGGAGAGGCTAACGATATCGATGGGCCTTATCAGAGAGACAGCACACAGTCTAATATATAGAGAAAATGTCATCGGTCCAATCAGCACAGCCATCTTCTCATCTAACACTGACTGACAGCTGGAGAATTAATTGTTCTCTGTGTCAGAGCCTCATCTGCCCATTGATACCACATGTTTATTCCTCTCGGTCATAGCTGCTAACATACAGAACCGCTGGAGCTACAGTACAGTGACTGTCTTCACTGATGAAGCTGATCAGGTAAGAGGTGAAACATCTTCAGTAGACCAACCTTACACACCATGAGTGCATTGATACCACATGTTTATTCCTCTCGGTCATAGCTGCTAACATACAGAACTACAGTACAGTGACTGTCTTCACTGATCGGATAAGAGGTGAAACATCTTCAGTAGACCAACCTTACACATCATGAGTGCATTGATACCACATGTTTATTCCTCTCGGTCATAGCTGCTAACATACAGAACTACAGTACAGTGACTGTCTTCACTGATCGGATAAGAGGTGAAACATCTTCAGTAGACCAACCTTACACATCATGAGTGCATTGATACCACATGTTTATTCCTCTCGGTCATAGCTGCTAACATACAGAACTACAGTACAGTGACTGTCTTCACTGATCGGATAAGAGGTGAAACATCTTCAGTAGACCAACCTTACACACCATGAGTGCATTGATACCACATGTTTATTCCTCTCGGTCATAGCTGCTAACATACAGAACTACAGTACAGTGACTGTCTTCACTGATCGGATAAGAGGTGAAACATCTTCAGTAGACCAACCTTACACATCATGAATATCGATACGGTGAGGGATTGTGAAAATGTTTGATGCCAAGGAATCCCAAATATGACGACCAGCCTGCCAAGGACACTTCATAAATTATAAAGGCATCTGCATATTTTAAGACCTATTTGCATTGTGTGAAGGAAAAACAGTAAGTGTAATATTATAAAGACTGTTGTTAAATAATAATAATAATAGGCATTTACTGTGTGTTGTTACTATTATAAAACAACACACACACTATCGTGGAAAAATATGGGGTCGGTAAGATTTATTTATTTATTTAAATAAATTAATACTTGTATTTAGCAAGGATGCATTAATTTGATTAAAAATGATCGTACAGACAGTTATACATTAAAGAAAAAAAATCGGTTTGAAATAAATGCTTTTTTTTAAAACTTTCTATTCATCTCTGAATCCAGAAAAAAATCAATTGTATCATAAAAAATATATACTGTGCAGCAATACTGTTTTCAACATTGATAATAATCATAAATGTTTCTTGATATTATTATGATTTCTGAAGATCATGTGACACTGAAGACTGGAGTAATGATGCTGAAAATACAGAAATAAATTACAGTTTAACACATATTCACATAGAAAACAGCTGTTTGAAATTGCAATAATATTTCACAATATTAATGGTTTTACTGTATTTTGTATAAAATAAATGAAGCATTAATGAGCATAAAAAATCACACTAACCCCACATTTTTGAATGGTATTGTAATTATTACGTTTTATTATTATTTTTTTATTTTGTCATTCATTCATTCGTTCATTCATTATTTACTCATTTTTGCAGTTTACTGCTGAAGTCCTGCTTAATCACCCATACTTCCTTGGTTTACCAGCAACACCACAAAGACCATGCTGGTTGACCAGCTTCACTAACTGGTTCATTTACCAGACCAGCAACAAACTATCACTAACCAGCATAAACTATCCAAGACCACCAAAGACATTTTATCAATCCACTGTATCTGTCATGTGAAGCGTAACATCGAATGCAATGTTTTCAACACACTGGAGCTCACTGGGGTTTGTAGCATAGAAACCAGTTACATGAATCTAAGCATGATAATAAGGAACCATGCATAGTTTTACCATTGGTTACTATGGGCATTATACAACTACCACAGTTAGACTATAGTTGCTATGTAAGAAAAATGGCACATTTTCATAATGAGATTTAAAAGACTTCAGTAATGAGCATGCTAACTAGCGTGAGTCTGCGCTGGTCCATCGGCGGTTGCGGTTCCTGGTGAGGAGCTTTTGTCTGAGATGATTGGCAGCTGCAGCAGGGGCAGCAGATGGCTGGGCGGACGTCCAGGGCACAGGAGACGAGATACCCTGTGTCGCCCTGTGGCCCGTTAGAGACAGACATGGCCTGTGTCTCCTACAGCTCTGCAGTCCTTGTTCTCCATCATCACAGCCACCGCAGAGACATGAGAGAGGCACACCTGCGGCTGTGTGCACTTGTGTTTGATAGGGACTTGAGCATGACCGTCCACCAGAAAACACCACGGCAGTCACTGGCATATGTTCTGGATGCTGGTACGCCGGTGTTCCTAGCAGGTTTCTTCACCAGCTTCACCAACATGTCCAACATTGCTATGCATAACCAGCACTAAACCAGCTCAGACCAGCATACAAGTTCATGTTCTATGCTGTTGTTTTTAGTAAGAAAGGTAAAGATGAGCAAATAACAGTCTGATTTCATTAGTATTCAACAATAACTTTAAAACATACATTTACTAATTTTGGATATACGCTAAAACTTAAAATATGGACTGACAGCATCTAAAATATAAAAGTGTTTAGCTATGCACAACTTTAGCTTCTATATTTACATTACAAATATAATCATATAGTTACATTTAGATATTTCTGAGTTTAAACCCAACATTGAGAACAATTTTAATGGTAATGCATAGTATTACAGAGAATATAGAAATGTGTTTGATTTAATTAAATGAAGAAATAATCAAATGATGACTGATTTTTAAATTCATTTTAAGCATGGGTAAAATCACTGTAAAAATACATGTACGATTTTAAAAAGTAAAATTTACAAAGTATATTTAAGAGAAAATACTGTAAAAAAACGTTAATTTGTCAAATGTAAATTACCTTTTCATACAAGGTCAAAAAAAATTCTGATCAATTGTATACAATTGCATTATATGTAAACTTAGTATAAAATACCAGTCATTTATGGTTATTATAAGTAAAAACTACCCAAAAAATGTTCTGTATTTTTACAGTGTGGTGAAATCCTTCAAATCTAGATGAATATGGCACCAGATAATGTATAATTGAACATATTTAATTAATCTTATTGATTAAATACTATAATATCAACCTATTAATTGTTCATACATAAAATGCTTCTGGTTTAGATGCTGTCAGTACATGAATAATGTTCTTTTAGCATCGCTGCAAATGCACAGAAAAGTAAATACAAACACCTTTGAGCACATTGTAGAATAACAATGTAATAACTTCTGCAGTCCCTTAAACATTAACAGCCACAAGTCAAGATGGTCTGATCACAACTTGAGGTCAGGGTCTGTCCATGAACATCAAATCCGTTCAGGAGCCTTTTTACTGCACTTGTTCTCATTCCCCTGTAGAGATCGAAGAGTGTGTGAGTGTAGATGTGTGTAACCGGCTCTTTAAATGGTGCATCATGACAGAGAATCTCCTCGCGTGTGTCATGTGGACTTACAGTCTCTCTGCTCTCGCCCGGATGGAGCTGCGGGTGTCTGACCGAGGGCAGATCGATAATGGAGCAGTTGCATTTCTCTGTTAAACTCCCTCCACTTTATTGAGTTCATCCCTTGAGGACCTGCAGTGTCTGACCTTGTACCAGGAAGAAGGACATGTAGATTGCAGGCACCTGAAAGAGGATGACAGAGAGAATGTGTCAAAGAAACAGGCCTGCTCATGAACTCCAGATTTAAAGCCATAGCTCACCCAAAATTGTGTCACTCCAAACATAATTATTTTCTCACTTCTGTGAAACACAAAATGAGATGTTTGGCAGAATGTCCAAGCTGCTCTTCTTCAAATAATGACAGTGATTTAGACTGCTAAGCTCAAAAAAGGACCAAAACACAATCAAAGGACAATAAAAAGTGATCGTCATGACTTGTGCACTATATTTCAAATCTACTGAAGTCATATGTTCACTTTGTGGTCATAATTTAAGTCAAATGGTGATATTTCTGCTAAATATTATGTTGGTTCTTGCATGATTCACACAACTTTCACAGTGAGTGGTACAAAAAGAGACTTCAGTTTTAACCTGAAACAGATGAAGGTGAATCTGGCAACTTCAGTTCAGAAATAAAATGTCCTGTGAGTGGCACTAAAGGAGTAATGCTCTATCGCATTTGTACGTAAATGATGTAGCACCTTCACAAAACCATGTTAACAAAAGCAAACTCTTACCCAGGCGCTCTACATCACCAGTGCAGTGCTGTACCGGGTGCGCTATCAAGCAAGTTTACTGTACCGTACATATGGAGCTGTATGTGATGCAAATTAAAACATGTATTAGTTTATAAATGATGCACTATACGTGACCCTGGAGCACAAAAGCAGTCTTAAGTCGCTGGGTATATTTGTAGCAATAGACAAAAATACATTGTATGGGTCAAAATTATATTTTTCTTTTATGCCAAAAATCATTAGAATATTAAGATCATGTTCCATGAAGATATTTAGTAAATTTATTACCGTAAATATATCAAAACTTAATTTTTGATTAGTAATATGCACTGATAAGAGCTTCATTTGAACAACTTTAAAGATGATTTTCTCAATATTTAGATTTTTTTGCACCCTCAGATTCCAGATTTTTAAATATTATCCTATCATAACAAACCATACATCAATAGAAATATTATTTATTCAGCTTTTATATGATGTATAAATCTCAATTTTGAAAATTGACACTTAAGACTGGTTTTGTGGTCCAGGGTCACATATGGTAAAGTGTTTTGAGCAAAGTATTGTGTAATGAAATGTGTAAAAATAAGTCTTTATTAATCTCAATACATTTGCCCTTTAATCGAAATGAGTGCGGCAAGGAATATGTTTCTTGTTTCTCACAAACATGACCAAATTACATACATCATTACATAAATGATGACAACATTTTCATTTTTTGGTGAAGTTATACTTTCAATTCAACCAAAATATGATATTTTGATGAATTAAAAAGCTCTGAGATTTAAAGTGGTATGGTCAGTAAAGTTACATGAACTGTGTGATGGTCTTTCCACAGATGTTGTGGTGCTGAAGAACCGTCTTCCATCATAGATATAAGGAGAGGGTGAAGGATTCGCTCAGTTTCATCACAGAGGAGGGCCAGTGTGCCATAACACTGGGGCACTAAACATGGGAGTAATAAAGAAAACCATTGCTTCTTATTAGGACCTCTGTGAGATGACGTGGTTCCTCTAGAAAAACTAGTGATGGATGGACCTGTGTTGTAACTCAGTGAGAGAAAGAGAAATATAAGCCGTGTTTGAAACTGAGAGCAGCCCAGTCCGGCAGCATTTGTGTAAGAAGAGTCCTTCCAGAAAACTAGTTTTCAGCCAGCATGTTCATCCAGAGAAGTTACACAGATATATTTCAGGTTCAGTACAAGTTAAGCTCAATTAACAGCACTTGTGGCATATTGCTAATAATCACAAAAGCATAATTCCTCTTATCCACCATTTTGTTAAAAGCAAAAACCTTTGCACTTACAATGGAATGAGGCCAATACATAAAAGTTACAATATTTGCACAATTCAATATGCATGTTAACATGATTTTAGTTAAAATAATACTGACCTTTTCTGTATTTAAACAGGTTTACAGTTAATATACACCAGGTTTAATCTAAGTGATTTTATAAAGCTGTAACATTCACCTTTTCTTTTATAGTCTCTACAAATTGGCCCCATTTACTTCCATTGCTAGGTGCATTTTAAGTGTAATTTGTATGTATATATTGGTACCTTCTTTTGTGTTTGTTAAAAAAATACAACAAGGGAAAAGTTGTATTTATATGTTTCTGTTCATCAACATTGTCCCTGTTACTGTGCAACAATGCTGTACATTGAGCTCAACTCAAGGCTTTTTCTTTAATCAAGGCAATGTATAATGACTACAATGCTTATTTCTAGGTAAAAAAATAATCATAACTTTTACAAACTGTGATTAAATATGAATTTCAATATTTCCATCAATTGCAGAACCCCTCACAAAGGAATGCCTGGTATATTTTAACCAGAGAAGTTCTTGTATAGAGCTGTTTGTGTTGTCTGTCTCACTTAAATATTCAGCCTTGAAATGATCTGTGTGAAATGAACCCTCCACACATACGGTTTCTGACATTATACAGCAATGCATTTAGGCTCCTCTACTCTTATTCATGAAAGATGATGAACGCGTGTCAAATCCCTCATCAGAAATGGGGATGTCTTTTCACAGACACAAATGATGTGGTTTGATTGTATTCCAGAATGCATTTCAGGTCTGTGAAGTTATTGCACACATGAAAGAGTTTGCAAAAACAAGCCTGTGATAGATCGTCGCTTGCATCATTTGATTGACAGACATAACAATCTCACTTTCCAAAGGCTGAGTAGTAACTTATTTACAGATGAAGGACACAGAATGCAGAAGAGCGTGAACTTCTGGCGTGTTTGATTAAAGGTAAGATGGAAGAGCTCTACTGCGTCTTAAAGGTCCTCCAGAGGTCGTTCCTTTCATCTGCATGCAGATAAACAAAAGACGTCGGCGCATCTACATTCGGAGGTTAAGTGTGTGCTTCCCTGCCCTTGATCTGAGACAGACGTGTTCGAGCATCTGCATTTAACAATGTGTTTATATGTGTGTGTGAGTTCACGATTCAGGGGAGAAATCTGAGATGCATGCGTTACGAAAGGCTCCAGGGAGCTACTTCAGGATTTTATGGCAGATATCGGATGCAATGTTGGCACTATTTCAATGTTTTAACTTTCAAGGTCCATGTGTTTGGAGCGTGTCTACAAGTAATTTCCTGGTAAAAATAACTATATTATTGTACAATTGACAATCTGTAGGAAAACTACAGATTCCTGAAGAAAATATGAGTGGTGTTTGTCTATGCAAAATTCACCACAATAATCCAAAGATGCAAAATATGGTTTTAGAGCATTTCTATAACTTTCTAGGTGATTATTTATGCCTCAAGTCAAAAGACTCTTATTATTATTCATGTCAGTATCCCAAAATGTGAGAAGCAAGTTGTAAGTAAACAAAAACAAATGCTAGAACTGAGTAATTTGCATTGCATTTTTCTTGTTAGCAGACAAGAATATGCACAATTTTTTTTTATTGCTTTAAAGGCACCATCACACTGAGTTCCACTCGTTTACTTATTAATCCTGTTATACATTTATTTATTGTGTTGAAATAATTTATACATCAAAGTTGCTTTTTTCGCTGCCAAATCTGATTGTGTCAAATCAAGCAGTACTTTGATCAGTCCTTAATTGGTGAAAAGAGCGAAAACAAGAACTGTATTTGGGCTTCGTGAACGCAGCAGGCATATGGGGACCAGACTGGATGAATTATCTGAATTCTTTCCTTTATGCATGCTTAATTGGCAGAGAGGAGAAATGGCTAATTAATGCGGTGGAGTGATTAAGGACACAAGGGCCACAGCTTTCAACCTGTCAATTAAAAAAAGCCCAGCCATCCGCCGTCTCCTGACACAATGGCAGCGGCTGACAGGAATATTCCTGCGGCTTTCACTGATATGTGTCAATGTAATCTAGTTTAGGAGAAATTGTTGAGTTTGCTCTGACATATGTTAAAGGATATTATATCAAACTAACTGAGAATAGTATTAATTTCCATCTGTTTGTGGAGTTTGTTTATGTACACTTGAAGATACAGCAGTAGACTCGAGTCAGGTCTATTCGTGTTTCACTATTTGTCAAATGAAGTAGATATTGAGAAGAATGGAACAGCTGATGCTCAGAACGACGGGATTCAGAAATCCTCTGATTGCACCGGAGAACAGAAAAGGAGGCTGAAAGAGATTTTCTTATTAAAGGATATTTGGGACACATGTGATATAAGTAAGATTGTTCTCTGATGTACAGTAATGAACGTGTTGATCCAGCATCAGTTCTAGTGTAATGCCCAAATCCATTAGTCCATGTGTTGCCAAAATCTTAAATGTAAGTACGGCAAAAATATAATAACAATATTCTAGGTATGTTGTATTATTGTTGCTATGTATATCACAAACACGTATTGCAATTCGTATCCCTTTTACTGAATATTTTGTGAACGATTGATCTCATTTGTATGTTTCATGTGATCTGCTTCTGTTTAATTTATTCATCCTCAGGCCATCCAAGATGTAGGTGAATTAATTTCCCTTTAGTTGAAGAGTAAAGCAGATTTTTAGCTGAAACCGTGGTCCTTGGTGATTCATAAAATACAAGTCAACAGCTGTCCGTCTTTGAAGCAAAACAAAGGTATTCATTTTGTATGTTTTTTGACTCTAAAAGTGCTGGCAGCCATTGACTTGTATTTTATGAATCAACAGTTTTGAATGTTCATTACTGATGAAGAAGGTTACCCACATCTTGGATGGCCTGAGGGTCAGTGAATGAACAGCACATATTCAGTTTTGGGTGAACTAACCATGTCATGCTTACATTATACACTGTTGTATGTACTAAAAATCCTTTGAATTTGAGTTTTCTTATGAGATCGGTTTGTTTTACAAACTGTTTTTCTCTAAATTAAGAAAATGAAGACTTGAATTGGACAGTCTGAAAATAAACCAGGCTTCTCATTTCACCATTTTAATGAGGTTTAAATAAGATGCTATTAAAAAAACCAAATTTTATGTTTTATGAACGAGGCCTATATAGTTTCTAAGTTGTTCACACCATTAATATATTAAACCGCTTTAACGAATAATACAGCACCATTCAAAAGTTTCGAGTCAGTAAGTCTATTAAAATATTTCTGAATGTAATCTCTTCTGCTAACGAGGCTGCAAATATTCAAAACAGTAATATTGTGAAATATTATTGCAATATAACTGTTATTCTATATATATATTCAAATAACTGTTCTGTATCTGAATACATTTTAAATGTAATTTATCCCTGAATTTTCAGCAGACATTACTTTAGCTTTCAGTGTCTCACACGTGTTCAGAAATCATTGTAATATGTTGATTCAGTGCTGACAAAACATTTATTTGTATTATTAATGTTAATATGTGACCCTGGACCACAAAACAAGTCATAAGGGTCAATTTTTTAAATTGAGATGTATAAATCATCTGAAAGCGGAATAAATAATATTTACATTGATGTATGGTTTGGACAATATTTGTAAATCGTGAATCTGAGGGTGCAAAAAATATATAAATATTGAGAAAATCATCTTTAAAGTTGTCCAAATGAAGTTCTTAGCAATGCATATTACTAATCAATAATTAAGTTTTGATATATTTATGGTAGGAAATATACTAAATATATTAATAGAACATGATTTTTACTTAATATTCCAATGATTTTGTGGCGTAAATATAAAGTGTATAATTTTGACCCATACTATGTATTTTATATTTACATTACAATTTATATTATATTTTGTGGCTATTGCTACAAATATACTTGTGCTGCTTATGACTGATTTTGTGCTCCAGGGACACATTTAATCAATTCTCCTTTTCAGGATTCTTTAGTGGACAGAAAGTTCAGAAGAACAACATTTCATTGTAAATGAAATCCTTTGGTAACATGACAAATATATGTACTGTCACTTGCTAAATAAGAGCGAAAAAAAAAAAAAAAAAAAAGAAGTTTTTAATGATGTATAATTGTTTCTGCGTAATCCATCAGGATATAATATTTTAATATATAAATCAAGATATTAATATATTATGCTACATCATATGAAATATATGAAAATATATACAAGTGTATATAGACTTAAACATATCTTGATTTTCAGTCTGCATGTAAATGAAGCAGTCCACATAAAGCGTCCAGTGTAGAAGGTCACACAGCGTGACCCGTCTGTCTAGCAGCAGCTCCAGCACGCGTTCAACAGCATTCTGCTCCTTCCTCGTCTCCATGGAAACCCAGCGAGAAGGATGCTGTACTTTACAGCGGGATGCTGCTGCACGGAAAGGCTTGTTTACTGGCAGCGAGGGCCACTATATTTAACGCCTTCGCTCTCCTCACATCTGTGGAGATGGACCACGATAATTACAGTCTCCATGGCAATGTCATTATGATTTTTTTTCTCCGCTCTGTTTTTGGATTTGAACATTTGTAGTTATGACTATCATCTTCAACAGGGCATCTGCCTTCATATGCCCTCAAATGTAATTTCCACATAGGCAAGGACATCAGAAAATAACATCTGTGTCGAGCAATTTGCATTCTGTTTGTATTTTCCTCATTGTTATTTATTTTCCTATGAACTGTGTTTAATGGATTGCTGGCTGTATTCATAATGGAAAGCATCAGTTCAGATGGTTATATGATACTTGTGTACACCTATATTGTTACGCTGGCATTACATACGCAAACTAGTGCTTTTTTCTTCTACAGTAACCATTACATGTTCAGTTGCATGTTTTAATCACACCTCTCTGTCAAATGCCAAATTAGTAATATAATAAATAGTTGAAGTCTCCTGTTTCAACACATGTCTCTGTTCAAACAGTTTAAGATATTACAATATGATAATATTATAAAATAATAACAATAGGCTCATTGTGTCTATTTTTATGCTTCCATTAAATAGCTTAAACATCGATTAAAAGCATAGTTCAGCCAAAAATGACTATTCTGTAATCAGATATTTCTCAGAATATCTTGTTTTTGGGGTGAACTATCGACTGAGGTCTCTTGAGGTGAAAAAGATCAACTTCTAAACAATTCCCAATGTTCCTCAGGGCAGTCTTACTCTTACTCGGTGAAATAAATAAATCCAGGCTTGTGTGCACGTCAGATTTCAGTGCCGATTACTACTTATGTTCAACACTCAGTCAAACTTTAACCACAGCAGAAACAATAAGTAAACATTAAAAATGGCAGCTTGTCTAAAACAACATGTCCTTGTACTGAGTCACTCTGAATACATCATCTGAGTGCAGTGCTGTTAGGACTTGATCTAGTCTCAAATATCAACTAACTATAAACAGTAACGCAGATTAGGGACCAGTTCTTACTGTTAACTAGATGTGTATTAGTATAGTACTAGCATGTTGGCTGTTTATTAGTGTTTATAAAGCACATATTAAAGCCCTATTCTCAATGACCATATTCTACATGCCTTAATCCTTAATCCCATACCTCAACAACAACCTTGCTAATTATTAATAAGCAGCAAATGAGGTCTTAGTTAAATTCAAAAGTCATAGTTCATAGTTAGTTAATAGTGAGAATTGGTCCCTAAACTAAAGTGTGACTGTACATATTCCTATGGTAGCTTGTTTACAGTACAGAATGAATTATATAAATGAAAAAAAAGAATAAATAATACAATTAAAGATGATAGTGATTTTTGTCTCACAACAATATTTTTTAGATGTAAACTTGCAATTGCAAAAAAAAAAAAAAAAATCGAATTGCAAGATATATTTGTGACCCTCTCGGTGATTTGCTGTTTTCTACAAAATAATTAATCATTCATATGGTAAAGAACATTCTTTGAAAATGTAACCTTTATATATTTAATATTGACTGAGTAAGGTCATGTTAAAGATGGAAATTATAGTGAAATGAATGGTAGAAATCAAACGTTGATGCTTGTTTTCTCATAATTAGGTTTTGAGACTTTAGCCTGGATTTCACAGAGAGGGTTGCATTTTTGTCTTCACAGTTGCAAGCTTATATCTTGCATTTCTACTTTTTTCCGCAATTGCGAGTTAAAATCACAATTATCACTTCTTTTATCACAATTTTGAGATATGAACTCTATTACGAGTTATAAAGTCCAATTCTGAAGGAAAAAACTGAGGGAGTTTGTCACACAATCTGAAAGAAAAACTTTATATCATGCAAAGTAATACCCTTCCATATATTCCTGACAGGGGCTGTATAGCACTGTGCATGTTTGTCTGTAGTGAGTGGACACTGTGAGGGTTTGTGAACTTTTGAACCCTGCACAAGGGGCAAAGGGTAAATGTAGACACAATAGCGCTGTTTGTTTGTAGCACTTCAAGCTAATGTTTAGTCTATTTAGCCTTCTGCTTTCCACATCTGCTTTGGATGCTTTGCCTGTGATCAAACAGTCAAGGAAGCATCTTTCATTCAATTCATAGTCATCTTGATTTATTTACTACAGAACCCGAAAGCTTTTGATGTTTGACTGAATAACCGGTAAGAAATATAAAAACAATCTGCAATCTTTTGAATGTGTAATTACATTAATTTGCACCGAGTTGCTGCTAATGATAGATTTAGACTCGGCAGCAAACAATTTACAAGCAGTAGTGTTATTAAAAAGCACTTTTCACCCAAACAGCCAGGTGTTTCTCTGCCCGTGTCCTGCCTTGACCCGTTTTATACCTAAACCCCTTTTGTCTCCCTAAAAAATGGTACAAATTAATGGGTGGCTGGGATTGGAGGGTTATTTTTAAGGATGAGGGACAAAAAGGAGAAAGAGGAGAGAGACAAAAAGAAAGAAAGAGGACATTTTGAAAGAAGCCACAGGGGTGAGGATTGAAAGTGGAGAACGTCCCAGAAGGTCAGGGATAATTAGAGACACTTTAAGACTCAATGCACAGCACCCAGAGGACGAACACACACTCTAACAAAGACACACACACACACACACACACACGCACGCACGCACACGCACGCACACACACACACACACACACAGACACAGACACGCACACAGACACAGACACAGACACGCACAACACGCACACACACACACGCACACACACACGCACACACGCACACACACACACACACACACACACACACACACACACACACACACACACACACACACACACACACACACACACAACACACACACACACATAGACATATATACACACACACACACACACACACACACACACACACACACACACACACACACACACACACACACACACACACACACACACACACACACACACACACACACACACACACACACACACACACACACACACACACACACACATAACAAAGCTCTTCAGACAGGCCTACAAATGGGCCCAGAGTGCAACTCTCTAGCATTTATTTTGGCAAGAGCATATGACCCCTGGGTAACACTTTAGTATAGGGACCAGTTCTCATAATTAACTAGTTGATTATTAGCATGCCTATTAATTAAATATTGGATGTTTATTAGTACTTATAAAGCAAAGCACATATTCTGCATGATCATAGTCTGCATCCCTAATAATACCCAATACCTAAACTTAACAACTACCTTACTAACTATTAATAAGCAGCAAATCAGGAGTTTATTGAGGCAAAATTCGTAAAGAGTGATTTTGTTATATTTTTAATTATATCATCCTGTAATATTCACTAGAACAGAATGACAATTAGCATACAGCCCAGTTTTAAGCATATTTCCTATATCACTCCCAGAAATACATGAATTACACTGTATAAACCTAAGTTATAATAATTTGTCTTCCTATAAGGACTAATGTTTCTTCACGCAGCCAAAGCTGAACACAAACAATAATGTATCCCTGAGGTCTTGACAGAATGTTTTTTGCTTCACATTTAATTACGTACAGAAAGTTATTATTATTTTTAATCCTATTAGCATGATTGCTTGCAGCTTGGCATGCTACAACTGTCATGACAGACCTTTCCATTAATGAGTGTGATCTTAGCAGAAAGACAAAGTAACACAGCCGAGGGCATTAGCACCTTAACAGGGTCCAAATGTCAGGAATGATAGCAACCAGCTCGGTAACTGTATTGGGTTTTATATTGTTTATTTATGCGTGTGGAAAGTAATTAACCGACTCAAGGAGACATGCCACCTTAGGTGAGCCAGTAAAACTTCTTAAATACTCTTCAGAATTGTTCTGATATTTTGACATATTTCATTTTATGATCAAATAGCCTCACCTTGCATTAAAAAGTCATTTTGTTTTGTACTTTTTTCCTTGTCATTCAGTGTTAAGTGACCGTCCAGGCCTCAGGTTGGCAAGCTAACACAGTTACACAGTTAAACACGTCTTGAATGAACCCAGCTGACGTTGGTTATTCTGCAGCCTGCCAGTCAAACGGTGACCGTGACATGTCCATTAGACAAGTAATGCCATTGCTCTCAGGATCTGATGTGATCCGGCACGAGTCAACACCCCAGACGGCCCTACAATCTCATCATGTGTCCGCTGCGCCGGCAGAAGCATATCTGCAGGGAGTGAACCCGAGCAACTCCCAGTTACCGGGTAAATTTGTTAACTGTAATCTTCCCTCATCACACGAGAGATGAACAGCCAGCCAATAGAATGTGACAGAGGGTCACCGTGGCAACCTGCATCCTGTTTTCAAGGTTATGGAAACTTGAACAAAACGGGATCGCTCAGGGATCCGTTGAGACTGGATATTACAATCTGTTTTTGTTGTTTTGAATGTTTCGCAGGTCAGTTTGTAGCGGTTAATGAGCTCTCTGACATTAAGTTCCCGGGGACAAACATCCAGGCCAGTGTGGCCAACTTGCACAAGTGCATGGATCATTGTATGTAGTTGCCAAGACTTGTTTAATCTAAGCTTAGCGTTTTTCATGCAAAAGCAACGGCACATGGCATGCAAATATCAGCTAAATGTCACATTCATTAGGCAATGAATAAATCCCTGCGTTTGGTGCCCCCAAAGCCAGCCAGCTACACATGCACACATTTGCAAACACACACTCAACCTCTGTCTCTCCAACATACAGTTTTGGGTTTCAATTAGTATTCTCCCTCCAGAGGTCCATTTGTGAACGCATTGTGCAACCACATCGAGTTTTATATTAATGTATGTGTGGGCGTATGTGAGTTGCATTTAATAGACATTGATATCTTTAATCAACATCGATCTGTAGAAGTGCTATTATTATGGGATGTTGATTCTAAATGGCACTGCAATCACTGATTTATATAAATCCCACGCAACATTAGTTTACAGTATTTACCAGAATGTTTTTCCCAAGGCCTTGACAAGCACCTGCTTCAAATAGACTAAAACAGTGTCTGAAAAAAAGAATAGAAAAGAAAAAAGAAAGAACATTTAGTTCATCTAAACATTATTTCTGAACGTTCTCCTGTTTTTAAAAACATGTTTGTTTTGATTATGCAAATGTTAAGAGAACATTCCATTTGATATGTTTTTCAAATATTTGAATATTCTCTGAACATTCTAAAACATTTAAAAATAAACAAAACTGAATGTTTGGTCACACTTTATTTTAAGGTCTAATTCTCTCTATTAACAAACCATTGACTATGACTTTTGCCTCAATAAACTCCTGATTTGCTGCTTAGTAATAGTTAGTAAAGTAGTTGTTACGTTTAGGTATTGGGTAGGATTGGGGATGTAGAATATGGTCATGCAGAATATGTGCTTTATAAGCACAAAATAATAAGTAATAAGCATATAGTGCTACCAAATGTTTATTAGTACTTTTTATTAGCACACATTAATGCCTTCTTATGCATGATTTAGCTAATTTAATCCTACCCAATACCTCAACTTAACAACTACCTTACTAACTATTAAGCAACAAATGAAGAGGCAAAACTCGTGGTTAATATTGAGAACTGGAACTTAAAATGAAGTGTGGGCAACGTTGGTTTAAAACTTTGAGAGAACGTTCCTTGTTAGCTGGGCATCATCCAGAGAGTTAATGAGTGAATTCATCTAAATGTCTTTCATAATTGTGGTTGCTTTTAAGGGAATGAACGAAAAGACACAACTTCTCCGAGAGGGTTTTAGCCTGTTAGCCCACTCAATTAACTGTCTTAACTGTGTTGACTGTTAGCCCATTAAACCCTCTCTTAGAATTTTCTTCCATGTTGTTGTTGGTCCTTTTAGATTTTCAATCATTTAGTCCGTTTAAACCCAATCCTTCTGCAATCGACTGCCACATCTCAAAATCCAATCCACAACTGATGCATAGAACCAAGCAGCCATCCAACATTTTCTCCTTTACACTCAGATGTACATCACATTATGGAAAAGATGTGTCTCTACTTCCATTTGATTCTGACTTTAAAGCACCATTGTAGTTTGAACTTCAACAGCATTTCTTGTATGATGCATAATCTGTACGTCTTGAGGATAGCTGTGTGCATCACTAGAGTGTGTGAAGTTTTACATTTGTACTGTATCACATGCATATCTATGGTGCATTCAAACTGTATGACAATATGAACTCAACGACCCCTCCCTGCCTTCGATTTCACCTCATACTGATCACAATATGTCATCGTAAAACATTTCCTGCATTGACAGCACTCTGTTTCCTGAAACAATCTTCCCTTCCTTCCTCCTTTCCTCCCAGGAGGACCACGGGTGGCTAGGCACCACGCCTATGTTTACCTCACCACCTCCTGCTCCTAGCCTTGGCCTTGACCTTTCCCCCCCAGGCGCCTGGCTTTTGCCGAGAAGGAGTGACGGTGTTATGGACCCCTTTCTGGGTCCTCTGAGTGTGCTGACAATTAGTTAAACAGAACCCGAAGGCTGCCAAAGCCATCTGTTCCAACAGAGGGACAAAGAGGGGGTCTCACACCTTTTAATGGGCCTAAAGTGTTCGCCTGCCGCAATTAGTCCATGCACCACATGAGGCTGGAGATGCCATACTGAGCTCGGCGTGAGGAAGGGTTTGTGAGAGGATGAGAGTTTACATCACGTTTATCTCACTCCATGTCTAAAGCTTAAAACGGAGAAGCCAGTCACATGGGACGATCATTGGTTTACTGCTAGCATGTTTGCTATCTCACAATCTGAAATTTGTTCAACTTAAACCTGCTGCACCAGAGAAGGACTGGTAGTCATTTTTCCAGAATATTCTTACTTGGAAGCTTCAGAACATAAATGCTTTCTGTGGTCCGATGCTTGACCGAAATATCTGAAGTTCGAGATCAAGTGCCATCTGTCTCTCCATTTCCAAGACCTATAGAGTGCTGCAGGTACAGTGTGGTGTAACTTTGTAGGCAATAAAGGAATTTAGTGTCACCCTAGCGTCACTCTCAGATGTGATGTCCACACATAAGGCACATAAAATGGGAAACACCTGATTGGTTAAACTCTATAGTATGTGTCATGCTCTTTAACTCCAGTAGGCATGCTGTAACATCATTTTAAATTTAGTCTGGATAGCAATTTCTTCCAGTGGTAATTTGGTGAAATCAGAAAGTTAATCCCACACTGAAAATGGTTTAATGTATCTATATGTAAGTCAACATGTTTGATGTTCAGTTTACATCAAATCAACATCATGCAAAGTTTTGATGTCAGTTTGATTTGCATATTTGACCGGTTTGTTTTTTGACATCAGTTTTGAAAGACTTTTTAACATCAGTTGCCCATTGGGAATGGTCTGTTTGGAAACAAAGCTGTTGTTGTGCCAAACCCCTTGATGAAAGAAAAAGCCATTGTGTTTAGAAAATGATCACTTATCAGCTAAATGCTGGATTTTCAGAAGTGTGTCAAGCTCTGCGTCAGTGTTGCAGTAAACTTGCACAATGTTCTTGAATGAATGAATGAATGAATGATTGATTTGTTGGTTGCACCAATCAGCTCTGGAAGCTGATGTACTGCAGATATTTTGAAATCTAAGACATTTTCGCCACTAACCATTCTCAAGTAAATGATTTGGATGTTGACTGGTGTTCTTTATATGCTAATGACATTAATTAGGGGGTGGTCACAAGGCAGAGACCTAAAATCAATTATCTGTGCACCATTTCAAGATCATGTGTGACCCTGGACCACAAAACCAGTCATAATGGTCCATTTTCCGAAATTTAAATGTATACATCATATGAAATCTGAATAAATAAGCTTTCCATGTCCTCCAAATGTTTGTTAGGATCGGACAATATTTGGCTGAGATACAACTATTTGAAAATCTGGAATCTGAGGGTGCAAAAAAATCCACATATTGAGAAAATCACCTTTAAATTTGTCCAAATTAAGTTCTTTGCAATGCATATTACTAATCAAAAAATGAAAAAGTTTTGATATTAACAGTATGAAATGTACAAAATATCTTCATGGAACATGATCTTTAATTAATGTCCGAATGATTTTGGAACAAAAGAAAAATCTATAATTTTGACCCATACAATGTATTTTTGTATATTGCTACAAACATAGCCCAGTGACTTAAGACTGCTTTTGTGCTCCAGGGTCACATTTATGGTTTATAGATTCCACTTCTGGAAGAAAGGCACGCATGTTTTTGTGCATATGTTATCTTGTATGTAGGATGGGTTCTACGGCAGCACATATTATAAACCTTCAAATTTATAAACATGTAAACGTAATAATTTTTTACTAGAGTAAAAAGGCTCAATTTTAATATGAAGGTTGCACACCCCTGGTGGGAGCTCGGAGATCCCAACATTTTTAGTTTAACAAACACAACATAAGGCAGGAACTTCCTTATATTTCACGAGACATGATGGGTGATATTAAAAGCCATGTGACAATCATCCCATAATCCTGGCTTTGGCATTCCATCAACAATATTGGCCGAGGATTGGATGGAGGAGCTACAGAGAGGAACGTGGTGATTATTGCTGATGAGAAAGAGGCTTGGTATTGATCAGCAGTCGAGTGCTGGTCGTGGTCCGTCATGAGAGTGCACTGGCTGGGATTGAACATGGTTAGACTGGTACGGTATTTCTAATAAAGAGACCTTTTCATTGTTAACCACCCCTGAAGAGCGGTACTTACACTTGATTTGATTCTGGACCTGAGGATATTGATACAAACTCTACAGCATGTAGTGGGAAAATCGATGGTACTGTGGACCTCATATACGATGAAAAGGGGGAAAATAATGTAAAGGAATGATAAATTAATGAAAGGAGTCTGCAGTATATTTTGAACTTTGAGGTAACATTCAGACAGGTTCCTTCCTCAACTAACCTTTTATATGGAGGATATTTTTCGACTGTATACTGTATAGCCATCAGAGAGCCTATACAAAATCTGAACACCTAAGCAAAAGTTGTTCTGGGAGTAAAACTATCTAAAGGGCAGAGAAATGTTGATTCAGTGTTGAGGATGTCGATGGTGTTTAGTTTAAAGGTGAACATTTAAATGGCAGCTTTCTTTGCTTGCTATAAATTTGAAAATTCCACATTGAGCAGAAATCTCCGTCCTCAGTTATGGCTTGGCAGGATTTTGACAAGTGGGTTAGATAATATCTAAAATAATATTGGCGTTTAATTCTGTAAGCATTTTTCTCATAATGTATCCCTCAATCTCAAATTGATCTGGGTGCTATATCAGGGTTTCTGGCTCACACGTCTGTTTGCACACAGTACGTCTACCTCGAGGAGATGGGTTCGAAAGAGGACGGCATTGATGCATGGGCCAGGTGTGAAATGAAACCGTTTGGTAGGGATTCGAATTCTGGTTGAAACAAATAAACTGCCAATTATTTTTATGCAATGGCTGATATGTTAAATCCATATCACTTACAGAATCACACTAAAGCTAAAATAGTCAGTATGCTACAAGTGAATTTAGAAATCACTACATTAAAACTGCGGTATATTGTAGTGAAAATAAATGCTCATAATGGATGATTTATTTATTTATTTTTATTTCAATATAACATTATGCATTGTGCTATGCAGAATTTTTTTTACGTAATTTTGTGTTCCCGATCAAAAATAACCGGCCTTTTAAAAACTGCTTGCAAATCTCTCATTATGCCGTATAGTTGTCATGCTGGATTCAATCTTTTAATCAACTTGTTTTCTTTTAATTAGAACAGTTTCTTTCTGGAGCTGGTTGATCATAGGCCTCATTGTCCGAGCTTATGCGCCTCGGTTTTTGAGTAAAACAACAACAACAAAAAACTAATATTTTGTGCATATGTTCACGAAAAAACAAACAAATAAATAAATGTGCATAAGCTCAGATCACCTGTTGTTATAGTGTTTGTGAGCAAAGTCATTAAGTTTTAGGCCAGCACAATATGATTAACTAGTATCTTGGGGAAAAAGGAAATTGTCTCTGGGTCAAAATGAGCAGAACACAACATGAGGGTCTTTTCAAGAGAAGAATATTAAATTTTCTATTATGATTGCATGTACACAGCTCTTAAAGGAAAAGTGCACTTCAGGAAATAGTGCTCATTAGGGTTAAATATTTAGTCAATCTCTGTCTGTGCATTAGTTCTGTATGATAATCTAAATGTCAAAATATACAGCAAAACAATTGAACATTTGAGCTATTTGTTTAATAATAAATAAATCCATTCTCACCTTTGAAGAATGTGCGGTAATGCAAGCATTCGTTCAGATGGTCTCGCTGCATTCAGTGAGATGTGGGTGAATACATTGTGCTTGTCCACTCTCTCAGCATAGGTTCATGCATTTTTTCTCATGCACAGTTTTTGCCAAGATTCGGCCTACTTTGTATTTGTCAGCGAAATCTTCAATAAACCTTCCAAGAGAGCTGGCATGCCTCCACTGAAATAGCATCCTCATCTGCTATGACATAGGAAACATATCTACATGTCAATACTCATCCTGAGTGTTATGATATTTCTGATGGCTTCACTTTACAGAGTAAGTCGCTGGAGGGTATATTGAATAAGAGCACTAGTAAGGGGTCAGCATTGCCTTATGAGAACAGATCTGTAATGAATAATGTCTATGATTTCCAGAGTAGTGAAGATTTTAGATTAGAATCTAAGAATAAATTGATCTTGACATACGTTGGCCAAAAACACAGTCCCATAAGACCCCTCCTGGTTTTAGCATTCCACGCTGAAAACATCATTCTTACTGCACAGGGAAAAGCGATTGTGCTCCTTGATAGGAGGGCAATAGAAAGGGAGAACGGAGGAGAGAAATGGAGAAGAAAAGACTGGCTGGCACCCCTTTGCGCTCTCTCCTCCTCGCCCCATATCTCGCCAAATGGCTCCTCCAAACATTGTCCTTTCACAGACTAATAATAGCTGAGTGTTCAATTCTCCAGCCTCTTTGGAAGGAGAGAGGGAGACAGAGAAAGAGCGAGAGATAGCGGTGATGATGGTCTACAAGCGTAGGGATGATACATCTTGAGGAAAGGGTAACACAGGAAATAATTTGGCCCCCATCTTGAGGATCACACTGTGAATTGTGGGGCCAGGATCCTGGAGAGCTGGTGGAGGAGCTGAATGTATTTCACTCTTTATGCTGTTTATCAGGATGGGACAGAATGATACAGCTGTACTGAATAACACAATTGTGCTGCTCCAAAACTAGCACGCTGCCTAACCAGACAGCATTCGAAAACATCACAAGTACACGAAGGCTTTTAAAAAGCCTCTCTGTAGCCATTTCCCAATGTCACGTTTCTTACAAAATAAGATCTGGGATTTGCTATCTCTCATAGCAACTGAATGCTTGCATTTGATCAGCGACAGTTATTTTTGATATATAAATACACACACACGCACACACACACACACACACACGCAAACACACACACGCGAACAAACACACACACACACACGCACACACACACACACACACACACACACACACACGCACGCACACACACACACACACGCACACACACATATATATATATATATTTTTAAGTATAACGGAAAAAAACATTATGAATTCTATTTGCTTAAAAATGAATAAATAAATAAACCAACAGTATTTTAACTCCTGAGTTCCATCATCCTGAAGTCAATGGGTTTTTTAAATGAGCTTTTAATTAAATGCCTGAAATAAAGTCCGGTTAACACAACCTCAAGATATTTTTGCATGTTATTATGTGACATTAAACACATCAGTCGCCGTGAATAAACATTACTATAAATATTAAACACTAAACCATATCTAACAGGTAAATCATCCACTCACTTTCTGCTTTTATAGCCTTATACTTGTGTGTTTATACTCTCCAATTCAAACTTCACAACTTGTATATTTTACATAAAGTTTGAAAGTCATGTGACGGTGGTGTAATTAATGTATTTCCTAATACTTTCTTCATGAGTCGGTGTGCTTATATAATCTTAGCCTCAGTGGTAAACGGATTTGACCTGATGTCTGCGATGGAGGGGTCAGAGAGACTATTCTACTCGTGCTCCGATACCCCCATAGACAGAAGGATAAATGAAATAAATATGCATTAATGAGGAGATGAGGAGGTGGAGGGATGCCGAAACAACTAACAACGGAAGTGGTAAGAGGCTGTTTTATACTCGTATATTAATTGGAATAGGTGTTCCTGTGGCTCAGTGGTAGATCATTGTGTTAGCAGCGCAAAGGTTGTGGGTTCGATTCTCAGGGAACACACACACTGACAAAAAATGTATAGCCCGAATGTACCGTAAGTCGCTTGGATAAAAGCGTCTGCTGAATGCATAAATGTAAATGGAAGATTAGATGGCCGTACTCCTCCCGAAATTATATTAATAACTTCACCTTTCACCTCAGACAATTGTATTTAGGCTTCAAATTCATAAGTGTGAAGATTATCATGATGAAGTATATGTGTAAGAATCATAAAAATATGTTCAACAGAGCAATTCTTTTCTGCATAATCCTGGTGCGCTTTATAGCAATACAGCAGCGTATGTTTAAATAATGAGACTGGCAGATACTTAATTTTCTACTTCATATTCAAAAAAAGGACCTTGGTAAACACAGATGAAATGTGACGTCGTAGGGCATCTGAAAGAGAAATGTGTAGAGCAGATGGGACTAGAGAAAGACCGAATGGGCCGCTCAGGACCTCCCATGTTGTGTCCTGGTGACTGTGTGCAATAACTGCTCTCACTTCAGCATTCTTTCTCACTTTATTGCACATGCAATCCAAGACAAACAGAGATAAAGCCACGGTAACCATAGATACCTCTTCTCTTTCATTTTCTCCAACACCTTCAGTGAGTGTTTTCTCTCTCACTTTCTACAGCTCTTCAAGGTCATTGAAACATAGGGTGCTGTAATTCAATGCCTATTTCTTATTTTGTCTCTTGGATTATTTTAACATAATATCTGGGCACACAACACATTTGGTGTAGAAGTTAGTGGTGCTTTCTACAGCAAACATCAAGTTTAAGTTTAACACCTAGAGTTAGAACAACACCTCAGCATAAGCATTAAACTCGAGTGTGTGACTCACACAGATACAGACATGAATAATGACTCAAACCATGCATCATATTGAGGACAGGTGTGTGGTTACTCTTATAAGCGGTCCAACTAATGATTGAACTCATGTAGGATGATTAAACAGTGACTCGCACTGCTGTTTAACAGTTTGGGCTCAGTAATATGTTTAATGCTTTTGAATACAAGCTCAACAAGCCTGCATTTATTAGATCACAAATACAGTAAAAACATCAATACTGTGAAATATTGTTACAGTTTAAAATAACTGTTTTCTATGGAAACCCATTTCCTCCAGGGAATAAAAAGGGTAATTTTTTCTCAAAATACAGACTTTTCTCAGAATTGCATGAATTAAACTTGCAATTGCGAGTTATAAAGTCAGAATTGTGGGATATACAATTGCAATTTTTCTTGCAAGTTTATACTTCATAATTCAGAGATAAAAGACAGAACTGCCAGAATTGCAGTTACACAATTATTAATCACAATTACCCGTTGTTGTTTTCTTTATCTTCTTGCTGCTCAAGAAACATTTCTGATTATTATCAATGTTGAAAACAGTTGTGCTGCACAATATATATATATTTTTGTGGAAATGTAATTTTATTTGTCATGAAAGATTAATAGAAAGTTCAATTGAACAAAAAGTCTTACTGTACCCAAACCATTCAAAGCCAGTGTACACTGAATAAATGATATCCATGGACCAGCACGTAAAAGTGTTTTTTCAAGTCAGTATGCAACTACCCAAAAACATCAGAGGAACCATCCAGAACACCCTAGCAACTGCATAGCAACATACTAAAGTGCTTTTGCAACGACTCACAACCCTTTAACATTGCAGTAGCTTGTATATGGGCAATATAAAAGCAGTATATAAAATGATAGTTTTGCTTTGTAAGTCAACGGAATTGTCAAAGCCACATCTCCAAGGCACTTATTATGAAACATGACATTTACGTTCATAAAACACACAAACGCTACATCATTAGCTCAGTAACCTATCGTGTCTTGTAAATAAGCGCTTTATCTTGACAGCTGTGTTTGTACGGCTCGTTTTATCACGCGGAGGGGACGTTTCTGAAGCACTTAAGTGAAGGGGACATGCCTGGATGATTGACAGACTAAAGTAGAGCCTCCTGCGGTGTTTTTATAACTCTGCATTATTCCTGTTGCAGAGGTCAAAGGTCACCCCAAAGGAAACACAACGCTCTTTCTTTGAGTGCACATTCCTGCAGTCGTTAATTTAGAATATATACCTGAGGAGGTCCGAATATTGTGAGGAAAAATCCAACATTTTGGAGAAGGTGAGTGAGAAATGAAAGCTCGCTCTGTGGAGTCTGAAGGTCAAAGGTCAGGTCATACCCTAAGGAGGTACATGACAAGGATGTGATGTGTTTTCACTCACCGCCCCACGTTCAGCTGCCCTTTCTGAAGGTTTTGCCCTAACTAATTTTGGGGTAAGGGTTAGCCATGTCTGCCAAAGGTCTAGATGACTTTCGCACCAGAGGTCGACAGTGTTTCCCGTGAGGTCTTGGATATTACAAAGCAATAAAGATGTCGGTTTTCTCTCTCTCCAACAGCATGCATTATGCTCCCCTCTGCTACGATGAAAATCAAAACATAACCATATCTGCACTCAGATGAGGACGTTTTCAAAACAGCCCTTGTTTTCTAGTTTGGAGTTTCAGAGGGTGGTGACAGAACGGGTCTCGACCGTGAAGCATGGAAGAGGTCCGTTAGATGTGAATAAACATCGATCTGAACATGACTGGGCTTGCTGGCTTTGGTTGATGGGGATTATTTGTGCTTAATTTCATCCAAAAATGGTTTCCAGGATAATACACCGATACGATGAAGGAATCAACAGCTGAATCACTATTCTGGAGGTGTCTAGTGCTGCTACGCAGACTGAGTTTTGAGAGCAGTCCTCGGACATGAGATTAATAAAATACTATTTTTATATTTCTAAAGAAAATATGTGAGAAGCTTGCCTGGGAAACATGATGCTAGATGTTGGTTTCTAGGGTGTTCAACTCTCTAGAAATGGTTACGTCTAAGGGTTAATTTCATTTTTTCCACTCCCATACAGGTTATATGTGTTAAAAATCTGCCCAAAATATGTTTTAAATATATAAATATTGTAACCTGAAAAGTTCAATGAAATATATTTTTGAAATCTAAAATATTGACATTTGGAAAATTTACCTCAAAATGTATTTCAGAGGCAAGCAAATACATTTTCAATCTTATAGTAGCTTATATTAGGGTTCGTTTAATTTTTATTTTTAAATATATTTCATTGAACTTCACTGGTTACAACATATATCCTCAATGGGGGTGTAGAATATCTTGCAAAATGTTGAAATTAAATTAATGTGGATGTAATAGTATACTATAGATCAAAACTTAATTCATAATGACCTAATGTTTTTTTTTACACACACACACACACACACACACACACACACACACACACACACACACACACACACACACACGCACACACACACACACACGCACTCGCACACACGCACACACACACACACACACACATATAGGTAGAAAATACATAAACCGTATATAAATATACTTTGAAACATAATTTCACATATTACACATAAAAAAATAACCTTTTGCCATACGGGCCTTAATAACTTATATAAGTATTCACACACTTGAAAACCTGCATGACTTGAGATAATATTCAGGTCTACTGCTGCAGGGTGAATTACATGCTGAGGTTTAATACTCTCCTGCAAATGTGTAAAATTATAAGCATGCACAATTATAACAGTGTATTTGCCTTGCATACTTAGCAAGCACCACTAATTATGAAGTTGCCAAACATTTCACTATTTTTTTATCTTTGCAGTTGGTTGAAGTCCTGCTGATTTTAACTGAAATTCTAAGTATATTTACTACTCGGCTGCATTTTTAAAGCAAAATCTGAGCATTATTGAGTAATTGATCTCTTTGTCATTAGCTATGCAAGGAGGACAAGAAAACCTCCCACATCTTTAATTCGAACAAGTTCAATGTTCAACATGCGATCACTTCAGAATTAGTTATGGAGAAATAGGTGTTGCTTTTACTGTCAATCTTGAAAAGATTTGCACTTCTTGGAATGGCTGTATCATAACTTATCTTTCCCCAAAAACGAGATTTGAGAATGTGTATTTACAACCTGAACCTGTATCTAAAATCTCTGCATCAGTTATCTTCATTCCTATCTTCCACTTGATGTGCTGCAATCATCTAGCTATGATGTTTTGAGGAGTATGAACATGTTTCATCACGGTCCTGAATGCTCTGCTTCACGTGAAATGATTTGTACGCAGGGACAAAAATTAACCCTCGCCAAGCATTTAGTGAGTAACGACTGTTCGATTTTGAGCAGTTTGCCTAAAAATATGGTGCAACTCTTCAGTGTTTCCAAAGTACAAAGGTCAGGAACCCTCGATAATATTGTTTACCCAAATGTCATGAGCAGTCAGGGCCGCAGATCACGTTTCCCAATGAAGGGAAGACAACACACATTACACATACTGATAGCAATATTGACTATTTGATCTCTTCCCACAGTTGGAGAGGACGAATTTGGGATCTGGACCCTGTGACACTGTCCTGACCTAACTGTGGGTGGTATTTGGCCTACATGTGAAGCATGTGATGTCACAACACACTCTTTGTCACCATCACATTCCCAGCATGCTCTATCAGTGCAGGTTTAAACTGAATCTGATCACGCAGATGGAAAATCTGTGTGGTAGACAGCTTGCAGCGTGCTTTAACCAAGTGATATGCAGTTGGCTGATACTAAGAATCCCATTCTGAAGAGACATTCGTACATTCATTGAATTTTCACAGATGAAATCCAGTTCTTTCAATAGGTACTGCAGATTCTCTACTTTGCTCTGCAAAGACTTCTTCGTGAGCTCATGCATTGCTTCTCTACTGACAGTGGAGCTTTTTGGGGTTGCAGAATCGACTGTTTAACCGCTTGCATGCATTCTCGTAAATACTTGTTTCTTAAGCGCAGTTGCATAAGATGAGAGGCTTTTGAAATTCACACATCTAACAACTTGCAAAGGATGTGTTTTACCACATGCTAATTTGGTTTTAAACCGTTGCAAAACATGACTATAGAGGTTTACTGAATTTCCAGGGGGATGAAATTCATTTCAGCATGATTCTACTCTTGGGATTTATTAGATAATCAAATTAGAGACATTAAATACATATTGAGGAACTTTGAAATCACAATGTTTGTGAAGAAATCAGCGCACAAACATCAAAGCTGAAAGTCAAAGATGTTGTTGTTTAATTCCAGAAGGATAGAATATAAAAAGAGAAAGTCTCTCCTCAGCAACTTTAGAAAACAGTTAATATACACCAGCCGATACTAATGTTACTCACAATGCATGCTGAGTTCCTGAGCTGGCATTAATGGCCGTGTAAAATTTAATGAGGCACTAAAACTTTATACTGTTATGAACAGTGGGAAATACATTATTATATGAGTCTCATACAAGTCTACAACTATTTACATAGAGCATTTAAAACAAGCAGTTTAATAGTCCACCGGAGTACATGAACACCCTTCTATGGCTGTACAGGACATCGTATCACCAGAGTCCACACAGTATCTGCTCTATTCACATCGTATGTGCTGACTGTGGGGAACGAAAATAACAGAATTGACTTAAACTTGGTCAAATGGGTCAAACATTTATTTAATGTGCCATTGTAGTGTACTTGAAATCTTTATATACATATATATATTAAATTACAATTAAGTTAAATTACATTAAATACAATTAAGCACACTTATTTTTCACATGAGTCTTATAACTGCTGAACCCAATGGAATTGTACAATTCTTAACCTTCAAAAATGCATTTAAAAATATAGTAACATTTTGGTTGAATTCAAATAAATTAATATTCAGTTTATTTAAATTCACCCTAAAATATGCATGCTATTTTTATCATGCTTTCAGCTTGATAATAAATTATATATATATATATATATATATATAAGGCACTTGCATATTTGTAAAAGGCAACTAAAGTGTATTTAAATAAAGTACATTTTCCTGACTGTTTATTAACACACTTAATTAAACTAACGAAAATAACAGAATTGACTTAAACTTGGTCAAATGGGTCAAACCCAGTTAAAATAGCATGCATATTTTAGGGTGAATTTAAATCAAATTAATATCAATTTATTTGAATTCAACCAAAATTGTACTATATTTTTAAAATGCATTTCTGAAGGTTAGGAATTTTACAATTCCATTGGGTTCAGCAGTTAAGAATTGTATTGAATGTGCCATTGTAGTGTACTTGAAATCTTTATATACATACATATATATATATAAGGCACTTGCATATACGTAAAAAGCCACTACGTAAAAAGTGTATTTAAAGAAAGTCAATTTCCATGACTGTTTATTAACACACTTAAGTACACTTTTACAAAGGGATATTTTTAAGAATGTCAAATTAAAAGTACTACTTTTAATATTTTATATAAATAATATATTGTTGTACTGTAAAGTAGACTTATTTTGATGTGTTGACATACTAAAGCACATGTAAAGCACTAGATTTTAATTTAAACTGTAGTGTGTTATTCAATGTTACATATAAAGTTAATATATTTTAAATGTACTAAATTAAAACATCATAACTGTGTGTAATAATGTGTACTTATAAATGTATTTAAATAAACAACATGCAAGTTTCAATAGAAATAACACTAAAGTATGATTTATTTTCTGAGAAATGCTTGTTCATACATTCAACAGTACACTTCAATTTTAAAATTACATATAAAGATATATTCAAGTCCTGCTGAAGTGGGTCAAAAAGGCATGCTAAAATTAATCTAATACAATTTAATATAAATGACAATACATTTCTACATAAATATAGTTATATAACATATACAATGGTTTAATTAGAAACATTGGAATGTCTGTGATGGTTTCTATTGTTTGTTTTTTCTTAGCAGGGAGATATCTAATTAGATGAAAGTCTGCCAAACTTTATGTGGGCTGAGATGTTGTACTGGGTTCAATACTAGCTTGTGTAGCTCCTCATAACCACATTGAACAAGACACTGGCAACAAGACAAGTCTGTACACGTCCAGTTCAATATCTGCTCTCCTGACAGCGTGTCCTTGTGTAATGTTTTTAAAGTGATGAATTAGACCGGGGAAATTCGATGACAGCATCAAACACTCACTAAAAGACTTTGACACCTCAGTTGCTCAACTTGGGCGTTTATCACTGTTTCCATCGTGTTGTCTCTAAAGCAACAGGACTTTTACATAGAGTTGTGTCAGATAAAGGACACTAGCATGTTTCTACAGGCCACATCCATGTTTGAAATCACACGTTCACCATCTAGCACAATAACATCATATTCAGTTGACCTAAAACAACCCCTTTTGCTGACTTGTTAGTGAATGACTAAGAAGGGATTGTTCTCTATCCGTCCGTCTCATAATCAGCAGCTAGCGTGCGAGTTTGCGGAGGACGCGGCAATCAGCAAACGCTGCGTTTCTAGCATAATCTGACATGTTTCAAAAGCCAAAAATTGCTGATGAGGCTTGCATGAAGAATAACAATAACAAAGAGACTTCCCAGCCTGTTCTTGAAGTGTGCTACCTATTGTATGTGTGAATTCTTGACAGCCCGTAATTTCCCTTTGCTGTGTTTTTAAGCTCAAATTTACGCTGCGTCAGCAATCTGATGACAAGCCGTCTGTTAGTCTATGTAGATGAGTTACGAAGCAGCAAGACTTCTTTTGTTTTGGTTTGTAATACTTCACAGTTTACATTTCAAGGCAGATTTCATGTCATTTATTATTTCAAGCCGTATCTCATATCGCTTTTTATTTTACCTCCACAATCCTACATGACAGGTGGTTTGGAAAATAGATGGATGAATGTCTTATGTTTACATTGTATTCCTTTATTGAATGAAACACAGAATTAAGATTGTATTTATTTCATCACACACGGTTCTGATAAGGTACAAAGTAAATACACATTTTTCCAAAATTATGATCGAAACTTGGTTTCGTTGTCTGTGATCACGTCTTGTGAAAGATGGGTTTGACTCTATGCTCATATGCAGAGAAAACATAGTGTGAAAATGTATATTAAATTAATATTAAAATGTTTCTTCTCAGTGTTTAAGTTACTGTGTTTTGCTTTTATTGGGCAGTAGTGGAAACCAAAAATCCACATATAGTATTAAATATAATAAAATAACATGATTTTATATATATATATATATATATATATATTCATTATATAATAACACAATTATGTTCAAAATGTGATTTGTCTTGTGAAAGATGGTTTGGCTATATGCTCATATGCAGAGAAAACAGAGCATGAAATCAGATTAAACAAACTTGAAGAATTAAACAAACAGAATTAAGACGTCATATTTTTCTCAGTTTCAGAGTTGAATTGCATTGCTCTGCTTTTATAGGTCAGTTGTGGAATGCAAAAAGCCATGTTGAATTAAATATTAAATAAAAATCTAAACTATTTTTAAAATGTATTTTATACATAAATGAATTGTATACATTTTTATAAATTTGAAAATCTATATATTTAATGTGTAAATTATTTTCATCATATTTATTTCCTTTCATAACAATGGAGATATGGAAATAAGGAAATTAGAGAAGCATGAATGTTTGATGTTACAGTTTTTTTTAATTGTTAACATTATTTGTCCAATCGTTAGTCACAATTTCAAAACTCTGAACACAATTAGCACAACATCTGTCTGTTGTGACCGTACCATTAACACAATATGTGTTGTTTTCACACAATATGCAGTCAGTTACCATGTTTCTAAAATGCTTACATTTTATTTTCATACAAGCTTACTCAAAACTAAAATCATGGATATTTTTAGTCATATTTACAAATGCTTAAACACAGATTGTCAGAATTGAAGACCTTATGTTCCAAACCTTAAATACAGTTTAAAGCTTTTACTTCTGCTGCAACAGCCGCTCAAAACTATTGAAAAATCTCTATATAAAATATTATACCAAATGATAAGCACTATTAGTATTTTAAGAAGAGGTAAGAGAAAACTTGTTTGTTTTACCCCGTACACAAGTGGAGCATATGAAAGATTATTTATGCCATAGAATATAAAGGGTAATTGTGACTTTATCTCAGATTTTTTTCTTTTCAATTGTGAATTTACAGTATATCTCAATTCTGATAAAGTCTGCATTGCAAGATGTAAACTTGCAATTCTAATGTAAAAGTTTGAATTGTGAAAAATGTCACAAATATGGTTTTTAATTTTTTATTTTGTCATGGAAAAAAGCTTGTATAGTAACCAAAGACCGTGTATGAAGTAATTTTTGTTGATCACGGACATCGGCTACCATAGGGGCACCATCCACCCCCCCACACTGAAAAGCAATTTCAATTAAGTTTCCAATTGTATTTTTACATAGGGGACCCTATTTTGTTCTATTGCACATTCTATTCAGTTTGAGATAGTATGTTGCCAAGAATTAACATATTCAACACTTAAACATGTAAAATGGTTTTCAGATGAAGGTAAACTGAAGGCTAAATTACAAAAAACGATGGATTTTTATATTGTGTATTATATGCAGGCAGAACTGAGACATGGTAAGTAATGCAGTTTTTATAATGTCATTAATTATTATCATTTTGACAGTCTATGCACTATAATGGACTATATGCTCCTATTGGATAGAAACCAGTCCTAATGTTTTGACCGAATGACTCGATTTTGAATCGTTTTTCTGTGTTTGTATATGAAAAAAAAGGTATTCAGCATTTTGAAATGTAGAGTTTGTATTTATTTAACAAAATGTGGTTTTGGCCATTAAATTAACTAATTGGCTAACTGTGTGATGCAGGTGTGTTGCTGTGTAAAGAGTTTAGAAAAAGTACTTTAAGTATTGGTAAACGCTTGTTAGCAATTGAAAAAAACTGTAATGAGAAAAGCAAGATATTTGGATATCATTATTATTTCACATTAAATTGGTCATGGCATTATATTTGTGCTGAGGAACATTTCCTCATGACCTCAACACTAAGGAAGTGTCTTCCGCTCGAGCCACTCAATTCATCACATCACATCTGTTTGGTCTTGTGCAACTCCAATAGATCGCTCTGGCCTCTGGCCGTACAGTCTCACTTCCCCCACACTCGTTTATCAGCTTTTGTTCTCCATTCAGTTCTTCAGCCCCATTGAAGCATCTAAACCAGCTGAGCTCTTAGCCAAAGGTGAAGACCAGAATGAAAATCACTTATGAGATGTCTGATCTATCAAACATACAAGACAGAAACGAGTTGCCCTAGTCTCCTTCTTCTTCTGAGAAAAAGGGCCGACATTTCTCATCAAATTCTCAAGACCAGCTGATCTAAGATTGACCATATGTCCTGGCCAGGGTTTCTAAATCGCCTAAAATGGTCAACGCAATGCAGATACATGTACATATAATATATGAGGACTGTAGAGCATGTCAATAAGAAAACAAAGCCAAAACCTAGAAATGTAGAAATCCTAGTCAGGACATATCTGCAACAAAAGAGGATGTATGGTTACAATACAGAAAATGAAAGCTTTGCTGTCCACATTGATTTGAGTGAGCTCTACATTACCAATGCATGGCAACATTTTTTGTCTCCAAAGGAATTTTAAGTGAAATATCTGAGATGTTGTTATTTAACTGCGAACTCTATCACATCTCTATGAATGAGCAAGAAAACATTCCCCTCAGAGCCAAAAGCCAGTTCAGATGCACCTGGCAATGACGACATGTCTTAGACAGACTCAAACTGATTTGTGATGGATCATGCATGTGTAACTGTGCTGCTTTTAATCACATCCTGTTAGAGATTGTTCTAGGGCATTAAATCACTGTGGCAACATGTTTTTGCATGTGATAAGCTTTTGTAATTCATGAGGTTTTCCAAATGGTCTGAAAGCAGAGGGAATGATTCTTGGTGATGTCGACATGATTTAGAAATATCCATTTTTATGTCTCGACTGCAAGGATGTTGTAAGCCACATGTCACCCATCTAAGTAAATCTTCTTTAAGCCACTGTATTTTTTGCATGCTTTTTTGTGTACCTGCAACCTGACAGATATCATTGAAATTTGTGTCCTGAGAAATAGAATTAGGCTCTGTGACAGACCCAGATTCTGCAAACACCAAAACTAATATAAATCATTTACATCTTTGAACTTATGCCAGTAAACAACCACCTAAAACTCCCTGGAAACCACCTAGCAACCACTGAGTCCACCCTTTGAACTGCATAGCAATGCTCTTATCATCATGGAGGTGGTGACTTTTGCAGAGACCTCACTCACATTTTTGTGTTATTTGTTTTTTACAATTATGTTTAGTGGCACTACTGGCACAAAACAACCCATGTTCAATGGAAATAAGTGACTCTGCCTACCTTTCTGCAAAACCTGAAATACATTGCACAGGTACAGGTACATTTTACTGCACTTTTCATATGACATGTCTACAACAACCACTATAAGCTATATCACTTTTTATTTTTCCATTGCAAATGTGCATTTATTAAGACTCTACACTAAGCATAACTGATAGCTGCCTTTGAGCTCTTTTGTAAAGTCTCGTGATTTGTGATTCACGGGACTTGTGTGAACACTTTACATTACAAGTGCAATGCTGCACCAGGTGCACTACCGAGCAAGTTTACTGGTTAAAGGTCAATATGATAAACGTATTTTGATGTCATAACATAGCAAGGAATCAAACACAAATAAGCATTTATTAATTTATAATCTGATCTTGTAATCATAACTTTTGTGAAAAGGAACAAAAGTTGTTGGTGTTTTATTACCACTAGTTATATATAGACTTAAAGGTACAGGCTTATTTGAATTAAACCAGTAAATAACTAGCTAGAACACCCTGGAAACCACCTGTTGATTGCTCAGAACACCTTGACAACTGCATAGCAATGAACATAACGTCATGATGGTGACTTTTACAGGACCCACTCATATTTTCTTCAGAAAGTTAACATTTTAGCTTCATTCTATGAGGCTTTGAGCTCTTTTATGAAGTGTCATGACTTGTACACAAGAGCTTTGCATTGCAATGCAGTACCGGGTATGCTACCGAACAAGTTTACTAACTCATAAAATCCATATGCATGGAGCTAGTTATGTGGTGCAAATGTAAATATGTATTATTTTACAAATCATGCTCTGTTAAAAGTGTGATATTGTGCAAGGAATCACACAAAAATATGCCTTTATTGATCGATAATCTGCACCGTAATCATAATTTGTGTCAAAAGTTTATTTCAACTGGAATCTGCAGTGAAATATATGTACAAGTGCGTTCTGGCAGTTTTGTTGAGATGTACTCATGTATTTCCAAAGGGTGTGCACAAAAATCTCCTACAACACCTACTGTAGCACTATCTATATGTCTTTTTTATTACCAGTTTTTGCATCATATTCTATAGACTCTATTCTTTCAGTGACAGGAAGTCAGTCGGTGGCCAAGGGGAAGTAACCCAGTTGCAGTCATCACAGCCGAGCTCATTATGTAACGCTCAGAGACCCACTGTAGTGACACACTAACCTTACAATCCTATTTCGTTCACAGCCCTTTGTCTGCGCATCTGCTTACATTTTAAATGCAGCTACAGAGGCAACACGTTTCATCCATGTTTCTACTATTAGATTACAGCCCATGAAGCATTAATGCAGCATTACAGCAAGGTGCTAATGAAGGTGTGTTGTCCCCGAGGGCTTCCATAAGCATCGAGGTGACAGAAAAGAAATGAGTATACTATAAGCAAGTAGGAGCACAGAACGACAGGATAATGCTTTGTTTACACATTTAAACGAATCCCAGGACCAGCATGCACAAGGAGAGCAGAATATCCAGACAAACTCATAAGATGTATGAGTTTAAAATCTCTTTATAAGAAATGTAATATCGGGTGTAATACTGAGAATACTATCAAGACTGCTAGCTTTGTGTTATTTGCAGCCTCTATTAAATTCAACGAGTGCTTGTAATAATGTTTCATGATGTGAATTTCAATGGCTGCATCCTAATTTGCATGCTTCAAATGCACACCACAAGTACGTTCTTCCCTGGGGATAAGAAAGCAGTGCGCAATAAGAAGGTATTCCAGAATTGGGACGTCTTCAGCAATTTATTACATTTATGGGGATATTTTATGATGTTTATTATTTGCATAAATATTAATTGAAACTAGATGAATTGAAACAGTAATTTGTTTTATTTTTATTTTTATTATATATATATATATATAAGAATTATATATATATATATACAAACTCACCAGTCACTTTATTAGGTACACCTGTTCAATTGCTTGGTAACACAAATTGCTAATCAGCCAATCACATGACAGCAACTCAATGCATTTAGGCATCTAGATGTGATGAAGACGACTTGCTGAAGTTCAAACCGAGCATCAGAACGGGGAAGAAAGGGGATTTAAGAGACTCTGGTGCAGACGGACTGGTCTGAGTATTTCACAAACTGCTGATCTACTGGGATTTTCACACACAACCATCTCTAGGGTTTACAGAGAATGGTCTGAAAAAGAGAAAAGAGGACGAAAATGTCTTGTTGATGTCAGAGGTCAGAGGAGAATGGACAGACTGGTTAGAGATGATAGAAAGACAACAGTAACTCAAATAACCACTCGTTACAACCAAGATCTGCAGAATACCATCTCTGAACACACAACACATCGAACCCTGAAGCAGATGGACTCCAGCAGCAGAAGACCACACCGGGTGCCGCTCCGGTCAGATAAGAACAGCACACGGAGGATACAATTCACACAGACTCACCAAAACTGGACAATAGAAGATTGGAGAAACGTTGTCTGGTCTGATGAGTCTTGATTTCTGCTGCATTCAGATGTAGGGTCAGTATTTGGCGTAAAGAACATGAAAGCATGGATCATCCTGCCTTGTCTCAGCGGTTCAGGTGCTGGTGGTGTAATGGTGTGGGGGATATTTTCATGGCACACTCTGGGTCCTTTAGTACCAATTGAGCATTGTTTAAACACCACAGTCTACCTGAGTATTGTTGCTGACCATGTCCATCCCTTTATGACTACAGTGTACCATCTTCTGATGTACTTCCAGCAGGATAATGCAGCATGTCACAAAGCTCAAATCATCTCAGACTGGTTTCTTGAACATGACAATGAGTTCACTTTACTCAAATGGCCTCCACAGTCACCAGATCTCAATCAATAGAGCACCTTTGGGATGTGGTGGAACGAGAGATTCTCATCATGGATGTGCAGACGATAAATCTGCAGCAACTGTGTGATGCTATCATGACAATATGGACCAAAATCTCCAACACTTTGGTGAATCTATGCCATGAAGAATTAAGGCCGCTTCTGAAGGCAAAAGGGGTCTGACCCGGTGCAAGCAATGTGTACCTAATAAAGTGGCCAGTGAGTGTATATACAGTTTATTTAAATTGTATTTTTATACTGATTTAATATTGTTTTATTTAATATTTAATATCTGTTTTGAATGGCAATTATGAGATTGATGATGTGATGAGGGGGTCCTACTATTTTCAACCCAAAACTATTTAGTCCCGGGCCCTGTGAATTTAACCGACGGCCCTGTTGGGATCCACTCATCGCAGTCTTGCGTACGATTTAGTCTAGTTTGTGAATTGGGATTTGACTGATGTGTCACACAAACACGATTGTATCTGTTTTGAAATGCATGGCCTGCTCCGTTCCCCTACTAAGCTAAGATTGGTTCAAACTTCAAGCGACTCCTGCAGATCAATCAAGAGTCTGTATTTACAAACACTTCTGAGGAACCGCAGGTGTGTTTTCATCCACGTAATCTGTGCATCAACAGGCACGCCTGCCTGCGGAGAAGAAACAGAAGCCAACCCACCTGAGAGAGTTCTTCTCATTTCCGTCGGCCAAATTAAACCGCGACTGCCAACATAACGACTCTGGACAAGTTCTGTAGCACACAATACGGCGGGATGAGTCCCCACCTGTTTCCTTAGATGAATTCATGAATGTTTCAAAAGAATGCTAATAAGCGTGACCAGCAAACAACTGTCTTCTCGACAAAATGACATTATCAAAAGACGCCGGCCGTAGCCGTAATTAAAAGGCACTGTGCGTGGAGTCAAACGAGAAGAGACAAGCTGTTTCGTTTCTCGCGGAGGAGAAAAAAGGCCTCTCTTTTCTTTTGTCGCCTTGCTCTCTTTCAAGGAGGCGAGCGAGGGAGTCGGGTAGATCTCCTTTTCGCAGTTTTCTGCCTCAGATGAAAGACTCAAAGCCTCACGTTATCGCAAACACACACATTCGGTTTGGCAATCTACCGTTACAGACGTACGGGCAAATATTTCTCGCTTGGCTCTTGGCAACACAGCCCCCCTTTCTCTTTCTCTTTCTCAAACTTTACCCTTTCCTTGTCATAATCCATCCTCCTGTTCTTGTTTCTTAAATGAATAGTTCACCCAAAAAAGAAAAGTCTATCATTTATCCATCGTCATGTTGATCCAAAACCGTTTTTCTTATGTGTGGAACACAATACGAGACGTTATAGATATTCATATTGACCACATTTGCTGTGCTTCTACTTGAATATCATCACACAGAGATATCATATGACTTCTGAACACTTGGAAATCAGCACATAAGTCATATCACCACAAATCAGTTTACAAGTTTGGAACAACATAAAGGTTAGTAAATGGGTCTTTGACAGCTTAATTAAATGTTAATTAACCTGTCATAACCTGTTTTTATCAGAAGAAAGATTAGCTCAGGTTGTACATTTTCATGTGGAGCAACTCAGGGTTATTATAGTTTAACTAAAACTGGAGAAACACATACACACACTCATATACAGTATATATATATATATATATATATATGAAATGTTTTTTGTTTCAGTTTTAGTATGTATATGCACACACACACACATAAAACAAACATAACAAGGACAAGAATATTAGTAAAACTAACTACATTTAAAATGAAAACTGATGTAATGTAAATAAATAAATTATAATTATCACAAAAACGTAAAAAAAATAATCATGACGTGTAATCTGACATGTACAAAGTAATTGAGCTAAATAATTATAATTATATTTTGTAGAGCTGCTTTACAGCTGAAACTTTTTCAGAAATTATATAATTGAAATGATACATTTTACAACATTAACACTTGAATTTTTAATTAACTTGAAGCAGCTTTGAAACGATCTGCATTGTATAAAGCATAAATGTGAACTGACTTGACATGAAAGAAAAGTATTATTTTTTACTTAATGCTAAAAAACTATAGCATTCTCAGAGTTCATTAGATGTTAGATTTCCTTTAAAAAAATTATATATTTTCATAAAAACAAAATTCACACTTTTTCCATTTACTTTCCAGGGACACACTTGCATCATTTAGGTTTTATTTTCAATTTTACTTATTTATATATTTCATTATTCTTTGATAGCTGTTCCTCTACATCTGTGGTATTCCTTTAAGTCCGGTTCCCTCTCTTTCTTTGGGACGTTGTGTGAATAAAGCACACATTCCTCTGTGTTTCATAGGAGCGGGTCTCATGCAAATACAGGCCTGGGTCAACACGGCCTTCCTTAGAAAGCCCTCCTGGAATTCCACTCATCCTACAGCCATTCCTTCAATTCCTTCCTGTCATTCAACGCAGCAGACATTTCCTCTCATTTATATTTGGATTTTATTAGTTTGCACATCGGAGATGATCCTTGACCTGACAGATGTCCTTTGTGTCTTTAATGAAAGGGAATTTTCCCCATGTGACTCCATTGAGTCCTTAATGAATCTCGGAGATATCTGAAGGAATGTAGTCCTTGTTTGGGCAGATGATAATGGAGATATAGGCCAAAGTGAGTTATCTGAATTGCATGTATTAATTACAGATTGATGGTTGGTGAACTGCTCTATAATGACTTCCCAAGGGCTCCTTATGGAAATTCTGCAGTCCTTACAAAAACAACATTAGATCTCGGATCCTCTGGGTCCTACACAATATAATACCGCATAAGCATCCTCGGTAAACAAGCCTCTGAATATTCATGCTCGGTCAAGCGAGTTTGCTTATCAAACATTGGATTGGGTCTTTGATTATTTATGAGGGTATAGTTATGGTGAAGAGAGAGAGAACATAAATCAAGGCATCATAAGTGATGGAATGTAAGAGCTGAGATACGTCAGGATTTGTAACACTTCATGATATGGATTGCGATCACAAAGCCTGAGAGGAACAGACCCTTATAAAACAATACATGCAGACAACTGAAGAACAATTAGATAAGCACTGAACGTGAACAACATCGTAATAGAGTAAATTCAGAAATAATACAATCACTGAAGTAGTGTATTACTGGAGAGATTTAATAAGTGATATATGTTTGCAGATGTTCTTCATGACGTTTTTATAGTTTCAATCTTCAAAACCTTCTGTATTAGTATTTACATATTTAAATATATCATTTATTATTGCAATATATATATTATAAAAACATACCCACTTGTGTGAAAACAAATTTCATTCAGACTTTAAAAAGTATTAAATAGAATCAACAAGCAAAGCATGTAGTTAAATGTGATATTTAGAAACAGAAAGACTAAAATAGTATTTAAATTCACCAATAATCTTTGCTTTATTTACTTGCTATGAATTTTTATTTAAATTTTAGTAACAATTTCATGTGTAATATATATATATATATATATATATATATATATATCATTATTATTATTATAATTCAGATACTGTACCTGAGTGGTTTTGTTGGTTTGCACAGTTATGTTATTTATGTGAATGGTTATTACAATTATATCAGAGCAATCAATCAATCAATGAATCAATGAATCGATCAATCAATAAATACATTTAATTACACATACATACATACACCATTTATAAATTTGTTTGTTTGTTTTTATTATATTACTCAAACGATGTAATTTAATGAATGAATTGCAATATTTGGCTAAAAGAGTAGTTGATATTTTTGTATGTTAGCGTTTACACTTGTGCTATTTCATATTTTGTACTTTGATTTACAGTTAGCTTAAAATCTATTATAATCTTCTATAATAAGCTATTCAATGGCATGTTCCCATTCTGAGGGTTCACCGCAAAAACAGTGACAACTTTCAAGTTTAAGCCCCTCTGAGAAACAGTAGGTAAAACTAGCTCATTAATATAGCCTTTATTAGAATATGTATACTATACTGATATATGTTTAGTCCATATATACACTGGTCATGGCGCAAGACAGCACATCTAAGAATGCAAAGATATACTTGTGTTCATTCTGGACTTTTACATTAGCATTTTATTGTCTCTTCACACTGTTTCCAAGCAAAGCCGCTTACAAGAAACGGGATATTTTGTCAGCAGGTAGCAAACGGTATATTTGTGCAGAACGGCATCACACACTGAGAGCATGAAATTCACTCCTAAACATGCTGCGAAAACTTATCAGAAGAACCGTCGACTTCCAAGCAACACGACCGAGCCGAGACTTCAATTCCTCGCTTGATTTAACTATGACCTTCAACCTGACAACAGCCGTCGTGACAAAAACAACCGAAAAGCTTCATCCCGGTCCGAGTTTGATTACACGAGTGAAGCGAGTGATTTGTGGGAGCTGTTTATCATATAAGTGGATGCAGATGTTTTCAGGAGAAGTGTTGGGTGGGTTTATCAGTCCATTGTAGCATCTGATGACAGAGTAGGGATCTAATCAATACCAACTCCACGTCAGTCTCCATCAGTCGACGCTGAGCGTTAGCACTCGCTAGCACAAGGACCGTTTTCTCTTGATTGTGATCAGGACGTGACTCACACCCGGTCTGAAATACGGCTCTCCAATTAAACAACCCAAATGTGCTCACTTCACTGTCTCATTCTATCAATATCCGCAATCAATGGCCGTGACAGCGCTAATTATTCGAGAGCGATTTTATCACGCCGCTGAGAGAGTTGTAAATGAGAGAGTATAATTCATTCAGAATGATAAAATACACCGTTTGCCTGAAATATCTGCTTAGTTACTGTTTGTAGCTGGATCATCAAGAGTGACACGAGGGCAAGTTCATTTTCCATGTTTATTGTGAAAATTTAATTATTATTCACTCGTCAAACCAGCATGTAATCGTTAACAAGTTTTTGCATTGCACGTCAGTTCAAATTATGTAAAATATAATTTGTTATTATGCATATATGAGGAAAAAATCATGGACAAACTGAATTCACAAACTAAATTGAATCAGTTAATATCTTTTCTGGCATGAAGGAAATTCTAGAACAGGAACACACACACTTGTACCAACACTGCAGTCTACGGTTGGACTCATGAATAAATCCTTAAAGTTTTGCAGAAAACTTTTGCAAGATTTATAGAACACTTGAAATATAGTGCATGGCCACTTTTATGATATTATTCTGAACAAAATTATAAATGCAACACTTTTGTTTTTGCCCCCATTTTTCATGAGCTGAACTCAAAGGTCTAAGACTTTTTCTATGTACACAAAAAATTATCTCAGATATTGTTCACAAATCTGTCTAAATCTGTGTTAGTGAACGAGATAATCATCCACCTCACAGGTGTGGTATATCAAGATGCTCATTAGACAGCATTATTATTAAAAGGCCCCTCTAAAATGTCCAGTTTTGTCACACAGCACAATGCCACAGATGTGGTATGTTTTGAGGGAGCATGCAATTGCCATGCTGACTGCAGGAATATCCACCAGAGCTGTTGCCCGTGAATTGAATGTTCATTTCTCTACCATAAGCCAACTCCAAAGGCGTTTCAGAGAATTTGGCAGTACATCCAACCGGCCCCACAACCGCAGACCACGTGTAACCACACCAGCCCAGGACCTCCACATCCAGCATCTTCACCTCCAAGATCGTCTGAGACCAGCCACCCGGACAGCTGCAGCAACAATCGGTTTACATAACCAAAGAATTTCTGCACAAACTGTCAGAAACCGTCTCAGGGAAGCTCATCTGCATGCTCGTCGTCCTCATCGGGGTCTCGACCTGACTACAGTTCGTCGTCGTAACCGACTTGAGTGGACAAATGCTCACATTCGATGGTGTCTGGCTCTTTGGAGAGGTGTTCTCTTCACGGATGAATCCCGGTTTTCACTGTACAGGGCAGATGGCAGACAGCGTGTATGGCGTCGTGTGGGTGAGCGGTTTGCTGATGTCAACGTTGTGGATCGAGTGGCCCATGGTGGTGGGGGAGTTATGGTATGGGCAGGCATATGTTATGGACAACAAACACAGGTGCATTTTAGTGATGGCATTTTGAATGCACAGAGATACCGTGACGAGATCCTGAGGCCTATTGTGTGCCATTCATCCACGACCATCAGCTCATGTTGCAGCATGATAACGCACGGCCCCATGTTACAAGGATCTGTACACAATTCCTGGAAGCTGAAGACATCCCAGTTTTTGCACGGCCAGCATACTCACCGGATATGTCACCCATTGAGCATGTTAGGGATGCTCTGGATCAGCGTATACGACAGTGGGTTCCAGTTCCTGCCAATATCCAGCACCTTCACACAGCCATTGAAGAGGAGTGTACCAATATCCCACAGGCCACAATCAACAACCTGATCAACTCTATGTGAAGGAGATGTGTTGAACTGCGTGAGGCAAATGGTGGTCACACCAGATACTGACTAGTTTTTGGACCCTGCCGGACCTGCCAATACAGTAAAACTGCACATTTTAGAGTGGCCTTTTATTGTGGCCAGCCTAAGGCACACCTGTGCAATAATCATGATGCCACACCTGTGAGGTGGATGGATTATCTCGTTCACTAACACAGATTTAGACAGATTTGTGAACAATATTTGAGAGAAATAGGCCTTTTGTGTACATAGAAAAAGTCTTAGATCTTTGAATTCAGCTCATGAAAAATGGGGGCAAAAACAAAAGTGTTGCATTTATAATTTTGTTCAGTGTATTTGGTGCTTGTATGGAGTTTGACAGCCCATATTCTCTCTTCTTTCATTGTACTGAAAAGAGCTGCCAGGATATTCACCTGATAATTCACCTTTTATGCTCCACACAAGCAATAAAGTCATTCAGGATTGGATCAACATGAGGGAGAGTAAATGCTGACAGAACTATCTCCTGTTAGTTTTGTTTGTGTGTCCTTTTTCTTTACTATGTCTCTGTAAAGCACTGTGAATTGTTATCGTGTGAAAACCGCTACTAAAAAGGTATTTGGGACTTTTTAATCTCACAATTCAGAAATACGACATTTAAATGCTTAATTGGGAGATATAAAAACAGCTGTAAGCAAAAGAAAAATCTATATTGTGAGATAAAAAATTGCTATTAATTTTTTTCCACAGTGGAAACATAAAAACAGAATTGCAAGAAAACACAAAAATTCAAGATATAAATACAGATTTGCAAGAAAGTCAGATTTCTGTCTTTATATCCCACAATATGTTACCGTTCAAATAAGCCCTTACATGCTTTAATTGTTATTTAGCTAACAGTATTTGACAGCAAGTACAAACTGGGTCTCCTGACTTGAAACTGAAGTATGTCATTTTAGTACCACTAGCACATTTTTGCAGCAGAGTTGCTGAAATAATGACTGTTTTCAAACAGGTTTCTGAAACACTCAAACGATCAGCCATTGGTTGGACAAAACAGAAAGCCCCGCCCCAGTTACATGCCATTGGTTGAGTTTTTGCTATGTCAGGCTGGCCGGGATTATCAAATGAATATAAATGTTTTGGATATGCCACAGTGCACACACTATCTACTATCTATTAGAGCAGTATTTTAACAACAAAATTAAGAAAAAAGCATGAAACACAAATCACCTTTAGGAACTAATATACAGGCACTGAGAGCTTGTTATATTCAAGCAATGTGAAGGCTTGTTAGCCATGTTTACAGCCATAGTTATGTCAATTACTGTGTTATCTAATTTATGGTTTGTAACTGTGGTTTTTCTTGGGTTTGGTATGCAAGACCACACACACACACACACACACACACACACACACACACACACACACACACAGCCTAAGGGACTGAGACACGATTGATATCCACAGCATAATACTGGAAGGATGTCATTAGCGAACAATGGCTTTTTGGTAGTACACTTCTACAGATATTTCAGTGTACATCTTTGTGAAGAAGGGGATAAATAGTTCAGCTTTGAGAACAGCATACAGCAGAAAGCGAGGTGATATCGGCCTAATCATGGGCTACAACACTCAGTACTGTAACACAACCACTCAGCTGTGAATAATGAAGATGAAAGAGCTTCGCTGGAAGTTTGCGTTTGATGAAACTTTGATGTTAGCTGTTTAGTAGTCTATAATGAAGTCCCAGTGCACAAAGAGAAGTCATTAAAAACACATAACACTTAACAGCGTACAACCTGATACTAATCTTACTGCTTGTTTTCTAATCAGCCATTATTCTGCCTTCATAACTGATGGATTTCCAAACTTCATGTTGTTTTTGTGTTCATGAAAGAAGTCGAGCATTGACAGCTCTAGATGTTAAATTGAGACCTCGTGTCATGAGATGTGGATTTGAAGCTCTATTGTGCCGTGTTGAGGCCACCATAGAAGATCTGCTGTGTTGGATGAGCATCAGCGTGTCGGTTTGACGTCACTCTTCACTTACTACACGTCTGCTGTAGCCACTAATTACGTGGGCTGTACTCTATTATTGACTCTATGTTTAACAAGTGATGTTTGTTGTAGGTTCAATACCAGTTTTAGCTCTGTTTCAGAACCTCACTGTTCAGTGCAAACCGATCCTCTGCAAATAATCCTATAATTTACTTTGATGGAATGAGTCATTAAAGTGTGTGTTTGCAGATTATCGGGTTTTTCTGTTTTGTTATGCAAATACTTATATTGCATATGTACATAATGTATGTACATGTCATGTACATATATTGCATATCCATATATAAAATATATTGTCATATGAAGTAAAACCTGTTAAATACTGTAAATGTAACATTGCAAAATTAACATATATCCAGCTCATACAAATATATACGTTTATATATGTGTAATACATTTTGGACAAGTGTACCATCCTGCCAAAACAATACATATAAAAGATAGTCATGGAATTTAAATAAGAAGAATATATATACACACACACACACACACACACACACACACACACACACACACACACACACACACACACATATATATATAGAATATATATATACACACACACACACACACACACACACACACACACACACACACACACATATATATACACACACACACACACACATATATATATAGAGTATATATATATATATACAGTATATATATATATATATATATATATATACACAAACACATACATATATATATATATATATATATATATATACACACACACACACACACACACACATATATATAGAATATATAACAACACATTAATATACATACAGTTTTTTTGTATGTTGCATTGATAAATGAATATGCATACCATATATAAATTAAATATATAAAATCATCATATATGTATTATAAACATATGTACAATACACATTTTACTAACAGGGTTTTTATATTTTTTACATGTATATCTTCATCTACCCATAATGTACATATGTGAATTTTGTATATTCCCTTATAGGTACATATACTGTGTATGGCAATATCTTACTCTTATATTTGGCAGTATATGCCATATATTACATTACTGTACGGGGCAACAGACAGTCTTCTTTTGAGATTTGTTCACTCATTTTGATCAACAATATCTGATTATTTAACCAATTATTTCACTGGATTACAAATGGAATCCATGCAATCTCACCTTTTGTTGCGTCTAGTCCCTGTTAACACCTTTTACTGCTGGTTTGTAAAGTAAAGTAAAGTAAAGTAAATGAAAATATTATTCTGTTTCTCACGGACTGTATAGATATATTCCTGAATATAAAACCTTTTTTTTAAAGTGCACAACACTCAAAAAGTCATGTGCATGTAAACATGATCAGAGGCAGTCTATACAAACTGAAAAGTACTTTAATAAATGAAGCCGTTGATGACGTCTGCACAGAACTGTAATCCACGTGTCTCTAATTGAACACACGCTCTCCTGTCTGCCTGTCTTCTTTCCATCCATACAGTACCACTTAAAGCATGTCTGTCCTCTCTCATCCCTCATTTGTATCTCCTCACAGCCTGCCTTTTATTATCCATGCCTGGAAATATCAGATCATAGGAACGCTCGATGACGGAAGACACTTTATTGTGGTTGTGACTTTGGCCTAACCAAACCTGCATTCCTGCATGCCCATACAGACTACATCATTACCCATGTCTCTCTCTCTCTCTCTCTCTCTCTCTCTCTCTCTCTCTCTCTCTCTCTCTCTCTCTCTCTCTCTCTCTCTCTCTCTCTCTCTCTCTCTCGTCTCTCTCTCTCTCTCTCTCTCTCTCTCTCTCTCTCTCTCTCTCTCTCTCTCTCTCTCTCTCTCTCTCTCTCTCTCTCTCTCTCTCTCTCTCTCTCTCCTCTCTCTCTCTCTCTCTCTCTCTCTCTCTCTCTCTCTCTCTCTCTCTCTCTCTCTCTCTCTCTCTCCGTCTCTCTCTCCGTCTCTCTCTCTCTCTCTCTCCGTCTCTCTATTTCTGGATAGAAAACACTATCATGACAACCCTTCAACCCCGTGTGTGACGTTGTGGTCGCACAGACTGTGTGCTGCTCGTGGCAATCTGTTTCCAATGATCCACATTTATCACATGACATTAGTTTGCTCATATGCCTTGCATTTTCCCATCTCTGAACACAATCTGGCACTCGGTGAATCCCCACACATCCATACTGTCAGTGATTCTGCTTTGTTGGTGCAACTCATAAAAAAGTCATCTCAGACTCATGCCATTCCAAACCTGTATGACTTTCTTTTTTCTATGAAACTCAGAAAATATATTTAGAATGATATAATGATATTTAGACTGATATTTAGAAAATATATAAGAATGTTTTTGACCATACAGGGAAAGTCAATGAGGTCTTATACAACACTGACAAACACAAAATTACTTTCACTGTGTGGACTGACTGACTGATTAATAAAAAAGCAAAAATAAATAAATAATGATGATATTTGAGTTATCGAAATAAAGGGTGTAAAAGTTAATGGTAGCCATTGACCTGCATAGTAAGTGAATGGATACTGTCAACAGAAGAAAGAAACTCATACAGGTTCGGACATGTGGGTGTTCACTTCTGTCTCTTCTGCAATCTGTCTCTGTAATGAAATAAAAAGCCACTTAAGAGAGATAAAGACAGTTCACTTTCTATGTTTCTTAACACACTTAAGTCCACTTTTAAAAGGTGCACTTTGCAATAATGTCAATGTAAAAGTTGTACTTTAAAGGACATTTTAAATCAGTGTTTTAATAATATTTTTTCATGGTTTAAAAATGTGCATTTATTTAGATGTGTTGACTGGCCTACTAAATCATATGTAAAGTACTTGATTATAATTTGAACTGTAGAGTTATTCAGTGAAAATGAATACATTTTAAATGTGATAAATTGCAACTTCATCATAAGAAATGTGTAATGCAAATATATTTAAATAAAAAATACAGTCCAATCAGCTGATCAGTTAAAACATATTACAATGACAATATAAGTAATTATGAAATTACATATAATAATGAACCTAAAATTCTACTTAAGTGGATCGAAAAGCACCTACGAATTTAATATTACAATATAATATAGCATTACATTATGTTTATATTACATATATTTATTTCTGTAGTAGTACTCTCTTTAATAGTGTACTTGTATTAAAATATATCACCTGGGAAGTGCTGTTTGTGCTAAATATGATTTTAAAGTGTTCTAAATCAGTCATTTATGAGGTTCTGTATCTGTTATTTTGATATATGTATGCAAAACAACACAAAGCATCTTCTGAAACCGAGCTAAACATCAGAGAGAATCAATGCAATCATATTTATACTCTGCAAACTTTCATATCTGGGACACTGGGAACTTATTAACTGAATGGACTAAAATGTACTTTAATTAAACCAACAAATCAACAAAAATAAAGTATTAATGAACTTGTTTGAATGAAAACGAAACAGAAAGGGATTCGGCGGCGGTCCCAGATGACTCCAAACCACATTCCAGCATCAAAGGAAAGAGGAAAAAGACTTTTCAAATGAACAATGTAAATATCTTTGCTGTTAGCAATTATACATGCTTCCATCTGTGCATCAGGCCTTTGCTCCCGCTCTCTGTAGTTCTCATCATTCACAGGGTCCAGACCTCTCGCTCACAGAGTTACAGTTCGCTTCTGTGTCATTACACTCGTTTGGCTAATTCAACGAGCTAGGCTAATGAGAAATTCTAATTAATATTCTCATTAGATTGTTTTCTATAATTGCCAGCAGCCTCTGATTATGGAGCGGAGGGTATCGCACACGACACAGGCACAATAGATACCAGATAAAGATTACTGTAATGTTCAGCCGCTAAACAAGTTCAGCTATCGTGCTAATTACAATATGCTTTGATGATAAATGCATGCCTTCAGTCGACTCATTAAGCTCCACGCCGGATTATTAACAGAACTGTGTGCATTTGTTTATGCATATTTACTGTTTGTTTGTGGGAAGGGAGGATATTTACAGCAAGCAAGAACACAAAATGTGTTTATAATAATAATAAAAGAAATACTAAACTAAAACTTTAACCAACATGACATTGTATTTAAGTTCCACTTAAGTAGTTTTGTAATTACTTCTACACTCTTTGAAACACAGGTAAAGTGTACTGACAAGCATCTATGGTACTCTAATGCAATTTCTCTTGAAACTTGTGTGCCGTGTATTGAAATATATTTTTATTACTATTATATTTGTAATGGCGAACATTTCCATTTAGTACATTGAAAATATACAAAAAATATCAACATAAAAAAACAAACTATGGCTAAAACTATACTCAAGCATGTATTTTAGTATGTTAGTCGACACATTCAAAAGTTTAAAACTTTTAAAAGAGATTATTAAAACATGATTTAAAGTGTGTTAAACAGTCAAGTATTCCTCTTTAAATACACGTGGCCTACTTTTCATTAATATTATATTATATACAAATACAGTTTTTAAAAATATAGATTCAAAGAACATTACCAATTGACATTTATTACAATTAAGTACACTTTTTTCACATGTACGTATATTCGGAGCAGGATGTTGGAGCGCTGGGATTTGATTATGGGATGGGTGTCATGTCAATCATCACAGTTACGGAAGAGAAAGCTTTTATCACTTGTTGTTTTGTTCCAGTAAGTCTGCTTTGTTCAAATCCCTAACCTTAAATATAAGAAACTCTATTAGTTATCCATGTCTAATTAAAAGCATTATTTGTGAGCTAATAGAATGAATGTGTGTAAGAGGGAGATAATGAGGCTGGACACTTGATTGACAGCTGACAGCAGCAGGAATGTGTCTGAACACAAAGAGCCCAAGAATGTGTGTGTTGATCATGCGCATGGGAGTTACTCGTGGTTGGCCATTAGTTCACATCGGTTTAGAGAGAAAACAGTTAGGCTGGTATGGTATATTTTATTAAAGAGACCTTTTCATTGTTAACCACCCCTGAAGAGAGGTACTTACACTATATTTGATTCTGGACCTGAGGATATTGATTCAGTGTCTGCAGCGTGAAGCGGAAAACTCATGACGCTGCTCATAAATAAATAGCTCAATTCTCATGTGGACCTTGGGAAAGAATCAAATAAAATACAGGAAAAAATATATAAAAAAAATGTCTACTTGTTACTTGACATTCTTTGTAATTAATTCACTACCAATATCTGAGTAAAAACTGTTTCAAGTAATTGTTCAGCTTTTTTCAGAAAAGATCTCAATCATCTCTCAATCTATGCTCCAGTGTTATCTAATTATTATAGATATACTTTTATATTATTTATCATTTTGAAATACTGCTTCTTTAAAAAATTCAGTTTTCATTTTGATTTTGAGTTTTATGAATTCTATGTGCTTTTGCCATTCTTTCTTTCTTTCTTTCTTTCTTTCTTTCTTTCTTTCTTTCTTTCTTTCTTTCTTTCTTTCTTTCTTTCTTTGTTCTTTTTTTCTTTCTTTCTTTCTTTCTTTCTTTCTTTCTTTTGTTCTTTTTTTCTTTATATTTGAATATTACGCTTTTGTTTATTCTTTTTATTTTAATGATATCGTATTTTATATATTTTAGCAGTCATGTTTTTTATATATTATTGGAGAACAAAAAATATCCTTTGGATTTGGATTTAAAATCAATAAAACAAACATCTAACGTGCATTAAGTTTTACTCCCCAACAGCAATTTTTGCCTCAATTATGGCCTTAAACGCTGTCAAGATTAATGTTTTACTTATTTTTTAATAAGCTGATTATTTTAAGCCGATTCTCGTTCAGGCATAAGAGAGAAATTTACCCAAATTTAAAGCGCCATTGAAAGATATATTCATAAATAACTAATGATACAAAATTTAACTTTGCCACTTTAATGATGCTCCAGATCACTTCATAATGATTAATTCTGAGCAAACGCAAAATCTCATCCAAACTGCCCACACAGCACCAAGCGTTTTCACTGCAGAGCCAATTCATGACTCGCAGCTGAGCAAATTCAGTCAAACGACAGGCTGTCAGGTCACGCCTGACGCCTGCCAACCTCATGCCCAAATGTGCCATTTCCAAATGGTACAAGTGATACCACGGCCTGCTCCTTGGTGCTCCGATAACGACAGTAGCATGGGTTCATCATCAACTCCCCATACCCCGATCCAGACCTCCACCGGCTGTGTGTGTGCATGGAGCTTCATCATACAGTCAGTGAAAAACAGATGGGCACTACACACTTCATCTGGACACCAAGGAGTCGCAGGCACCCTGATATCACCCATGGAAGAGAGCCATGCCTCGGCTCCGCTCCTCTGAGAAACCGCCTGAGCTTGTGCTGAAGAGAGCAGTCGCTTTGTTTGTATTAAAGATTAAGTTCAGATTTTTCATAGCTTTGGTGAGAAGAGCAGACATTAGACAGCGATTAGACACCGTTTTGTGTGAGAAGATTCGATCTCGGAGCTGTCATTAATCTGATTTTACAGCCAAAATAAACTGTTATGTAGACAATAAACTGTGAGCCGAGCAACTTGTGTTGAACAGGCCTCAAAGAACGGTCTGGATTTTTTGTGTGCAACTCTAAATATTTTGTCCATTTGCATTCGCTGTGATCCAATCCTGTGTTTAATTTGTCTGCTGCTTTGTAGTTGCACAGCATTCAAATAAACAAATGTATTTTGGGAACTGTATATTTTCTTGCGTATAGTTATAATCCGTTGAAGGTTGTATTAGGTTATCTTTCCTCTTTGCTGCAAAGCCATTCCTTCAAATGCATTTTCCTGCTTTCTAACGTGCCGATTGTGCGTGTGTTTTCTGTTTATCTGGTCCGGCGTGTCAGTTTGTTACAGAGGCAAGCTGTTTTGCATTTGCCCTAATACACAGTGCATAAATATTGGATTAAATAAACAAATCCAGGGGCTAAGGGGATGAATGGTATCAGAAAGTAGGCCTCTGGAGCCAGGAGGAACGCTACGGTCGCAAGCTTGGCACATGAAAAGAAAACGAGGGAGAAAAGAGAAGGAAAAGAAGGAGAGAAATGAAATGGCGGCTAATCCCCCCGTAGCGTTATCTCTCAGGTGTTTTGCAAGCTTTGCCGTGTGGAAACTTTGAAACCAGGCCAAGCTTTCATCTGGAGTCTAGGGTGATAGTCTCTTTCTCTCTGTCTGTCCGCCAGAGAGAATCCCTCGACACACTTGGCAACGACCTCAAATAACATTCATGCACTTATAGAAGAGCTCATCTTTATAAGAAAACAGTGAAACAATCAACCTTTAACAGCTCATTAAGAGTGAAACCGCCTACCAGTTATTGACTCACTCTGTAATCCAGAGATTTGCAGTATTCACCCAGTCATGTATATGCCTCACACAAAGAGCAAACTTTCGAGAGAATGGTTTTTGAATATGTAATATTAAAGCAGTAGAATACAAGATCGAGGGAGTTATCACAGCTAACGTCATCGCTGTGATTTTATCAAAGACTAATTATTAAAGGTATTCTCAATAATACACAGCCTAAGAATTAATTTTTTCTGAAACAATTCATAAAATAAAGCATTTTTTTGTCACATATCTACAATTCCTTAAACAAGTAGCTTCCCACACAAGCTGTTAGCATGATTTTATTGTACAGAATATGTATCAATTTGGTGTAAAAATTACATGCAATTTTACAATTTAGTTACAGTGACAACACAATGCTGTAAACCCTAAAATGAATGTAAAAAACCTCACTGCTCAAATAATACTAAAGATTTAACATCTAAAACGTCAATGTCTGCTTAGAAATTCTCAATAATTGGCCCAATTTACTTAACTTTGTTTGTTTACTGCTTAGTTTGTATTGATCCAGGGTATGTGCACTGTCAGCGATTTATAATGACAAAGTGACCAGAAGTCATTCATTTTCGACAGAGACCATCAGCGATCCAACAAAGTTCAACTTTATGCTACTACAAATGTGCTATTGATCCACCAACTCATACAACAGTCAAGTGTATCAGCTTCGAGAAACTAGTAGTTCAACTTGTAGCAATTGAGTCATTAATGTGAATGCCTAGAAATGCCAGCTTAAAATAAAAATGTCTTTAGTCACACTGACTGACCACTGAATATGTGTGGATTTAGCCTCAAGGTAAATGTCAGCACATCCGGTTGATGACCTGAGCTCCTGGGCTTCATAAAAGCCCGTTCCAGTGACGAGTGGGGTGAGTAATTGTGTTAGAGGGTGGGCTTCTGTGCAGGAATCTGTGGAGTGCCATTGTGCATCAGAGTCTAAGAGAGTGCTGAAAGAGACCTGACAGTCTCACCCCAGGATACCTGAACGCCTCTTCCCTCTGAAATGACTCTAATGCTTCACAGAGAGAAAGAGACAGAGTCACTGGCCTGGTTTGTCAGCTTGGATGACCTTTCATCGGGTTCGCCAATTCACATTTTCAATGTGTATCATCTTCTCTCTCTCATCTCTTTCCATTCTTGCATATCATTTTATTTGTAGCAGCGAGGTGCCCCAAGGGGAAATGTTCGGCCCTATGCCATTCCCACTAACACTTAGATGGGGTGGTGAATAAACCTGGTTATTCAAGCTATATCATGCAAGTAAAAGTGCTGTACTGAATATAAGCATGGCTGTCACAACTGCAGTGGAGTGGTTCAACAGCAATTTACCCTTGCCTGCTGAAAGCAATGTAATCACTCCAGGATTTTCAAGCTCCACACAATGTTTTCCATTTCCTGTTTACTGCTCTTGGCTGAACAAAACCAAAGTCTCTTTCAAGGAAAGTCAGTTCACTCTTCAGCCATATTTGCAGCTAGTATGGATATCGGATCGATGTCCAAAATAGCTGCAAATATGGCTGAATTCAGAAATGACTTTCCTTAACATCTGAATGGGGAAATACTGACATCTCAAAACTCACATTTAAATAATACATTTCAAATCAAAAACAAAACTGACATTAAATGCCCTGAAAGTGTTGTTTGTTTTGCTCAAAACGGCATTTTAAAAAAGCATTTATTTCTGTTAAGTCCAGCCAATGTGCATGTGTAGTTTCAGGACACGTACACAGAGACAATTCTCCCTATACGCAGAATACCCAAGCTTGCATAAGGCCCCGAAACACCCTTGCTCTCAAAGATGTTTTAATTTTAGTTTAGTTTTTAAATTTGGCCAGCGGTCATGAAAATATGAGTGATCATTTATTTTAATGTGGTGCCCTGTCACGCTCTCAGCGGAAAAATCTGCCAAATCATGTAACGTGAACATCGAACAGTCTCTTGCTCTTCCAAAAAATTTAAAAAAAAACGAGTTGAAAGCATGCCGAGCCGCGGAAGAGATACTGTTTTTCGAGTGCTTTCCGTGTGTGCGATTCGAGACGAAGTGAAACACAGACACATAAATGTTATCCATTCTTTCATCCCAACACCCCCATTTTGCTTTGGGTCCCCAGAAGTCTAGGATCGGCACTGCACTTTGAGTAGGTTTATACACCAATTATGTACTAAGAACTAAAATGATTTGCTTTGTTGAGAATTTTTGTATACTGAAAATGTTGTCAAAACAGCCCTGCTAACACGGATGCAAAAGACTAAAAATGCTGTATTATGCATGCCAGGCTAGTAGTTGGCGATGTAAAGAAACACTACACGTCTGTGCACATTCCTGTCGACTGAAAATATAATGTGCATGCATGACTTCAGCATTTATACAGAGGCGTTAAGCGGCATCATTTTCAAAAACTTGCACTTTGAAACCCATTTTCAAAATGAGCATTTTCAGAACAACAAAATGCCATTTTGTGTAAATTAATAGCCAAAATATAAATAAAACAGAAAAAGTTTAGTTACAGTGACAACACAATGCTGTAAACCCTAAAATGAATGTAAAAAACCTCACTGCTCAAATAATACTAAAGATTTAACATCTAAAACGTCAATGTCTGCTTAGAAATTCTCAATAATTGGCCCAATTTACTTAACTTTGTTTGTTTACTGCTTAGTTTGTATTGATCCAGGGTATGTGCACTGTCAGCGATTTATAATGACAAAGTGACCAGAAGTCATTCATTTTCGACAGAGACCATCAACGATCCAACAAAGTTCAACTTTATGCTACTACAAATGGGCTATTGATCCACCAACTCATACAACAGTCAAGTGTATCAGCTTCAAGAAACTAGTAGTTCAACTTGTAGCAATTGAGTCATCAATGTGAATGCCTAGAAAATGCCAGCTTAAAATAAAAATGTCTTTAGTCACACTGACTGACCACTGAATATGTGTGGATTTAGCCTCAAGGTAAATGTCAGCACATCCGGTTGATGACCTGAGCTCCTGGGCTTCATAAAAGCCCGTTCCAGTGACGAGTGGGGTTAGTAATTGTGTTAGAGGGTGGACTTCTGTGCAGGAATCTGTGGAGTGCCATTGTGCATCAGAGTCTAAGAGAGTGCTGAAAGAGACCTGACAGTCTCACCCCAGGATACCTGAACGCCTCTTCCCTCTGAAATGACTCTAATGCTTCACAGAGAGAAAGAGACAGAGTCACTGGCCTGGTTTGTCAGCTTGGATGACCTTTCATCGGGCTCGCCAATTCACATTTTCCATGTGTATCATCTTCTCTCTCTCATCTCTTTCCATTCTTGCATATCATTTTATTTGTAGCAGCGAGGTGCCCCAGGGGGAAATGTTCGGCCCTATGCCATTCCCACTAACACTTAGATGGGGTGGTGAATAAACCTGGTTATTCAAGCTATGTCATGCAAGTAAAAGTGCTGTACTGAATATAAGCATGGCTGTCACAACTGCAGTGGAGTGGTTCAACAGAAATTTACCCTTGCCAGCTGAAAGCAATGTAATCACTCCAGGTTTTCAAGCTCCACACAATGTTTTCCATTTCCTGTTTACTGCTCTTGGCTGAACAAAACCAAAGTCTCTTTCAAGGAAAGTCAGTTCACTCTTCAGCCATATTTGCAGCTAGTATGGATATCGGAGCGATGTCCAAAATAGCTGCAAATATGGCTGAATTGTGAACTGACTTTCCTTGAAAGAGACATCTACCTGAATGGGGAAATACTGACATCTCAAAATCTCACATTTAAATAATACATTTCAAATCAAAAACAAAACTGACATTAAATGCACTGAAAGTGTTGTTTGTTTTGCTCAAAACGGCATTTTAAAAAAGCATTTATTTCTGTTAAGTCCAGCCAATGTGGATGTGTAGTTTCAGGACACGTACACAGAGCCAATTCTCCCTATACGCAGAATACCCAAGCTTGCGTAAGGCAAAGAAACACCCTTGCTCTCAAAGATGTTTTAATTTTAGTTTAGTTTTTAAATTTGGCCAGCGGTCATGAAAATATGAGTGATCATTTATTTTAATGTGGTGCCCTGTCACGCTCTCAGCTGAAAAATCTGCCAAATCATGTAACGTGAACATCGAACAGTCTCTTGCTCTTCCAAAAAATGTAAATAAAACGAGTTGAAAGCATGCCGAGCCGCGGAAGAGATACTGTTTTTCGAGTGCTTTCCGTGTGCGCGATTCGAGACGAAGTGAAACACGGACACATACATTTTATCCATTCTTTCATCCCAACACCCCCGTTTTGCTTTGGGTCCCCAGAAGTCTAGGATCGGCACTGCACTTTGGGTAGGTTTATACACCAATTATGTACTAAGAACTGAAAAAAAAATTATTTGCTTTGTTGAAAATTTTTGTATACTGAAAATGTTGTCAAAACAGCCCTGCTAACACGGATGCAAAAAAAGACAAAAATGCTGTATTATGCATGCCAGGCTAGTAGTTGGCGATGTAAAGAAACACTACACGTCTGTGCACATTCCTGTCGACTGAAAATATAATGTGCATGCGCATGACTTCAGCATTTTACACAGAGACGTTAGCGGCATCATTTTCAAAAACTTGCACTTTGAAACCCATTTTCAAAATGAGCATTTTCAGAACAACAAAATGCCATTTTTGTGTAAATTAATAGCCAAAATATAAAATATAACAGAAAAAGTTTTCTGTTTTTAGTTGAAAGCAGTGTCGTGTAAACACACCCTTATGGGAAAATCAGCTGCAGTTAAGTGATAACTTTACCAGTTAGCAATTAGCTCTTTTAATTAGAAGGGGGACTTATTCAGCCATATGAATGGCTCTTTCTCCTATTCTTAATAATGTCAGTGAACCATATTGGTGTATATATAATCTCCACTCTGAGTTCCAGGCAACACCACACTTCCACTCGCATACTGTGATCTGGAACGCAGTGAACACAAAGAAAATATGTGAAACAAACAATGAAAAGTTTTAAATATCAGCACTCTTGGAACGCCACTTAATGACAATCACATTAATGCTAATTGTTGCATCGTACCATACTACTGCAATCACAACCTAAACTTTATATTCCCCAACAATTTTAACAATACTTAAAATAGAATTGTATTGTCTTCCTGTGGCTCAGCGGTAGAGCATTGCATTAGCAGCGCAAATGGTTGTGGGAACACACATACTGAAAAAAAGATGTATAGCCCGAATTCACTGTAAGTTGCTTTGGATAAAAGCGTCTGCTAAATGTAAATGTGTATTAGGCACTGGGGCCTAATTTAGACCTGGTTCTTTCCAAGTATATATACCTTTGGGGTTGGGTTGTGCAAAGAGTCTTGAAAAATTAGGTCTGGCAATAAAAACTAGACCAGGAAGCCCGAGGTCCTGGAACTACCCCAAACAGCTGGCTATCAGGTGTCCTTCATGTTTAACAGTGGACTAGGACAGTATCGAGTGGCACTCCCTGGTTTGAAGACAGTGTTTTATTAGATCTGTGTGTTGAGGCGTCTCCAGCTGCCCGTGTAGAACAGCTCCTGCAGGGCCTTCGAGGTTAACCCCCCCTTGATTAATCACACAAATGTCTCTCTACATGCAACATTGGTCATCATGTTCCATATTTTCAAATGGTAATGGGAGCAATCGTTTAAGGCTCAGCACTGGGAGCCATCAGTTAAGAGAGCCAGACGAGTAATGGCCCCAACCGTGGAGAAACACAGATCTTAGTGTGTTTCAACCGCAAGTATTAATTCAGGTGGCTTCGTTTTTAGGGTATATAAATCACAAAGAGTTCAAATTTAGCTTCGAGGGATTGACGAGCATGTGATGTGTATTTGATGACTCTGTGTGGAGCTTCGAGGGAGAAAAGCCCTTTCGTGTGGCAGAGGGACGTCCTCTCTCTCTGGTACCATTAGCCGACACCGCTCACCATCTGCTCTAGCTCGTTCAGCAATGCCTTCCCAGGTAAGCGCTAAGTCACTCTGACACCATACAACTCCCACGTTAGATCACAGGAAAGACGGAAGAGAGAGTGAAAGAGAAAAAGACCTGGCAACCCGCCCCCGCAAGCTACCTTCTGTAGCTTCTCCACTACCTGCGGCCCCTGGTGAATTATGGGAAATCTGTCAGGCCAAATGAGATTCTCCATTTCAGCGCCTTAATTTATTGGCCAAATCCCTCAGCCCTCAGCCAATCACAGAACACCTGAAACATACAAACATCTCAGCTGTGCCAGAGAGAGGAGAAAGAGGAGGAGATGAGCCACTTTTAGAAAAATGAATGAGCATTTGCAGCACTCAACCTTTAGGGTGTATAAATCACAAAGAGTTCAAATTTAGCTTCGAGGGGTTGACGAGCATGTGATGTGTATTTGATGACTCTGTGTGGAGCTTCGAGGGAGAAAAGCCCTTTCGTGTGGCAGAGGGACAACTGCTACGCTAATTGTCTTTATTTGTTTCTCTGTTTCTGGATTAACATCCCGTGGTAACTAGGAATCACACAAGCTTCAGTCTGGATCCAACCCTTAAACGATCTGAGATGACCGAACACCTGAGAAGAGACGATGACAACCCCTCGGAGGACCTCAGAGGAGCCAACCATCAGCGATTATACTGACTTAACCAAAGTCTGCCATAAATGGAGGATCAGCACCTGGAGACAACCTCTACAGCCCTGACCGTCAGCGGAGTCTAGGACACATAGATGAGCCCCAGAGACAGATCTCCAGTGAGGACCTCGTCACCTAGACATCCATCGGGGAAAGACCCCTGGAACCAGTGGACCACTTACACTCTGACTTTGCTGCAGTTGGAACAAACTACTGATTCATCTGGCCGGAGGGGAACTGAGATTATGAGATTAGATATATTTGTGTTGTTTAACATATTTAATTATTGCAGGTTTGCGTCATATTCTGAGTTTGCATTTCACTGTTTTAATTCATTTTGATGAATACTGAATCTGTTTTTTGCGAGTGGGATGAATTAATACACATTCATATTTAGTCTAGATTAGATCTACAGTAAGATCATGTTCACACGGCGCTCTGTCATCAATAAATGGAGAAAAGTAACTCGGATATTTTCTAGTAAATTAAAAAGTAATGCGTTACTTTACTAGTTACTTGAAAAAAGTAATTTTCAATTTAACCAATTTATTGAAATAATGATTTGTTTAAAATTAATTCATTAAAAATTACATTTATTTATTTAAATCTATATGTAATTCAATATGTAATTCTATATGTAAATCAAAGTCAGTTTAATATGATTGAAGTTGAATGTGATTATTCTTAAAAACTTAAGGTGGCAACTGAGCTTTTATTTTATTTATTCGTTTTTTATTCTTTAATCACAGCCTATACATATTGTCAAAATTGCTGCCAAGTGAGCCAACTTGCCTTAAAGGGACTTGCTTATGCAAACCGTCACACCATCGAGTCACTTGTCACACTTTTGAATCACTCGTCAAACATCGCCCATGTGATTGAGTTTATTTTTTGAGTTGTTTATAGCCTGGAGAAATCCAACCCATGAATCAGAGCGCAGAGTAGCAAAGAGCCTTGCAAAATCACGCCCGTGGGGCAAGACATCTGCAGCAAGCTAATCCCGAGCCTTCTTTTGGAAGGACCAGAGTCTCCTTAGGGCCTGCTGAATAACATCCAAGTTTATCAGAGAGAGGGACCCGATACAGAGGCCGAGGAGAAGCAAACACGGCCAGTGTGGAGGAGATTGCCATCAGGACAGAGACAAGAGATAAGTCCTGCACGAGCAGCCAGATAAGAGTGATTGGATGGGTGTGGGAGAGACAGAGGGGTCAGGTATGTTTGGGGATGGGACGCGTCACGTAAGGTGATGACAGATGAGACATGGAAAAGGTCAGAGTTAGTGAAGCTTGAGAAAGAGCGTGTGTCATTGTATATCAGTATATGATTAAATAAAAACATACGGATGATGAAAAGAACAATCAGTAATGAATATGACTGTTTCCAATAATCCAAGGATAGTTAATAATGTGTGGTACTGGTGCATTGAGCTGCAGCTGGTAAATTAAAGTGCTTTACTAGTGGGTCGGTTAACCCAAACACATCCCATAATCAGATACTTGACAAAAATGTTCTATTACAACTCAACTCTGCACAAAATGATGCAAATGTTGTGAAATGTTAATACTTGTTTTAATTGACATGTAAAATGTTTGTATATTGTAGTTGCTCAATTAACTAAAAGTATGTTTAGTCTAATCAAATTAAATACCATTTTAGAGTTAAATTGTAAACTAAAATTTAAAGGACATTTTGTAAAAGACGAAAACTTTGACTAAAACTAAAAACTATAAAAAGTAAAAATCATAGTAACTGTTTAGAGAGGGAGTGTGTGTGTGTGTGTGTGTGTGTGTGTGTGTGTGTGTGTGTGTGTGTGTGTGTGTGTGTGTGTGTGTGTGTGTGTGTGTGTGTATGTATAGGCGTGTGTGTGTGTATGTTTATGTGGTTTATGAGGACACAAATTTCTATAATGACATGGGTATGACATAGGTATTACAAGGAGAAGGTGATTTATGAGGACATTTTCAGTGTCCCCATAATTTAAAACGCTTATAAATCATACAGAGTGTGTTGTTTTGAAGGAAAATAGAAATGCACCGTCTCCTGTGAGGGCTAAGTTTAGGTGTAGGGTAGGTGTAGGGCAAAAGCACATACAGTTTGTACAGTATAAAAACCATTACGCCTATGGAGAGTCCTCAGAAACCATAAAACCAACATGTGTGTGTGTGTGTGTGTGTGTGTGTGTGTGTGTGTGTGTGTGTGTGTGTGTGTGTGTGTGTGTGTGTGTGTGTGTGTGTGTGACTTAAAAGGAATAAAAAATGAATACAAATTACAAAAAACTTCAACTAAAACCTAAAACTTAAAAATAATAAAATAAATAATAACAATAAAAAATTGCAAAAATGAACAATACCAAGCAACTGTTTGGAATACCCTAGCAACCACTCAGAAAAGAACTCTCCTGCCTTGCACAGGGAAATCAGTGACGTTTATCAGTCCAGGCAGCAGCAGAGGACTGACAGTCTGGTAACACAACCAGGTGCAGATATTGCATTTGAAAATATTGCTCCCAAAACTCCCAAAGCAGAAGCGTCCCTCTGGATTCCCCCTCTCCCCTCATGCACTCCCTCAGACTCTCTCGCTCTCTTGTTCTCCATCGTTATGGTCCTATATTTTCCTTTCACTGTCTGAACGTCAGAGAAACAGCCTGCTGCTCCTGTCATCTGTCAGCAGGGCTGCTTCACTCCTTATCACTCTCTCCTGACTCAGGATCAGTGCAGCGGCCAGCAGCAGGCCTGGCTCCTCTTCCTAAAAATACATCAGCTGTTGTGCTGGCGGGTCTGGATGTAGAGTAGCAATACAGAAATACTGAATGGTGAGCAAGAAAACCCCAAAACAGTCATTTCACACTTTGCAAAGTATATTTTGCTTGTGCATTTGGTATTTATCCACATCCACAGCAAGCGAAGACATTTTTCTCCTATACTCTTAATATAAAAGGGTCCTTACTGGCATTAATGGTTCAATGAAGAACCTTTAACATATATGGAAACTTTCCATTTCACAAAACGTTCTTTATAGTAGAAAAAATGACTTAAATTGTCATGAAATTACATAAATTGATATGAAATGACATTAAAATAAAATACATTAAACACCATTTTGGATCCATTATTTTGAAGTCTAGGGAAAAAGACCTCTAAAATGTTCAGGAGAAATCCCATTAATGTCATAAACTGTGCTCAGATTTTCACACACAAAAATATCCTTTTTTTTTTATTTTATTTTATTTTTTTGTGGTCCATGCAATGAAAGTTGTATCCAATGTTGTTTTGGACCCTGCTGACTTTTATTGCATGAGTGAAAACAGTTATAACAGTAAATATAAACAGTAAATACATATTTTTGTATTCCACAGAAGAAAGCAAAAGTTACTTGCAAAAATAACTGTTTTTTAATTTTTATTTTTTTATACTTTAAAAAATGGATGTTAAAGTTTCTTTATGGAACCATCAATGCCCCCAAAAAATGCATCGAGCGTAGGTTTGGAACAACTCAAAGGTGTGTAAATGGTGACAGCAATTTCATAATTAGGTAAACTATTCTTTTAAAATGAACGTAACAGTCCACCTGAGCTATGAAAGACAAACATTTAAGCAATAAACTCTCCTTTGAGTTTGAGTTTATCTTATTTGTGAAGTTGATTACTAAACACCACTTCTTCAAGTGCTATATCTCTCACTTTCTCATATATGCAAGTCCTCACGACGATGCAGTCACTCCATGTAAAGTGCTCCATCAGGAAGCTACAGAATTACTCACTCAAATCCAAACACAAACTCTGAAGATCTCAGCGCTGTGAAGACCTGCTGTGAGGAGGAGGTTCAAACCCGTGGCAAGCAGCGTGCCGAAATGAGAAACTGATCTATGTGACACTTCTTCATTCTCACAGCCACCATGGGATGAAGAGGCAAAGAGAGGAACAACAGAAATTACATGAAAGAGCACAGCTCAAGTGGAGAACAAAGGACGAGACACAGCTGCCAGTTGACAAATCTGATAAAAAAAGCCTCAGAGAACACACTGAGAAACTAAACATGCATTTAGCTCTACAAAGATGCTCCCCAGTCATTCTCCAAAACTATCGGCCCAAATCAGCAGCGCAGATGAGAGCGAAGGCTGACAGGCGGTGGGGGAATTTACTGGATTGAGCGTTTACTCGCACAATTCCCAATTTTGTGGGTCAGTTCTGAATGTTAGGTTGTGAAATACAGGACCCCTGGCGTTGCATTTTGACACTCAAGGTACCCCCTTAGCATCGCTTTTCAATGTGGAGGGGACTCCATTGCTTTCAGTTGTTAACCATAATTTAATGATTTGCATGCATTTGTAAAAGTAGAAGTTATCGTATATAAATTTCTGTTTTCATTAGAGCACATTACCCCACCCCTTCGCTAAACCCACCCACTTCTGAACCATAAAAAACATGTAATAGGCAAGTGAAAGTACAGTAAAAATATTTATTGCAAAAATATTTATGCAATAATGGCAATATTATTACCCAATACGGAATATAATTTAAACATGGTGATAAAATTCCAGTGTCGTCATATTGACGCCAATGGCTTCCTATTTAAAGCAATGGAGGTCACTCCTGACACTAAAGTGGTACCCTGTGTGTTAAAAATGACTCCGAAGGGTGCTGACCAAGTGTCAATATGTGACGAGTTGGGAGTGAGAATCTGTCGGAAAAGTACAAAAAATAAAAAATACATCAGCTCTGTCTTTTTATTGATAACTTTTAAGCACTGAATAAATTATTTATAAATATTGTGTCTGCCATGTTGGACGTACTTTTTCCACAATTTATCGCAATGCATTATGGGATTCCCTTAATGGGGAAGGATAGATTTGATGCTGCTTTAGAATTTAGACAAAATATCTTATAATACAGAAATAATCACGGTGAATTCCTGTGTGATTTTATAATGATTTTACTATGGATAAGTGGTCATTTTTGGCTCATCCAGTCAGAAGTTAGAGTCTATATCAGGCATCCTCAGATCTGGCAGAGTTCAGCTCGAACCCTAATCAAACACACCTGAGCATGCTAATCAGTCTTCAAGATCATTAGACAATCTCAGGTAGTGAGTTTGATCAGGGCTCAGAGGATCAGCGCTAACGGTGCAGCAGATTGGCCCTCCAGGGAAAGATTTGGGGAACCCTGTTTTATATAGCAATGTTTTGAAAAAAAAAATCTATATTATACTGGTGAATATGCTGTTCATGTTTTGAAGCTTATGTTGGGAATTCCTTAATTTCTTCCTCGTTTCAGAATTATAACAGCTGCATAAATAAGTAATTTCCCTCTGATCTGAATGTCAGTTTTCATCTTTCTCTTTGATTTTATATTTTGAAATGCTGTTCCAAATGCTATGGCCTTATCAAACACATAGAAGGGAGTATTTATAGAGCAGTCAAGTAGGTTCCTCACTGACTTTTTCTGTCCTCCACTTCCTCAGCTCCCAAATTGGATTGAGTGTGGCATTTTGTTCACGTGTAATACAGACTGTCTAAAGCTACGGTGCTCGATGTGATTGTTTCTCTCTCTGCTGGATCAGGCAGGTTTGGTTTAATCAGCTCATCCCGGTCTGACGTTCCCGTGGAGTCGCGCTGGAGAGCGGGCCAGGTGCTCTGATTCACAGTCTTATTTATTAGCCAGACTTGATTAGTATTGAAATTTATTCTGCTGCCACAGCTGCTCTTCCCACAGCCACTTCAGTGAAGAGTCCCAGAGCAGCGCTCCTTTCTCTCCTCTTCCTCCTCTTCCTGTTCTCTCCCTCCGTCTCTCTCCTCCTCTTGGCTCTCGTTCTCTCCTCCTCTTGGCTCTCATTCTCTCATCCTCCTAATTTTCTCTCCTCTTCCTCCTCCTCATGTTCTCTCCCTCTCTCTCTCCTCCTCTTGGCTCTCGTTCTCTTCTCCTCCTCCATGTTCTCTCCCTCCGCTCTCTCCTCCTCTTAGCTCTCGTTCTCTCCTCCTCCTCATTTCTCTCCTCTTCCTCCTCCTCCTGTTCTCTCCCTCCGTCTCTCTCCTCCTCTTGGCTCTCGTTCTCTCCTCCTCCTTATGTTCTCTCCCTCCGTCTCTCTCCTCCTCTTAGCTCTCGTTCTCTCCTCCTCCTCATTTTCTCTCCTCTTCCTCCTCCTCCTGTTCTCTCCCTCCGTCTCTCTCCTCCTCTTGGCTCTCGTTCTCTCCTCCTCCTCATTTTCTCTCCTCTTCCTCCTCCTCCTGTTCTCTCCCTCCGTCTCTCTCCTCCTCTTGGCTCTCGTTCTCTCCTCCTCATTTTCTCTCCTCTTCCTCCTCCTCCTGTTCTCTCCCTCTGTCTCTCTCCTCCTCTTGGCTCTCGTTCTCTCCTCCTCCTCATTTTCTCTCCTCTTCCTCCTCCTCCTGTTCTCTCCCTCCGTCTCTCTCCTCCTCTTGGCTCTCGTTCTCCTCCTCCTCATTTCTCTCCTATTCCTCCTCCTCCTGTTCTCTCCCTCCATCTCTCTCCTCCCTCTTGGCTCTCGTTCTCTCCTCCTCCTCATTTCTCTCCTCTTCCTCCCTCCTGTTCTCTCCCTCCGTCTCTCTCCTCCTCTTGGCTCTCGTTCTCCTCCTCCTCATTTTCTCTCCTATTCCTCCTCCTCCTGTTCTCTCCCTCCGTCTCTCTCCTCCTCTTGGCTCTCGTTCTCTCCTCCTCCTCATTTTCTCTCCTATTCCTCCTCCTCCTGTTCTCTCCCTCTGTCTCTCTCCTCCTCTTAGCTCTCGTTCTCTCCTCCTCCTCATTTTCTCTCCTCTTCCTCCTCCTCCTGTTCTCTCCCTCCGTCTCTCTCCTCCTCTTGGCTCTCGTTCTCTCCTCCTCCTCATTTTCTCTCCTCTTCCTCCTCCTCCTGTTCTCTCCTCCATCTCTCCTCCTCTTGGCTCTCGTTCTCTCCTCCTCCTCATTTTCTCTCCTCTTCCTCCTCCTCCTGTTCTCCTCCTCCGTCTCTCTCCTCCTCTTGGCTCTCGTTCTCTCCTCCTCATTTTCTCTCCTCTTCCTCCTCCTCCTGTTCTCTCCCTCCGTCTCTCTCCTCCTCTTGGCTCTCGTTCTCTCCTCCTCCTCATTTTCTCTCCTCTTCCTCCTCCTCCTGTTCTCTCCCTCCGTCTCTCTCCTCCTCTTGTCTCTCGTTCTCTCCTCCTCATTTTCTCTCCTCTTCCTCCTCCTCCTGTTCTCTCCCTCTGTCTCTCTCCTCCTCTTGGCTCTCGTTCTCTCCTCCTCCTCATTTTGTCTCCTCTTCCTCCTCCTCCTGTTCTCTCCCTCCGTCTCTCTCCTCCTCTTGGCTCTCGTTCTCTCCTCCTCATTTTCTCTCCTCTTCCTCCTCCTCCTGTTCTCTCCCTCCGTCTCTCCTCCTCTTGGCTCTCGTTCTCCTCCTCCTCATTTTCTCTCCTCTTCCTCCTCCTCCTGTTCTCTCCCTCCGTCTCTCTCCTCCTCTTGGCTCTCGTTCTCTCCTCCTCATTTTCTCTCCTATTCCTCCTCCTCCTGTTCTCTCCCTCCGTCTCTCTCCTCCTCTTGGCTCTCGTTCTCTCCTCTTCCTCATTTTCTCCTCTTCCTCCTCCTCCTGTTCTCTCCCTCCGCCTCTCTCCTCCTCTTGGCTCTCGCTCTCTCCTCCTCATTTTCTCTCCTATTCCTCCTCCTCCTGTTCTCTCCCTCCGTCTCTCTCCTCCTCTTGGCTCTCGTTCTCTCTTCCTCCTCATTTTCTCTCCTCCACCCTCTCTTTCCTCAGCTGCTAGACACGCGTTCTCATGCACTGGCTTTGTCTGTACTTCGTTTTTCTCTCATAGTAAAACAAAGAAACTCACAAATGAGGTCTTCCATGTTAGAAAGCAGGACCATCTCTTCCAAGAACAAATGATCAACAATTGTCTCATTTCTATCTTTACATTTCTGCTGATACATGCTCCCTCATTTTTGTTTTTCTTTATTTATATTTTAGGTATTTATTTTATATTTATTTTATTTAAATAATGACTGAATGCATATATTTGTGACTGGTAGTAAAACTGGTAGAATAACAAATTAATTGAATGCACTGACCACTAGAAATACATCATTTTGTAATAGACTACACTGAACTAATCATTATCCTTACAATTTAATCATCACTCTTACAGTTTAATCAATGCCTTACAAACATACCGATAAAGTGAATTATATTTAATGACCACATGACTAGCGTTATTTAGCATGTACATGTATTAACCATCCTCCTTTCACTCAAAACTCACATGATCACAGAGGATGACTGTAAAGTTCAGTGCAATTGAACAAAACTAAATCAAATGTGAATGTAAATTTTATTTAAAAAATTTATACAAAAAAAAATAGAAAATACAATACAATAAAATAAAGTAAAATAAAAATAAAAAATTAATTATATTAAATTAAATCAAACATTTCATAATTTTTTTTATAAATCAAGTAAAATTGCATTTGAACATCTCTGGAATAGATTCATTGAAATTAAAAATGTTAAAATGTCTTACCTGCCTTTAAAAAGTACATGAATGAACAATTCATTTTGAGAATACAGCAAAAAAAAAAAAAAAAATGTTGTTGTTGTTGCAAAATGTTGCAATTACCTTATTTAGAATATGATTAAATATATGTAAAAATAGGATAACTAGGCTAAAATAGTACTAATAGGAAGGGGACAAGGTTAACACAAACACAGTTCAATGGGAACGGATGGTCATCTCTCTCTCTCTCTTGAGTTTCCCCTCATTATTAATCTACAATACTTTTCTCTATAATGTCATATTCTCATTTCTGACTCCGTCACACTCTGTGCCAAGACCTTCGTTTCTGAGTTTGCACCTTTTACACCCCCACGTCCCACAATTCAATCTGCTAGTTCACTCCCTCACACTTCCTCTCACCGCTCCCTCGTATTTACAGCCGTCATCTCTCGCTGTCTTTCTTTGTTCCTCGTTTCTCTTTTGTCTCTCGGCTCACTCACCCACCTCCTCTCTGATTCTTCCGTTCACATGTTTGCCATTACAAACGAACCTCACGCTTTTCAGAGAGAACATCAATGAGACTGATGCAATCCTCACACAGCGTGTCAGAATCACCCTCTTAAACCAAATTAATCAAAGACGGAAGATACCGGCATCAAAGCCGTCGGTAGTTCAGCCAAGCGACAGATTTGAGTGTGAATCTTCTAGATGGCAAACAGGAGGACCATCCCTTCCATCTCGCTTTAAGATGCATAACACAAAATAAAGCAGATTTAGATGCAGGCATATGGTTCGCAGGTGTACGTCGATGCCAAACCAGACAGTTTTAGCTGGAGGCCTGCCAGTTTGTGAGACTTGAAGAGACTAAATGCTGTCAAAATAAGCTACCATCTCATCAGCGCCGGCATTGAGGCCGCTAACCATGTTTGGCTTCTCTCTGCCACAACATCCTTTCATCCATTGTAAGTGGCTACAAAAGACCCAATTCTGTTGTCATCTTTGCAGGAGAGAAGGCTATGAATGAAAACGAACCACTACGAGAGCAAAACCCCTCATATCGTATTTCTGCTCTTGAGAACGACTGACAAATGATTACATCAACCTACCAGCATCGTGTTGCAGGCAGCTTTTGGAGCATGAAAAACGCCTGTCTTATTATTTTGCCTTATTACGGCGCAGCTCCTTGGTGCTCAGGCTGTTTCTGATCCAAACTATTCTGTGGCTTCAGCTGAGAAAATACAGCGGCCTGGCCAAAATAAGCAACGCTTGCCTGCTTTTCAGCACCGCTGGCTGGAACTGACAGTCAGAGACCCTGCCCATGGAAAACATCAGGACAGAAACGGAAGAGGAGATCTTAATGTGTAACTCCCAGTTCAGAACGTTTCCCTCTTATATCCTCTTCCATTTATCATCTGTAGTGTCCAGATGCACATGCATGAGAAGGGTGAATATGGCGGTAACACTTTATAATAACTGCTCGCTATCAATCATTATGTAAGCATTAGTAAATAGTCAGTTCTTCCTTTATAAAGCATTGCCCCAACATTAATAGTCATTAGTAAGTGGTTTATAAATACAGTTACAAATGCCTTGTTCTTGATTTATAATCATATCTATTACAAATAAGATTTAAAGGCACAGTTATCTTCCTGACGGAAAGAAATAAGCAAACACAAACACAGAGGGATACAGAAGTCAGAAATATTTATTTCAAGATGCAAAAAATTACATAAAAATGAAACTGTACAACTGTATACTTTTTGTAATTTAATTGCATTTTTCTATGAAATTGTAGAGGTTTATTTTTCATTTTTTATCAAGTGTATATTTGTGCGGTTTCATTTTTTGCATCTTGAAAATATATTTCGGTAACACTTTACAACAGGCAACACTTATTCACTATTAACTACGACTTTCCCCTCAATAAATTCTTAATTTTCTGCTTATTAATAGTAAGTTGTTAAGTTTAGGTATTGAGTAGGATTAGGGATGTAGAATAAGGCATCAATATGTGCTTAATTACTACTAATATGGCTAATATTCTAGTAATATGCATGCTAATAAGAAACTAGTTAAGTGACCCTAAAATTAAAGTGTTACCAATATTTCTGAGTCCTGTATCCCTCTGTGTTGTGTTTAACTTTTCTGTTTGGAAGATAAATGATCCTTTAAATCTCCTTTGTAAATGCTTTATAATGTATAAACAGTCCTCACTTTAGATGATCTCACAAAAATAGATGACTTGCAACTACTAAATGTTGTATAACTACCTGACTTAATCATGAATTACAGTAGGAATGTGTGTTAATAAAGCATTTATTAACACACTGAGCAACTATAAGTGTTGTGGGAAGTCGTGGCCTGATGGTTAGAGAAACGGACTTGCAATCGAAAGGTTGTGAGTTCGAATCTTGGGCTGGCAGGGATTGTAGGTGGGGGTAAATGTACAGCACTCTCTCCACCCTCAATACCATGACTTAGGTGCCCTTGAGGAAGGCACCGAACCTCCAACTGCATAAATGGCAGTTCACTGCTGTGTGTGTTCACTACTGTGTGTGTTCACTGCTGTGTGTGTTCACCACTGTGTGTGTTCACCGCTGTGTGTGTTCACCGCTGTGTGTGTTCACCGCTGTGTGTGTTCACTGCTGTGTGTGTTCACCGCTGTGTGTGTTCACCGCTGTGTGTGTTCACCGCTGTGTGTGTTCACCGCTGTGTGTGTTCACCGCTGTGTGTGTTCACTACTGTGTGTGTTCACTACTGTGTGTGTTCACCACTGTGTGTGTTCACTATCACTACTGTGTGTGTTCACCGCTGTGTGTGTTCACTACTGTGTGTGTGTTCACCGCTGTGTGTGTTCACCGCTGTGTGTTCACCGCTGTGTGTCACCACTGTGTGTTCACTACTGTGTGTGTTCACTACTGTGTGTGTTCACAACTGTGTGTGTTCACCACTGTGTGTGTTCACCGCTGTGTGTGTTCACTACTGTGTGTGTTCACTGCTGTGTGTGTTCACCGTGTGTGTTCACCGCTGTGTGTTCACCGCTGTGTGTTCACCGCTGTGTGTGTTCACCACTGTGTATGTTCACTGCTCCGAGTGTGTGTTCACCACTGTGTGTGTTCACCGCTGTGTGTGTTCACCGCTGTGTGTGTTCACTACTGTGTGTGTTCACTACTGTGTGTGTTCACCACTGTGTGTGTTCACCACTGTGTGTGTTCACTACTGTGTGTGTTCACCACTGTTTGTGTTCACCACTGTGTGTGTTCACCACTGTGTGTGTTCACTACTGTGTGTGTTCACCACTGTGTGTGTTCACTACTGTGTGTTCACTGCTGTGTGTGTTCACCACTGTGTGTGTTCACCGCTGTGTGTGTTCACCGCTGTGTGTGTTCACCACTGTGTGTGTTCACCACTGTGTGTGTTCACTACTGTGTGTGTTCACCGCAGTGTGTGTTCACTACTGTGTGTGTTCACTACTGTGTGTGTTCACTGCTGTGTGTGTTCACTGCTGTGTGTGTTGTGTGTGTTCACCACTGTGTGTGTTCACTGCTGTGTGTGTTGTGTGTGTTCACCGCAGTGTGTGTTCACTACTGTGTGTGTTCACTACTGTGTGTGTTCACTGCTGTGTGTGTTCACTGCTGTGTGTGTTCACCGCTGTGTGTTCACCACTGTGTGTGTTCACCACTGTGCGTGTTCACTGCTGTATATGTTCACTTTGGATGGGTAAATGTAGAGCACAAACTCTGAGTATGGGTCACCGTACTTGGCTGTAGGTCACGTCACTTTCACTATTATCATGTGTAAATAATATGTATAAATATAAATTTAAATAGTTTATTAATCATTTACTTCCACTTTCTAAATGATCTTATGAACCACTGACAACTCCTAAATAAGTGGTTTGTAAATAACGTAATAATTTAGAAATGATAAATTGATCATTAATAAAGTATGAAAATAAAATTATTAAACATTATGGATATGCTCAATTACAAAACATTTAGAGCTGTATTTATAAACTGCTTAGTAATGCCTATTAATGTTGGAACAATGCTTTATAAAGGATTAATTGACTATTTAATAATGCTTAACTAATGATTCATAGTTATCATTAGCAGTTATCATAGTCATTTTCTGCCATGAACTCAGGTGGAGAATAGGCAAATAATATACTGTATATTAAGGTTATATTTCAAAATAAAAAGGAAAGAAACCATATTTGACTTTCCTGCAGGAAACACAAGCACTTGAGAAACAACAAACCAGTTTGAAAAATAAGTGTTGTCAGAGTATCTGTGTGTAAATATCTGACCTTGTGACCTTAAAGGCCATCGCACACTGAGTTCTGCATGTTAAAAAATAAATACGGCCTCACGTTGTGTCAATCACATTTACACACTGCCTCTGAAACTTTCGTTCGTCATAAAAATTCAGATCAGGTTCGATTTTCTGTGTTTTCGCATCCGTAGCATGCATTTTGATAGGAAAGGATGACGAATGTGAAAAAACTGAAAAACGCATATGAAAATTTCAGTCTCAGAGTGCAATGACCTATTTTTCACCTTCACCCACTTTGTGTGATTAACATGTTTTTACTATTTGCATTGTGTTAACAAGATGCTTTCTTAACCTGGGCATAAACAGCATGAACTATAGACGGTTAATGAGAATGAATGAGCTTTATTGGCCAGGTATGTTCACACATATGAGGAATTGGTTATAGTGACAGAAGCTCCACAGTGCAACAGGAGGACAGAAACTGTTCCTGTGTCTGGTATACACACACAACTTTTTAAATGAACTTAAATGCATAATTAAATAATTAAACTTGACATTTTTTTCTCACTTCTGATTTCTTTTATTCTATTATATTCTATTATATTTTATGTGAAATATGACCAGGATGTGTTTTTATGAAATTCACCAGAAGATTCTCTCTCTCTCTGTTTTTTTGGTCTCTCTGTTTGATACACCGGCAAGGATACGCTCGTGTTTAAACGTTTGCGTGCGATTAGCTGTCTACTGAGTGGCTGTCGAGGCAGAAGTAAAGTGTATTAATTATTGCCGCATGTGTTTGGAATTATTCCCTTAATTGAATCCAGACAATTATCATGACAATACATGCCTCATATTACAGGTATCATTACAGGTTCTCAGTGTAGTGATAGATATGCTATTGAATTGCCTCTATTCATTTACAGGCTTTAGCTTAATATATTGTAACTGTAGAGCAATTCCTTCAAGAGTCTGATAAACTGAGCTCCCATAAAGCCGTGGTGCTCAAACCCAAACCGGGCCATCCGTCATAATACTGCCGCCAGTTCTAAGTGGGAAAAGTAAATGAAGATTGAAAGAATGCCACATGGTTTGATGTGGTATTGGCTTCTAACTTAAATTCATTTGATGTTTTGTGCTTTTTTAACCTTATTCATCAAACTCATGTGTGACCAGATCCAAGAAGAACAGCCTTGAAAGGCGACACAAGACCCGCGCACACTAACCGGCCAAACCTACCCAATTTTACAGTTATCATTTGACAACGGCTGGGCCACATTATCATAGCCCTATTATGATGTTAGCGCCGTCATATTCTTTTCCCCATTTTGTAAATGGAAGTAGCTGCTTTCATGTTGACCTTGCCACCATCAATTGATTCCGTCGCTTTGGGCCCAAGTCTGCCAAGGGTTGTCTGCTTTTATTAGCGGACAAGATTGTGCGCTTGTTGTGAGATGAGGGCCGGAACCAGACAAGCATGACACTCAGCAGAATGAGGTAATTCCTCCCAGCTCTTCTGAAACTCAGCTAATGGCCTTTGACAGCTTCTCAGAACGGGAAATGCAAATGAACAGGGACGTTTCCACACGCTCTGGCCAGTGACATCAAAGAGAAATCGTGGTAATACTGGAACGAGATGAGAGGAAGTGCACATGACCGGTGGTCTTCAGGGGATGAATGGAAGAAGTAGGTCAGAGAAGAGATTGGAAGACCAGCAGACTAATACACAAATGAATTACTATGGTGGTACTAAGGCAGTGGTTCTCAACCTATTTTTCCACCGGGCCGCACTATGGTCCAAGTACAAGTCTCACGGGCCGCACGCAAGTCATTTACATATTACGTCATCGATACAATCCAACCAGATTTATAATATTATTATATCTAAATGATTACATTTATTAAAATAAATATATGAATAGTTCTACTCACCATTAATAAAACACCTGATGCTGTTGGGAGCTGACCAATTTAGTGAAAAACAGCACAGTGAAGTTGAGATTGTACGTTACAGTCTGTAAGACGCACACGGATGCGTTACTTCACACGCGGCATTGCAGAAAGTGTGCGTTCACAAATGTAGCCTATGTTGATCCAAATATGGAAAGAATTTTCGAATGTAATAATCTCTCCGGATATGTTTTGCCACATTTCTGTGATAAGGATGATTGCTGTGTAGTAGTTTATGGGTGTTTCATTTTACCTGAACATCTTCAAGTGAGTGGGGGGGCAAACCGAAAGTAAGTCCAGCTCTCTCTTCACCGCTGATGCTGAGACTATTCTTGTTTGAATGCATTTCTTCGCAGGCATTTTCTACATTTAGTTTCCTCTCTTAACAAGTGTGTCCATTCTGATGCTCAATTCTACACAACTAATGACTGCTGAAGACTATTTGAATTAATTCTGCCGAAGTGCACGCTTGTAAGTGTTCGTTAAATGCGTAACATTAATTACGTGAGTACATACAGTGCTCATGTCTGAAAATAATATATGAAAAACTAAATGATTTTAAATAAAAACATTATAGCTTATATTTGTTTAGAACATTTTTTAATTAATGTAAAAACTAAAATGAATTGTAAAACAAAGTTATTTTTGATTATGTTCAGCATGGTGGGCCGCATTTGGATTCGTGACGGACCGCGGTTTGAGAACCACTGTACTAAGGTATAGTGATGAATTTAAATAATGCAGTACTATATGATTAATTATTATATTAATTAATTACTGAATCATTAACATATTGTATATCATTGGTATTTACATGGTACTTAAAATAACTCCATATGTTATTATGACTGTGTGTGTGTGTGTGTGTGTGTGTGTGTGTGTGTGTGTGTGTGTGTGTGTGTGTGTGTGTGTGTGTGTGTGTGTGTGTGTGTTTGTGTGGGTTTATGTAATTTTAACATTGACATCTTTTAACATTAAATGTATAACCTGAATGCACTGTTAGTCGCTTTGGATAAAAGCGTCTGCTAAATGCATAAATGCAAATGTAATGTTAAAGGCTATTAATTGGTTATGTATCTGTTTTATCACCTGCATTATTACGGTGGTTATTGGTATATTATACAGGTACAAAAGGCATATTTTATATTATTATTAGCATTGTATAGTTATTATTATTATTATTATTATTATTATTATTATTATATACATTTTTTTTAATCTAAGTTCAGCCCCATAAAACCTAATATATATATATATATATATATATATATATGCTGAACAACATTATAAACGCAACACTTTTGTTTTTGCCCCCATTTTTCATGAGCTGAACTCAAAGATCTAAGACATGTTCTATGTACACAAAAGGCTTATTTCTCTCAAATATTGTTCACAAATCTGTCTAAATTTGTGTTAGTGAGCACTAATCCATACATCTATCCAGTAATAAGCTGTGATTAGACAGATCTTGAAATATTTATTTAAAATATGTATTTATTTTTTCCAATTTGTGTGTGGCACCATGTCCAATATCATTATGCAAACTTTGAATTTGGTCAAATGTTATCACTATATAACGCATCATGGCCCCATTTAAATGATTTTATTACAGAACTATTCATCCCGTGGCACCGAGAAGGTATGATTAGAGATTACCTGGAGAAAGGTCATTTTTATGATCAAATGTCTGATTAATTTCATCTGTATGAAAGTCTTTCAACAGCAGGAAACCCAAAAAGCTTTGCACACACACACACACACACACACACACACACACTGATCCTCTTACACCTGTACACACACAGCTGCTCACAGAGCCCAGGTGCACAAATAATCAATCAACCCATCTAAAAACTAAACACAGTTTATATGTGACAGATTAATAGTTTGAAATTAAGCAATGTTTAGTGTTTAGGAACAAGTCATTGGATACATCTACTGTAGTATAGAATATATTACGTACTTGACAGTATGCAAACGTTCTGTATGCATAGAATACATGGTTGGCCTATTATATCTGCTAAGATAAGCAATATGCAATACTGAAAACTGCAGTATAGTGTATCCCACAATGCAATATGCTTGATTTCATTTAAATTGATTCATATAATAATTTATGTATTGATAAAATTGCTAAATTGGTTTGATCTAATTGTGTACTTTTCAGCATAATTCATTACATACCTTTCTATCAAGTTTATCTGACATTATCAAGATTATAATGAAGAATCAGTCAGAAACACATGACATTCAGCTTGATTTTATATAAAATAGTCTTCGCTGAATATTCAAATGTATAACCTTGTCCTATTATATTTAGAAATCTCACTCTGTCATGTCAAAGCGGACATTCAGATTCTAATAATTGAATGGGTTTTAGAGAAAACCACGCTTTCTGTAAGGTGAGAAAAAACTGCAAAAGCTCTGGCCGAGTGGAAAATAGAAAGCAATTTATTCCTCACGATAATGATATCATCCAGTAATCTTTTCAACATATTCCTAACGGTGTGAAATGTCTATTTTCTATAATGTTTTCATCACACACATGTGTTTTTCTGTTGCTAAGGTGGTCTACCACACTTAGCAGGTCTTGGCAACACACATTAAATAGCTAGTTCCTGTGAGACTCTCTTTGGAGAAACATAAAAGAAGCATACATGGCTACAGAATTACACTTTTTGGGTGAACTGTGCCTTTAAGAACTTGCTTGTTTTCAAACAGGTATCCTGAACACTCCCCCTGTCTTCTGTTGGTCAGAAACACAGATAGCCCCGCCCCCAAACTCACACTATTGGTTGAGCTGTTGCTGGGTCAAACAAACAGAATAATCTTTCATAGCACCACTAAGTCACAATGTTTGGAGAAATAAACCTATGGCTTGCTTATAAAATTAATCAAGTGTAGAATAAATAATTATGTATTTTAGCATAAAGCAATACAAAATACACACTTCACCAGTTCAATCATAGGTAGCCATGATCTGTGACTGTGAGTTATAGGAGGTTAAACATGTACACAAACCTCACAAAGACAACACAATCTTATGAATACAGACACAGCCTCGAGATTCTACATTCATTTTGACTGTGAGACATGTGAGACCGCGCTCACCCAGTGCTGCGGGGGTCATCGTCTCTCCAGCAGTGAAATCTTTTGCCAAGCAGATGCCACGCTCGTGGCTTTGAGAGAGGGACACGGTCGGTCAGTGTCTGCAGGTGCTGAGACCAGCTGTGTCCCTCTAAATCACTCCAACTGGACATGCTTGTGAGGTCTGGATGAGTGCTTATCACTGAAACAAACACTCAATATGAAGTCTGAGGCGTACACAAACCTGAGGCGTACACAACGAGAGAATCAGACACCAGCGGTGTTTCCGGCTGGTAATACATCATTTGTTCGTTTTGAACCTTAATTATTTTAACGGCAGGAGATTAAAGATGAATTTTGACAGCAACTTCTTGTGTAAAGGCTTTTTAACAACAATCAGTAACCAACAGTTAGCAATGCCTTCTGAAATTAATTATGAAACAAACAATTATCACACTCCAGTGTTTTTATTTTTGTATGTTTTATTTGTATGATTTTCAATGTGCCAGTGTTTTTAAGTATAATTTATATGCTATTATAATTTATATTAATATTTTGAACTTATTTTATTTTGAATGTTTATGAAATCTGTTGTTTGTGTGTCATTTTTACTTTTTTGTACATACCATTATTATTATCATTATTATTATTATAGTTATTTTTAGTGCTGTCGAATGATTAATCGCATCCAAAATAAAAGTTTTTGTTTACATAATATATGTGTGTACTGTGCATATTTATGTATATTTAAAGACACACACATACAGCATATATTTTGAAATTATTTACATTATATTCATATAAATTATATAATATATAAATATTTTATATATAAACGTAACATATGACAGCTCTACTTATATTACACAAAGTTAAACTAAAATTAAATTAGATCTATTGTCTTGCAAGTAGCTTGAAGAAGTACATTTTGTATGTTTTATTATTATAGTATCTATTTATTTATTTTCAAATAACATTATTTTAAGTGATAATTAGTTTTTACAGATTTATTTGTATGAACTATAATAAATATGTACTGTACACATGCAGACTGACATCTTCAGCCATTGTGTCTCGTTGTTTTCAAGCATCTTTCGAGTTTTAAGGTTTAAATAAACTAAAATCATATCAAGTTCAAAATAGTTTTAACTTTGGAAAACGCCTGTTATGTTTTGTCCAGATATTTTGAATGCAAAAACACATCTTTTGTCTATACTACTACAAAAATCACAATCTTAACCAAAGTAGTGACACATATTTTCATACATGATGTGCATATAATAGATTATCGGGGGGGCTGTTGTTCTGTCCATCGGTTGTTGATTGGATGGATGTAGATCTTGAGGTCCACTTTAAGAAAGGGGCAGGTTTAAATGAACTAAATGATTGTATTTTGCATTGGACAATCTAGTTATGACCACAAACTGATTAGAAATAAAACCTGCAATATAACACAAGGCTTGCTCAACACCAATCTGTCCAACAGACTACAACATCGCTAGTTTAGAGTTTCTCTTCCATTGCTCAACACAATACAGCACAAAACAAGGACAGCACCCATTTCTAATTCATAAAAGGGGGTCACGTTCATGGAGCAACTGTAAGAGGTTCGGTAAAGGGACACGTGGTCCAAGCTAGGGATGGGATAATTAGACCGTCTGTGCTGTATGTTCAAGACCACAGCCAATTACACAGACACGGCCAAGAGAGGATGATTCGAGAGCACAGGACAACACAGAAAACATGGCAGTAATCACACAGGCTGGACTCATCTGTGCTCATCTGAAGATGCCTCTCCACACAGACAATCAGCTCTGACCTCTACAGCGTCACCAAGGCAACTCATTAATAAACACAAATAAACAGCATTTATTTATTTATTAAAGCAGACTCATAACGGCTTACAGAGGAAATAATATATATAATTATTATTTGTATTATCATTAACACATATAAAAAAATGTTTACAATATTTAACAAGTGTTATAAGGAATTTTTTGCCATTGTAAAAAGGATACATTACATACAAGGATACATTATTAGAATACATAAAAAAAAAAGAGAACTTAATACTGAAACAACGTACTTTAAAAATAATATACCTAAGTATGAACTGAATGTGATGCGTTTGGACTTTTTATTGCATGTTAATTGTAATATATATATTATAGCTTAAATGTATATTAAATGCAACTAGCTGAACGTACGTGTGTGTGTGTGTGTGTGTGTGTGTGTGTGTGTGTGTGTGTCTGTGTCTGTGTCTGTGTGTGTGTGTGTGTGTGTGTGTGTGTGTGTGTGTTTTGACCCACTTAAGTAGGACATGATTCATGTAATTTCTGAATTTATTTATATTGTCTAAATATGATTAAAGTGTACTGTTGAAAGTACAGACAAGCATTTATGCTAAACTAATACTGTACATGTGCACTGTAATGCCATTTTTATATTATTTGAATGAATTTATTTATTAATGTATATTTATTTATTTTTAATTTGAGAAGGATATTTTTAATAAATATCTGCTCAGGCCAGGGCAAGTTGTCACATATGTGTAATAATTAAATATATGTATTTCTTATTAATATCATCGTACAAAACAATGTTTGTTTGTTTATTTGTTTATTTATTTATTTGTGTTTGTTTGTACATTTTTGTTCTATTTTGAAGCCCATATACAGTATAACCCATTTATAAAATTCCATTCTTTAAAGTTTTGTTTCTTTGCTATTCTTCAAGCAGTTTTAGTCTAGATAAGTGTAGACAAGACTGACAGAAACGATGTGAACGTGCATCCCTCACACGAGCAGCACAGATCAATGCGTCAGAGCTCTTTCTCTCCTAATCTTACAGGAACAGCTGAAACACAATCACAGAAAAATAACCGCGTACAGACAGAATCTCACTGGAGTATTGTGAACTCTAAATGATCAGTGAAATATGTGATCTGAAGTCCTTTAGTGAGAGGAGGTTAACACCAGACCAGCGGCTGAACCTCTGTCAGTCATGTTATATCTGGTTACACGGACACCTGCTGGACTGGAGTGGTCTTAATGGTTTCCTCCACATATTTGGCATGTCATGTACAGTGGAAAAATGAAAAAGTAGTGATTAACCTTTCACATGTGTGTATTTTTTTTTCATTTCAGCTGCATATCTATAATTATCTCAATTATTATTTTTTCAGGTTCTCAAGAAATACATTTCATATTTACCTAGTACCGTGTTATTACCATCTGAAAAAATCCCTGTACCGTTCATGATGAGCAACAGAATTAGTCATGCTTACCGTGATTACTGCGAGTTTAAATGATCAGCATGTTATTTTTCCTCTCAAACCTCTGTTTCTTCAGGTATGAGGTGAATGAGTTCATTCTAGAGCCTGATTCTTCTCACATTGCTCGATGCTTCATCTCATAATTACGTCCGTAAACCGCCTTCTCTCTCTGGGACGTCTGACGTTACTCTGCTATAGAGTGAGAGTGAGAGCTGGCGTGTTAAAAGTGTTACACGCTAAAGGAAAAGTATAATAAGGGCTGGAAAACACATGCATTGAATATGGAATTGATAAAACATCTGCAGCAGCGAGGAAGTGGTTTATTCAGACAGGTGCACATACTAATGCTAAAAACAAAACATGTGAAACAGACGTCACTTCACACACTACAGATCAGCAGAGTAACTGGTGTTAATGAGAATGATCGTCTGCTTTTAAACATCTGCACGGTAGCACCATGCTATTCTTTGAATGATCTATATTACTATATTTGTTACTCATTCAAACATACATAGGCTACAATACAAAAGGTCATTGTTTCAAATGCCACCTATAGATAAGTGTATTTCATTTACGTACGTTATTATTCAATATAACACTAATTTATATATATATTCAATTATACCCTGTAAAAAAGACAAAAATACAGTTAATTCATTCAAATAAAATAAAATAGCAATTTAAGTGATACTTGTTTCTACACCTTTTTTATTCAGCAAGGATGCATTCAATTGATCAAAAGTGACAGTCTTTTGAATTTTATATTCATCAAAAATAACTGTTTTCAACATTGATAATAATCAGAACTGTTTCTTGATATTATTATGATTTCTGAAGACCATGTGACACCGAAGACTGGAGTAATGATGCTGAAAATACAGCTTTGATCACAGAAAGTAATTACAGTTTAACAGATATTAACATAGAAATCATATCATATTTCACAATTTTACTGTATTTATCATCGAATAAATGCAGCCTAGGAGCGGAAAAGGCTAATTTACTTTACTAATGTAATTTATTAAAGAGAAATAAACTTGATAAGCAGATTTATACAGAGTAAAATATTATTTATTTCCGTTCTGAATTTTACACCACACTGGTATGAATAAGGTTATAATTCAGTCACATGGTATATTTCTCATGTCATCACTATCCCGAGATCTGTCGATGAAGAGATGTATGCTTGTATCAACCTACACAAGCCTTGCGTCTCTTTTTAAGCAGCCTGAATTAGTTTTCCATCAAAGAGATAATAATAAACAAGTGTTGTGGCCGGTCTCTGAGATTCTGACAGCCCTCGGGTCTGACTTTAATATGAAACACAGGCTTTGACATGATAAGAGATAGACATCCTCAGAAAGTGGTGTGCAGTCTGTACTCTCCAGACATGTTTTCATATATTATACACTCACAGGTATTAGAACAATGATGTTCCCTCACGAGTGCCAAGAACAGTAAACGCCGCTGGCCTCCGCAGTGCTTCTGTAATATGAAGCTTGTTTTGCGTAAAGCAAAGAAACATAAACCTGATTTACTGTGTCTGCAAAAAACTAACTTAGCTTGAGTGTGTGAGGTCACTTTAATTTACTTCAGGCTTTTAAACTTGAATATGGCTTGTAAACGTAATGCCCTGTCTAGAAAAACTGCACTCGAGCTATGCTAACTTTGTCATTAGAGAAGAGGAAAGAAGGAAGCTTTTAAAAAGTTACAGCTTTACATATGTACTCACTTGAAATTCACATAAGCAGACGACATTGTTTATGGTCAGAAAAATGAAAATGTGTGACCATCTTCAAACCTCTTGATCAATGAAAACTGTGTGTTCACTTACTGTAAGGCTCTTCTATCAGTCTCATAATTATACTTCATTTCCAGCGATATCACAGACTTGATTGCACAGATACGATCTAAACTGAACTGAGCTGGACGATGACATCACTGAATTCAATAATGAAACGCCTTTAACTCAAAAATGGGCGTTTACTCTTGTCATTTTACATTAGAGATACACCATTTTCCTATTTTGATATTGTGCAGTTGCTTTGACATAATTTGTATTGTTTAAAGCGCTATATAAATAAAGGTGACTTGACTTGACCTCTGTGTCAAATAACAGGGAATGTCCTCAAACATGTACTAGTGTTTTTCAAAGTTATACTGTATAATAGGACAACACATTAAATTATATTTTAATTATATTATAACTTTATTTTCACTCCTTTTAAGTCATTTGAACATTTATTTCAAATGACTTAAAAGGAGTGAAAATAAAGTTAGAATATAATTGAAATGTTTCTGTAAATGTTAAATAATGTTCCAATCACAACAAGAAATGTGGACATTTTAAAGCTCTTCGAGCAGTGCTTCCCAAACTGTCCTGGAGGACTCCCTGTCCTGCACATTTTGTATGTCTCCCTAATCAGACACTCAATTTAGTTGTCTCTACTAACGAGGTGATGAGTGGAATCAGGTGTGTTAGATAAAGGAGACATACACAAAGTGCAGGGCATGGGGTCTCCAGGACAGGGCTGGGAAGCACTGTCTTAGAGTATTACAAATAAAAGATAAAATTATATATTTTGGGTGAAAAATAGTAGAAAATTTAAGAATAATTTTTGTTACCTTTAAATCGTGTTATAATCATGAAAATTAAACTGGATATTTAAACAATTTAGACACATTTCAAAATAACGTGCACAACATTTTCATAATCTAAATGTGTTACCTGGGTAAGTACCTCGGTGTAAACATCTCCGATGACCTAACTTGGACTACACACATTCAAACACAGGTTAAGAAAGCCAGGCAAAGACTGTACCATCTGCGACAGCTGAGGAAATTCAGGGTCTCACCAGCTATCCTGAAAACTTTCTATTCAGGGGCCATAGAAAGTGTTCTGACTCAGTGCATCTCAGTGTGGTATAATAATGCCACAAACCAGGACTGCAAAGCTCTACAGAGAGTCGTGCGCTTAGCTGAGCGCATCTCAGGGTCTACTCTCCCCTCTCTGCAGGACATCTACATCAAACGCTGCAAAAGCAGAGCTGCTAAAATCATCAAGGATTCAACTCACCCGGTAACCACCTTTTCATTTTACTGCCATCGCTTCAGGCGCATGATGGCAAAAACTGAGAGACTGAGGAAGAGCTTCTTCCCTCAGGCCATCAGGCTCCTAAACTCAAACTCAGTCTCATAAACACTTACAAGACCCATTGTTAACTGTAAATATTCTCACATTCTCATCATTGCTGCTCTATGTACAATACCCTGAACAACCTGCCTGCACATCCTCTTATTCACATTACTATTTATTAAGTCCCAGTATACTGTTTTTCTTTTTTTGCACATCTTATTGTTTTTTGCACATCTTGTTGTCTTTTGCACATCTTATTGTTTTTTGCACATCTTATTTTTTAGCACTTTTTTTTTTCATTGCACATTTTACTCTTATTTCTCTTTTTTTGCCATATATATGCCCTTTTGTGTTGTGTTACTTTATATAATTTGTATTCTTATTATTTTGCACTGTCCACTGAGCGGACCTGATTCGATTACATTTCACTTCTAATTATACCCTGTATAACTATTATGTGACAAATAAAGAAACCTTGAACCTTGAACCTTGGGTTTGAACCTCTACCTTTCATTATCACGCCAGAGCTCAGCTCTTATCCAGGTGGTCTGAGAGATTCATTCATGAATGAGACTGACCTAGTTCTGGATTGACCCAATGATCTGGATCCAGTGATTCTCCAGGTTAATTAATAAAGACTGTCAGCAAGTAACATATTCGAGTTTGCCCTGTTAGGCTATCAAATGACTTGAGAAGACTTGGAATATGACATAGAAGTCTATTGATCACTTTTATGATATTTCATGCTGCTTTTGCAACTCTTCTGAAGCTCAAACTCTCCCGTTCACATTCATGGATATTTCATGGACGACGGTGATTGGGACATTGTTTAAAATGTACAAGCAAGTCATATGGGTTCTCATTGGCTGCTATCGGTAACAAAACTAAAACTAAAGCTGAAATAAAATATTCACGATTTAAAAAATACAAATGTACAATTAACAAGTTGATTTGACAACTAACTGAAATAAAATCAGCTGAATTTGAAGTGATAATATTACTGAAAGTTAAAACTTGATTAAATATAAATTAAAGCTAAATATAAATATTTAAAAACTAATAATACAATTATAAAAGCACATAATAAAATTAAGACTAACTAGAATTAAAATGAAAACTTAACATCTAAAAATAAAAACTACTTCAAAATATTAGTATATAAATAATACTATATACAATAGTAAATTCACTTATATTCTTTGAGGGGTGTTTTAAACTTAAGTTGCACTTGGATTTATGCTTAAAATAACATAAACAAATCAGTTTGAACTATTTCAGAAAGCATTTTCATTTTCAATCAAAGTCTAATGAGGGAACTGTTCCTTTAACTGACTGGCTGCCAGAAAGCGTTCTTTAGTGAACTCTGGAGCCGATGTGATGGTCCAGACCTCAGTGTATAAATATGTGCTAACTGTCAATCGGTGACTCTAGATGTCTTTGAAGCGTCCTGCTTGGAATTAGCGATAAGCTATTTTGACTGATGGGTTTCAGCTCTGTCCTTGTAGTTACACAGGTGTTCAAATTCCAGCCTCCCCACAGAGCAGAAGCACGGGGTTATGGGTTTAGCGGGCTGACACTCGGTATAAATACACCGCTAACAAATGCTAATCTTGTTTGAGGAGCTATGTGAAACTGGGCCGGTACCAAGAGATAGAGTGACTGTCTTTCACTAGATGACACCTCAGCTTTCGTTCCAACAGCAGATAGTCGCACGCAACACATGCTAGATATTAATAGACACGCGGGTGACAGGTACACATCACTGCCACTAGCGGCTTGATGAACAGCTAAGGTGTTATAGCAAAACTGACACTGGCATGCCGACACTTTCTGGTGTTTGGACACAGTCATGAACTCTGTCATTTTCTGTTTGCTACTTACAAATAAAGAGTGCATGTATTTACATAGGGCCCTGTGGTTTCCAGTAAGAGGAAAACGTAGACGGAATCGCAAAATCCAGTCATAAAATTGAATTTTCTGTGTAATGCGGAATATCACGGAAGTCAAAAGTAAGTCAGTAAACTTAAATCAAATGGTAATATGGACTAGTGTCTGTGTCTGGTGGTGGTTGAGGTGAGACCCCCACACACACACACATGAGTGCAGCAATTCACAATAAAGCGCTGTATAAATGCATCATTCATTCAGTGAATCTCAAACTGCAGAAATACTATTTCAATATGAATCCTGCATGTTCTGCGTGTCTCTGTGAAAATGGCACAAATGTGTGGTTTCCCCTAGTTAAGCACGCATGAGGACATAAATACATGAATCATATCTCCAGAACTGCTCTGAATGTTCCTTCATAAGCAGTTTACAGATTTATCTGAGAAAAACTACAGCCGTATCATATATACACACACACTAACAAAACTCTTCATAGCAACACGTCAAAATAAAAGTTTGCTTTAACTTGAGGACATTGTGACAGAAATATATATTGTATCGTAGAATGTATATCTTACTACTATTAATAACAATACAATTATTATTAAAACTTTTTTAAGGAATATTAGACACATTTTCTTTCATGTTTTAATTTTAACAGTAAACCTGTTGTGCAGCACAGGCATATACATACCTAAATTAATACATGGTTTGTTTACATTTCATTTGATTAAAAGATAAATTAAATTAATGTTTTATGTCATCATTTGATTACCAGAAAATGTATGAATTTCTGGAAAAAAGAAAAGAAAAAAGAAATCATAGAGCACTATTATTAGGGGGAGGGGCATAATAATAATAACAATTTGGATTACTAAAAATGAAACAGAGATAGAGAGGCGAGAGAGAGAGAGAGAGCATGTGAGAGAGAGAGAGAGAGAGAGAGAGAGAGAGAGCGAGAGAGAGGCGCGAGAGAGAGAGAGAGGCGCGAGAGAGAGGCGAGAGATGAGGAGGAGAGAGAGAGGCGAGAGAGAGAGGCGAGAGAGAGGGAGAGAGGCGCGAGAGAGAGGCGCGAGGAGAGGCGGAGAGAGAGGCGAGAAGGCGGAGAGGCGAGAGAGAGGCGGAGAGAGAGAGAGAGAGAGGAGAGAGAAAGAGATAGAGAAGAGAGAGAGAGAGAGAGAGAAGGAGAGAGAGATAGATCATTAATTTGGATGGATGGATGAATGTATGTATGAACAGCTTTGGGAAATAAAATGGGTTTCAAAGTGCCCTATTTACATCAATGTCACTGTATGGAAACTGTATAACTAAGTTAAGTCTTTACAAACTCAAACGTCCACACAGGTGTTTAGACAATAGACTGTTGAGTCGGAGACCTTTAGGAGGCTTGAGGAGCAGATGTTCTCCTATTGTTCCTTTGCTTTATGACGTCCACAAACCCGAGTAAGGGTTTGCCATCAGCCCACTAATGGGGCAATGCTTTCAACACGTCACATAAACTTTCATTAGCAGGGCCTCTTGGTCCAGCCACGAGCCCTTTCTTAGTTCAATTAAAAGCATTACTGCATCGAATACTCAAAGAGTCCAAGCCTGTCGTGAAAGTTGGGGGTCTGGAACCATTCCTGCGATTTGATTAGGAAGGAGATGGCCGGGAAACGTGATACACGATCTCGTATCCATCGTGAGACAAAAAAGGATGCGAAGCAGCTGGTTCAGAGACATAAATTACAATTATGTTTTTGTCAGAAAGGTTTGAGCGAGCCACTTAGCGTCTATCAGTCCGTCCATATGGTGAGATTAGCTGGCCAGCGTTGTTCAGGAGCTACTTTTGGAGAAATTGCATTATGGCAGGAGGGACAGGGTCGTGGGGATGTGGTCCAAGATGAAGGCTGGATAAACATCACAACACCTCAGATTCCACCACTGTCCATCTTCCAGCTGAAACGTCACAGTAGCAGGTTTGGTTTGGGTTTTGTCAGGGTTGTTAAACTTCTTTGTTTCCTTTCTCATCTTTCCGAAGTGTGACATTCCTTCTTTTGTTCAAGGATTTTCTCTTTCAAACACCCCTGGCACATTGAGTCTTTGGGGTCACAGTTAGCTTCTCTCGCATACGTCAGATCGTGTTTTAAGTTATTCATTTACCATGTAAATGGGTAAGAATTATCTGGTATGACTTTCAGAGAAACAAATCATTCAGCAGTTTGCCATTTTCAGTGATAAAGCAAACCAATTTCATTCCAATTCAGCAAAAGTTGTCCATTTGGACTTTAAGTCGCCACTCGCAGATAATCTACCTCTCTGCCAAAATACTGAAATCCATTTAGAACAGAGTTGAGAATGCCTAATAAACCCCAGTTCTCTTCCTGAATCTTAAACAGGATGCAGAAATGTGTAAAAGTAAAGCTGAATTATTTTACTAGAAAAGCAAGATAAAAGACAAGACAAGCTTTGTATTTTAGCTTGACAAACCTTGTTCCCAGCTAACAAAAACATGTGTAGTATTTCAGTTATGAAGTCTTTGTTTCTAAATGTTCTCTGAATGTTCAAAATGTTTGTATATATATTTTTATTGGTTATGCAAATAGCAAGGAAACATTCCATTTGATCGCTTTGCAAACATTATGGGAATGCTACTTTTGAAGGTTCTGTAAACATTCTAAAATAAGTTGTTACATTTATTATAGATGAACAAAAACGTTTCCGAATAAATAAATAAAAGGTCCATGAATTATGTATAATTTATATTTCTGAGCTAATATTTTGAGAAAGGGAAGCAATTCTTAAATTCTGAGTTTTTCACAGCCTTGCTGGAATCTAATTTGTGCTTGTTCAAAAGTGTGTTACTTTAGGTTCCTCGCACAAATCTCTCATATGGCGTTAAAAGAGTTGGCTATAGTTGATGCTCTTCTTGATTTTTGGAGCTTATCAGCTGTGATTACAATGTTAAATATATATATATACAGTGGGGAAAAAAGATCCCCTGCTGATTTTGTACGTTTGCCCACTGACAAAGACATTATCAGTCTATAATTTTAATGGTAGGTTTATTTGAAAAGTGAGAGACAGAATAACAACAAAACAATCCAGAAAACTGCATTTAAAAAAATTATTAATTGATTTGCATTTTAATGTGTGAAATAAGTATTTGGCAAAACATGCCTTAGTACTTTGGGGCAAAACCCTTGTTGGCAATCACAGAGGTCAGACGTTTCTTGTAGTTGGTCACAGGTTTGCACACATCTCAGGAGGGATTTTGTCCCACTCTTTGCAGATCCTCTCCAAGTCATTAAGGTTTCGAGGCTGACGAACCTTCAGCTCCCTCCACAGATTGTCTATGGGATGAAGGTCTGGAGACTGGCTAGACCTCTCCAGGAACTTAATGTGCTTCTTCTTGAGCCACTCCTGTGTTGCCTTGACCGTGTGTTTTGGGTCATTGTCATGCTGGAATACCCATCCATGACCCGTTTTTAATGCCCTGGTCCTGACGGTACATCGAATCATTGGCAAACTTCAGACGGACCTGTACATGTGTTTTCTTTAGCAGGGGACCTTGTGGGCGCTGTGGGATTTCAGTCGTTCACGCTGTAGTGTGTTACCAATTGTTTTCTTGGTGACTGTGGTCCCAGCTGCCTGGAGATCATTGACAAGATCCTCCCGTGTAGTTCTGGACTGATTCCTCACCGTTCTCATGATCACAGAAACTCCTCGAGATGAGATCTTGCATGGAGCCCCAGTCCGATGGGGATTGACAGTTATTTTGTGTTTCTTCCATTTGTGAATAATTGCACCAACTGTTGTCACCTTCTCACCAAGATGCTTGGCGGTGGTCTTGTAGCCCATTCCAGCCTTGTGTAAGTCTACAATCTTTTCCCTCACATCCTTGGACAGCTGTTTGGTCTTGGTCATGGTGGAGAGTTTGGAATCTGATTGATTGATTGCTTCTGTGGACAGGTGTCTTTTATACAGATAACAAGGTACAGTGCTCTCTTTAAGAGAGTGCTCCTAATCTCAGCTCGTTTTCTGTATAAAATACACCTGAGAGCCAGAAATATTGCTGACTGTTAGGGGATAAAATACTTATTTCACTTATTAAAATGCAAATAAATGTATATATATTTTTTAAATGCGTTTTTCTGGAATTGTTTGTTGTTATTCTGTCTCTCACTGTTCAAATAAACCTACCATTACAATAATAGACTGATTTTTTCTTTGTCAGTGGCAAACGTAAAATATCAGCAGGGGATCAATTAACCCCATCACTGCACAAGCTCTACAAGTCACTTCACAAGCATCCATGTCTGGATTTAATGCACGCATCTCGTTGCATTGGGAGATGCCAATCATTCGTGAGATTTCTTGGCTTGTTTCTTTGAACTAATGATGAATAAAAAATGGTAGGAGGACTCAAGTCCCTCTTGAGCTCTCTACACATGCTCCAGGTTTTGTAATTTGCAATTAGCCAAAGTGTCCAAGTCTTAATTTGATTCCAGCCAAACTCAATTGGCAACTCATCCTCTTCCAGACTTTCCTCGTCTGAAATTACCCTTTTGAGATAGCAGGAACCAAATGAGCACAAAACAAATCCTTTTACAGCATGACAGAGAATATGTCTCTGTGAAACGAGACCCTCGCATGTGTCCCAGTCTAGGAATCCGGATTCCGCCACTGAATAAAAAAAACTCCCAATACTGCCTTTTTTTTCTTGCAAAGGCAAGTTTTTATCTTGCAATTATGACATTTTCAATTGTGAGAATCATGAGATCAAATCTCAAAACTGAGAGTCATACATCTCATGATTCTGACTGTTTCATTGCAGTTTCCAACTATCCAACAATCGTGAGTTTGTCTCACAATTCAGAATTTTTTTCTTGCAATGGACTTTTTCTCAATTGCAAGAAATAATTGTGCATAAATTACAAGTTTATATCTTGCAAATCATATTTTGTTCTCACAATTCATATTTTTTTTCTCACAATATTGACTTTTTTCATGAAATTATGAGATATTAACTCATAATGGGGAGTTATATATCTCACAATTCAGATTTTTTTACTCGCAATTGGGAGTTTATATCTCAAAATTGTGACTTTTCTCATAATTTTGAGAAACTCAAAATCCAATTCTGAGGAATTCAATTCTCGAAGTCCAGTTCTGAGGACTTTTTTTTCCTCAAAATTGATCTGAAAAATCTGACTTTACAAATCTGACTTTAATCTGACCGTACATACATACAGTTGCTTGTTCAGAATAGCGAGATATAAACTCACAATTGTGAGAAACAATGTCAGAATTATGAGTTAAAAAGTCATGATTACCTTTTTTTCATTGGGGAAACGGGCTTCCATTCCAGACAGTAAACAAAAGGTAAAGAAATGAAGAAATTGAAAGAAGCGGCGGTTAAATGAGATTGGAAACCTCTGCAGCAGCTCAGTTATGAGTTAGTGGAAATAAATAGGCCTGTTTGTCTTGTGGTTGGCTCATCATGCACACAAAAACATACACAAGACACGATTGTCTCTAATGTGACCAGAAACCAGAGAAAAGTGGGCTTTGGGTTGATTTTACAGGAATACCAGTAGACAACAGGTTGTTTTCCTGTCTGTGGTTCTGCTTTAGAGAACCGCTCATGAGCAAGTGTAATGTAATGTGACCAGAAAGCAGACCTCAGACCTACAGTAGGTCACAATCACTTATGAGTGTTTCTCCAGAGAAGAACCACAGACAGAGAGTCTATTGTCAGCTTCTGCTCTAAGAAAATCAACCCACAATCACAACACACTTTCCACTTCTTGCATTTAAATGTATGTGCGGTTAAAGACAAGTAGTACTTTTCCTATTCTGGCTGCAGTGAAACTAGGCATGTGTTCATATATCTAAGTCAGTTGGCCATCCTCAATACGAAGGTCTACCTGCAGCTACGCAGCTGTTCTTGGAATAACTATATAGCCAGACAAAGGTTATTTGAATATTATCTATGCCAGCTAAACCTCAAAAACTGACGATACTGAAATATGATGCACCAAACACTTTTCCACCAGACTATATCAACATGTTAAAAACCATTCAGAACATCTTAGCAACCGCATTGCAACGCCTTGCCATTTAGGAGTCCATTTATCTAGTATATTGTAAGATGTGAATATACATTTTTCAGCATGTTTTCACTGGGAGTTGAACTCCATATTTGCATTACTGGCGTCATGCACTGCTTGAGCTACAGAAATGAGGAATGCACAGTCAGGGACCACTGTAAAATATACAAATCTAGTTATTATCTTCTACAGAGCCCTGCATAAACATGCATACTTCCATCAAAACATTATATTTCAGCATGGCCAAATGAGTCTGCTCTGGGCAGTGGGAATTCACAACAAGACCAATTATAAAGTTGGCATCCATGCAGAGCATAGGTGACACGCTCCAAGACTTCAACACATCACTGCCTCACACACAACAGTCTCCACATCTGTGAGTTCACCTCAACACAACTGATAACCCGCAGTGTTGATGTCCAGCCCTCAGATCTGAGCTCTGCACTGATTTTAGTAGGTGTATTCCTAGTTTAGTCCAGTCTTGTTGATGCCTAGAGACCAGAAGCTGTTTGATTCTGCCGTGTCACTGAGATGATGTATTGACTTCTCACCTTGAGAGATGTTCAGATGAAACAAGCGAAATCACATCAAACACATCACCATAGCAACAAATGCAGAGCGCTGTAACACATTCACCTCAAGCATGCATCCCTGAAATAATGTTATTCAAAATACATGTGTCTCTACTGATGGATGCAATGAGAAACACACACGGTATATGATGCAAACATGAACACATGACATTATACTTCCAAACGACTGTACTAGTGCTATTTCTACAGTATATTTTACATATAATGTGCACTTTTACTGAGTATGTTCTGACATGGAATTGTACGATGCATATGCACAGCCTTTCAAAGGTTTATTGATTTAATATTTTTGAAAGAAGTCTCTTTTGCTCTCCAATGCTGCATTTATTTGATCAAAATACAGTAAAAACTGTAATATTGTGAAATACCATTGACATTTCAAACAGCTGTTTTCAGTGTGAATATGTGTTAAACTGTAATTTATTTCTGTATTTTCAGCATCATTACTGCAGTCTTCAGTGTCACATGATCTTCAGAAATCATACTAATATGCTGATTTACTGCTCAAGAAACATTTCTAATTCTGTCACAGAAACTGTTGTCCTGCTGAATATTTTTGTGTAAACTGATTTTAATTTTAATGCTCTCAATGTATTTGAAATTGCAATCTTTTGTAGCGTTATGAATGTCTGTACCGTCTGGTATGGAAGGCCGTTTCCACCACGGAAAATTACAAAAGTTAATTATGACTTTTTAATCTTGTAATGTAGATGTTTGTTTTATTTTTGTTGTTGTTTTTGATGTTTTTATTTTTAGCACAACTATGAAAAATCTGTATTTTAAGTTAATAGATTTGTTGTTGTGAGATATAAAGTCCGAACTGTAAGGGAAAAAAGCGGGACGCTTGTGAAAACAAGCTTCCGATCAAACTTCTGATGAATTATTTGCATTGATTAATTTTGGTTATTAACTTGAAGATTCATTTAATTTTGAATTATTTTTAGTACTATTTTACCAAATTGAACAAGCACATAACGCGATCATATGAACACATCGTTGCATGCAACAGTGTTTATTCTTACATAATGCATTGCTGACATTACTTCTAATACTGAAATAGTAGGCGGTATGCAGTTAGCTTGGGTAACAGGTGTTGGCATGTACACAGGAGCTCACAGCACAAATCCAGCCAAGCAGCATCCATTGATTGCTGTGATTAATTAGATGACAGCTATCAGGGCTCAGGCTTCCCTCTCAGCCTCTGAAAATAAAATATAACTGCTCCAGGAGAGCAAAAAAGAGTGAACGTGTTTATGTTTGTCCAGGAGAGAGTGAAATGAAGGTAAAAAATCAATGTATGCAAAACCAAAACACATGCTCCCTTTAATTTCTGCATTCAAAAGAACAGCAGCGCTCCCAATTAATGATATCTCTCCTTTCCTCTCCTCCAGTCTGCGGTTTCTCTGTTCTTTGACCTGAAGGCAGCTCACAAACTGATAAATGAGCTCTAAGCCCGAATCAATTGATACAACACCGGCCAAGCAGCTTGTTTGGATGGTTATCGTAACACAGTACAGAGTTGTTTTTATGAGATATTGCATCTCCACTCTGGGTCAATGAAAGCCGCCGGTGCTTCGTTTGACTGAATTAATCTTTGCTTTGAAAAACTGATCATTTGGGGATGACGATGTATATCAACGTTCAGATCTGTGGCTCATATGGAAGCTCATTGCCGATAAAAATGATTTTTTAGATGGTACGATGGTATACAGAAAAGAAAGTAGTCAGTTCTGACCAATTGTAATATTATCTGATATTGAATGTATAATGTACATGTAATGCTTATAAATATAACTATGATATATCAGATTGTTTTCACCAGGACTTGAATTGGAAAACCTAATTTGACCAACTGAATTTAAAATACAAAAATTAAGGAAAATAAAGAAAAAATATAAATATTGAAAAATGTAATACAATAAAATGAATGAATGAATAATTAAATAAATAAACCGCACAATGATTATTTTTTTCAGTTTGACTTAAATTCTATAAGAATGTGACTTTTTTGTGTTTATATTCTTGCTATGTCAAACCCCTGTACACCTCAGAATCTGCAGACACGTGATATTTATGGTTTCAGGGTGTTTTTTGTGTTTATATTCTTGCTATGTCAAACCCCTGTACACCTCAGAATCTGCAGACACGTGATGTTTAGTGTTTCAGGGTGTTTTTGTGGACAGGTGCTTTCAGTCGAACCGTACGAACAGCCCGGTTCCAGCCCTCTTTCCTTGAACTGTAGAGGTATTGCTCCTTCCAAAATCTGGATTAATGTTGTCTGTAATTAATCATGACTTTATTTGTTGAAACACAACAACAAAGTCACTCTTGCTTTGTTTCTCTGATTACATGGTGTGTAATTGCTGGATGCGTCAAGGCCTGCAGTCATTGCTTTTCATTATTTTAAAATGACAGTGGCGACACCGTATTATTGAAATAAGGACTGCGAACACGGCAAGGACATTTCAGTTATTATCCTTGCATTAAATTTCATTCTGACAAAGGTTCAGCTATTAAAATGCAACATGCATTGCGCCTTTGCCTTCATAAAAGTATTTTGAGAAGGGAAATGACGTATTTTCGAGAAGTGCAGTTCATTGCCATGACCCTGTTTACTCAATATGCGCTGAATGGAAATGAGAAAGAGTGCTTTCATCTTCGTTCTGTGGTTAAGAGTAATACGATGCACAGTATAAACCATAATTACCATGCATTCAATACAAAATATTCCCCTATAACAAACACTTTGAATGGCTTTCTCTTCTATGAAGTCAAAATGATGTTAATTTCTTCTTAGCTGCTTCTTGATGTGACAGTAAAAATGCATTATTTCTCCCATTGAATACATGATGTTAGTATGTTGCTTTGCTAAAGACACAAGGTCTAATAAGTAAAAATAAATAATAGACCCTTTTCACAGACTATGATAATTTTACTATAATGTACTATACTTGTGTTTTTGACTTTGGTATTAAATTACAGAAAATTAGGTATCTTAGAACTTATAGAAGTGATCATAGAAATGCTTTCTTGATAGTTTTAGAACAGACTTACAGCTCACAGATGATAACTGTAACCATAAACCCATTAATAATCCTTCTAAAAGACTTTAATCAGGTTAGATGCCATATTGAATTTAACATGGATGAATGAAAATGAGGCTGTGAGGAACTGACTTACAGTCGTACAATGGCACGTACTGTATACAGTTTATAGATCATGTGATTATCACAAACCACAACTTTCAAAAATTAACACAACTATTTTTAATTATAAAGTCAAAATTTCACAACTTTTTTAATTTTGAAAGACATTTGATCAGCTGTATAATCAGTATGTTGTTAAACAACAGTACAATCCATCAAATGCACTTCAGTCCCTCACAGCCTCATTTTCATTCCTGTCAAAAATGTCTGTTTTGCTTTCATTTTCTAGGACTTTTAGTTTGTTCCCTTTTTTCCTTCATTCTCATTTTCCTGCCACCAGTTAGTTAGATTAATTATATCACACCTGTTTGTATTCAGTTCATAGTTGTATTTATTAAAGCAGTTTAGATCCCTCAGTTTCTTTGTCAGGTATCGGTGTGTTCTACACGCTGTTTCATTGCTTTCTCGTCTGTGGATAACCTGAGTTTGTTTTGTTCATTAAACATTTTGTGTTTTTTGAACCGTGTTTGGATTTGATCCTTTATCATTTGGACCAGAGACGTTAAACTAAGGTCTATTCAACAAGAAAAGAGTGGCCTTTTATTGTGGCCAGCCTAAGACACACCTGTGCAATAATCATGCTGTCTAATCAGTATCTTGATATGCCACACCTGTGAGGTGGATGATTATCTCGTTCACTAACACAGATTTAGACAGATTTGTGAACAATATTTGAGAGAAATGGGCCTTTTGTGTACATAGAAAAAGTCTTAGATCTTTGAGTTCAGCTCATGAAAAATGGTGCAAAAACAAAAGTGTTGCATTTATAATTTTGGTCAGTGAACAAGAATGCACTTGACATTAAAGAGCTTGAGTATTTAAAGCAGATGCTAAAATAGTTTAGATTAACCAGAACACTGTGGTCCATTGGTGTGGACGCTAATATAGTTATCTTGTTACTTATCGTTCTTGGTGTGAACCATTTCTGCTGTCCATAAGCATAAAATACACCCCCAAAAATCATACTTCATGTGTGCACACAAACCATCCTCCCTTACTCATCTCTCTTTCTCTTCAGTCATTGTTCTATTCATAGTCAGAAGACTGATTCTAAACACGTAACCTAAACCACCCGCCCTCGGCTCCGTGTCTAACAACGCCAACTTCAACACACAAGATGCCTTGCTGTGTAGAACAAGCACAAAACAGCGACGTCCCCGCTGCTAAACTGCATACAGGGATGCTCTCCTGACATGACAGCTATCCCCCACAGTCTATTAAACATATCCTTAAAATCAGAGACGCTTTTCTTCAACCGCGTCCCGCCATTCCAGAGAACAAAGGGACTCCTTCCACCAGAACATGAAAAGAAGAGCTGGCGATTATCCCTCTTACTCCATTCATGTTTCGCATTATATTGGCGCATTAGAATGCACCTCAAAAGGCACTTTATCTGTGTAATAAGGCACGCTGAATGAGAGATTGCCCCTCTCCTCCTCTCATTTCATTATTCATGAAAGCTTCTCTTCAGTTCTTCCCGGTCACTCGCTATTCTTTCATCCAGCCCCTGGATAACGCAGAAAAAGACGTTTGTTGGCAGGAAAATGGCCTCCCGTTTCTGATAGTTATCAGCATTAGCGTATTCATTAAGCTCTACTGGAGCAAAGGTGGCTCCTGTTTGGGGAGGATGACCCTCGGTTAGTCATTGACTAGAAAAGCGCTTATCCTTTTTTAATGTCACTTATCATTAAAGATGGAATCACACAATGGGAATCCACACCGGCGATGAGAGTCAAAGAGGAACGGCAGACAACAAAGAGGACGAGAAGCCTGTCTGCGCCTCTGATGCTAATTCGACCTCGCCAAGAAAACAAGGGTGGAAAGAAGAAAAAACGAGAGAAATACGTACGTATCAACACAAAGATTTATCTCACATCGGTCTAATCTCGTCCTCGAGCACTCCTAATCAGTTTCAAAGCGCCCCAAGATGCTTTCTTTCTTTATATATATATTTCACTTTCCTACAATACAAATGATTTGTGTTGGGCTGTGAAGGGCATCGCATCAACTACACTGACACAAACATTGAAGCGGGCACGTTTTGCATTTCCCCTTAAATGGAAGTTTGAGTCGGAAATCCATCCAGAGAATTATGATAAGTAGTTCCCATTGGATCAATAGATTGCAACAGGAGCCAATCAGGAAGCAGGAGAAGAAAGAAGACCAGTAGTTATGTCAAGTCTGATGTATTGTATGAACGGCCATTACCTCAATCACTTCCTTTTTACATAAAACATGAAGCCAATATAAATGTATTTCACGGCTATCTGTTAGTAATCTGGCTTCTGTTCGTTTGCTCATTACCGGTGCTCACTAAGCTGCAGCAGCAGTACTGCTAGGGCTTATACTTAAAAATATATTTTGTCAAAAAATGAAAATTCCACCATTTACTCACCCTCATGCTTGTATGACTATATACTATATATGACTGTAAGATATTCCAAGATATTCCAATGAACGTTTGGTCCCAAATAACATTGAAACCCACTGATCCATTGCATGCTGAAAACAATCTGCAGATTAAAACAATTATAAATAAATAAATAAAATAAAATAAGGTGAGGAAATGATGACTCATGAATTAATGAAAATAATATATTATTAGTTTTTTTTAGTTAACTATGACTTTAAGGTTATACATTTAAGGAAAATAAATAAAAATATAAAATATGATAACCAACCTACAGATAAATAGCTACTTTTAAAATTAAGTTTAAGTGAGACATAAAGAAATAAGTCGTAATTCTGTGAAATAAGAGCAAATGATTGTCACGACTGTGAGATATAAAGCTGCAATATTTTGTGCATTTATAATAAGTCAGCTTCACTTATGCCACAAGCCATGAAGTCACAATTAAGAAATCTAAAATGGATGGCCCTTATTTACATAGCTATGGAAACAAAATATAATACTAATAATTGTGATTTGTTGTCAGAGATGGCAAAGGTACACACATCCTTCACTCAAGTAGAAGTACAAATACTCATGTTTGAAAATACTCTGGTAAAAGTAGAAGTATGGGATCTGAGATTTACTCAAGTAAAGAGTATTCATTATTACTGCCTGTCTAGTGTCACGCTGGGACTGGGTCTCACATCATTCTGACACATTAATACAAAATAACTTACATTTAAAATTGTGTTAGATAATGTATGTATCAAGTCTGAACAACCAGCATGTAGAACCGGGAGGACTGGGACAAAATGTCAGGCCGGGAAATCTCACACTCATTTTCTTGTACCTGTCACTTTTCCCATCAGCTATCTACTGTTATGAACAGAACTGTCTCCACTTTATTACAAAACAACCACTTCATTGTATTCTGTTTGCAATGACAACTTTATTTTAGTTCAATTTAAAGTATCACATTATGACCATGTGTTGTTGTTTTATTTAAAATTACTTAAATATTATAGATTTAATAAAATGATATTTACTTTGCGACCCTCGCTTAGCAATATAAAGCAATGCCCTGACAACCACCCTGAACTTTGGACACATATATCCAGTGCTTTCCACAAAGACAGTTCTGTACTCCTGAAAATCATTCAGATCTGCCTCATGTTCTTGGGAGTGTGACTCATAACGAACCCTTTTCATAAATCGCCTGAAGAAAAAGCCTCTGATGATGTTGTAACCTTTGGAATCTGCAGAAATACACAGCGCTTCTTGTCTGAGAGGTCCAGTGTGTCTTTAAGGATGCTCTGGACACGAGTATTTGAGGTTTTGGGCCTTGAACGACCGTCTGTGCTGCATCAGCTTGGCAGCTGATCGTCTCCATCCGACAGAGAGCAGTCAAGGTGAACCACACCACACGAGCTCCCAATTAACCCTCTCCGCTCGCAGGGCCCATCTCAAACATTTATCACACCGTTTCAATTAAAATGATTAAATAATCATTTTCATCAGCTGGGGTTTAATGGAACTATATATTCTTGTTAGACAGGACACGGCTGCGTAGAAGCGAACGCATGGCGAGCGTGTCATGCAGCGAGCAGATTGGGATGTTTGGTTGTGGCAAAATGCAAATAGGGGAAATTACCGTGAGGTGAGAAGACGAGGAAAACTACAGGGAATGGAAATGACTTTGTCTACGGTCCGGCTGGCATCTCCGAAGCCGCTCGGAGACCCATTTAATGTCACTCACATGTGCAGACGGGATGAACGTGTGCTGACAGAGGCAGGAGGAGAGGAGGCTGTGCTTCAGCGAGCACTGAGCCGTGAAAGGAGAACCGTGCCACTGTTTGTTTGTCGGGGATGGGCGGCGCTGCTTAGGCAGTCGATTAGATGACAGGTGGGGGACCCTTCATAAGTGGGTTAAAATGGGATATATTACTCCTCATTGTGTTTTATGGTGACCCTAGTGGGTCTTTCATCATGCTTTGCCCCCTGACCAATATCAACCGATAATTGATATTAAAGAGGCGCTACTAATCGAAGGCTTTTACCGATCAGCCCTTGAAATATTCTCCCCCGCACTCTGAGTCCGCTCAATGAGGCCTGCCACGGGCGGCTGATAGCTTTAGGGGCTGGGGGGCATTATTTGCCCTATTATCCTAGTCAATACCCCCTCCTCTGCAATTACTCAGTGCTCCTGAACGCCCTCGTTTCATTCAGCTGCCAGACAAATCACTAGTGTTGGGAGGTGGTGCTGTACTGACAAGCGTCAGACCAGATCTTCTGTGAATCACTGGGTTTTCAATTCCTCCCCAAAATCCCATCGACGCTCAGACAGATGGTTCTTCAATATTTACCCAGAAGCATCTATCTATCTATCTATCAAAAAAATGGTGGTACATAATTTGTGGATGGTATACTGTATGTTTCTTTGCTTAATTTGTACTTTGTGAATATTTATTTATTGCTATCTATCTTACAATTAATAAATAATTGTATTCAGCAAGGATGTATTAAAATTATCTTTCAGTAATGTTACAGCAAAGACATTTATAATGTTACAAAATATTTCTGTTTCAAATAAATGCTGTTCTTTTGAATTTTCTATTCATCAAATAATCCTGAAAACATAATCAGAATTGTTTATTGAGCAGCAAATCAGCATATTATTATGATTTCTGAAGATCATGTGACACTGAAGACTGGAGTAATGAAGCTTTGATCACAGAAATAAATTACTTAGAAATAATTTAACATTTTTGGATCTTTCACAGAACACCAGCTGCTCCACAAATAAGCAATGAAATTCCAACACTCGCATCCAAAAATGTATTTTCAAAGTTTGGAAAGCATGGAGGCCCCTGGTGTGTGTCGTTTCAGTCTGGTCCTGGGATGCGTGAGATGTGAGATCTTCCCCGTAGCGCTCTGCAGTATCCGTCCTCCACTCTTCCTGCATGCATTTTAAGATGAAACCAGGCGGTGGGCTTTTCTGTGTGAGATGCTGTTTGTTCAGGCAGACTGACAGTCTCTCCTGAGAACCGTTACGTATCTGAGTCAGACCAGAGAGGAGGTGGAGAGATTGGAGAGAAAAAAAGAAAGATTTAGGTGGTGTGGTGTCACTTGGGGTGGCCACATAATGAAAGCAAACGCGCCGTCCTCCATCTGCAAGGATGTTTTATTCACAATAGTGTGTGCATGTGTGTGAGTGTGGATTCATCCCAACGGGTGGTTTGATAGCACCCATTTTGCTATTGTGTGTGGATATGGCTGCAGCTTTTTTGGAACAGGATTGCTCTTTATAAATTGAATTTACACATCCTCAATATGGCCTTTGTCATGAGTGAGGCCTTGGTGCATTAGTATGAATTACTCAATAACCTTTTTATCACACACTCCTAAGCGAGCGCTGCGAGGTGAATGACTGCTTTAAAGGTGCACCTTTTAAATGCTTTATCGCTTTACTGATAAAAACATCAATTGGTTGGAGTTCTGTGGAATTTGAAATTCTATTTTTGTTCTCATCCGCCTCCGGGCCAATGATTTATTCCGGTATCCACACCTGACAATTAATTGCCAGTTGCACAAAAAAATCCGTTATCGCCATTCATTTTAAAGTTCTTTATGTTCTTGCCCTTGTGTTGGTATGCAGGTTTATATGTTTTTGCTTTGTCCGATCACCAAAGTGCAAGTAAGGTCCTCTCCTGTCTGATTAACAGGGTATAAATATACTCACGCATGAGCAATATGTTCTCCTGATTCATCATTACATGAGTCACATTGAAAGACCAGTGCTGATGATGACTCCTGCACTGCATATTGTGCTTTTCTCATTGCACAGTTTCCTGTAAGCATATTTTGGTCTCAATTTGTGCAGGCAAATAGCATCTCTCATGTGCTATCATATGCTATTTCGAGGATTTGGTGACACATTTCCATTGCTAATATTTTGGCTTCATCTTACATCATGTATTAAACCAATCTTCTAGTTTTGTCACCCTGGAAAAACATGAACAAAATCTAGAGTACTATTCCTTACATCACAAATAGGGCTGGCGAATTGGCTCTAATGATTTATTACATATACAGCTGTAATCAGAAATATTCAACCCCCTTGACCTGCTAGACATTTTTCCACCAAAGATAACTTATCTTGAAAACTGTTTAACAAAGGTATCAGTAAACTATTATAGAGAGTTAATCAGCACACACATGAGTGACCCTGAGAATGTAAAGTTGATTAAAAAATGGCTCTAAACAGTCTTGTGAAAAATTATACAACCCCAAAGTCAAATTTGGAGCAGAATCTTTTATTCTTTATAACCTCCCGAAACACAGAATCTTCTGAGACCTCTCTACTGCAATCTCGGCCCATTTCTTGCCTAACAAAGATTCCAGATCCCTGATAATATTTGGTTTTCATGTTTGTACTGCTTTCTTTAAGTTTCACCAAATATTTTCAGTGGAATTGAAATATGAAGACTGAACAGGCCACTCAAGAACATTCTACCATCGATCCCTGAACAAGCTTTAGTAGATTTGGATGTGTACTTTGAGATAGCTGTCCTGTAGGAAAGTCCATTGATCAGCAAAGCTTCAGTCTCTGCACTAAATGCATCACAATCTTTGCCAACATAGCCTGATACTTTAAAGAAACTGTGATGCACTTCATACAGTCAAGGTTGTAACTTCCTGCAATAGTAAAGCACCCCCTAACAAGACCAGTCTGCTTCAGTGTTTGACCATGGGAATCATGTTTTTCTGCTTATAAGCCCCGTCTATTTTCGATCAGATACACTGGTGATCCATGGGTCCAAAAAGTTCCAGTTGAGTAACATCACTCCATAAAACATTCTTCCAGAACTCCACCAATTATTTTAAGCATCTTCAAGTCTGCCTTTAATGCTTCTCTTGTTATTTGGCTAGGTGTCCTGACAGCAGAACCTGATTTTACCAAGGGCGACATGTTCCTGGGTCAACATCTTTGTTGACCCTGGAACAACATTGTTATTAACCAATCAGATTTGAAGAACAAGTTTATAATTTTTGTGAAGTTTAGGCTTATAAACAGTGTTTGGTGCTTGTACATCAGTGTCATTCATCTATCATTTCCTCTGATTTTAGGGATTACTCATGGTTAAGGTTAGGTTTAGGTGTAGGGAAATAGTCAAGATTAAATTTTTGGATTAAAATGTTGTCCCAGGGTCAACAATATATGTTGACCCAGGAACACATCTAACTCAGCAATATCAGGACGTGCGTCCTGACATGGCCAAGAATTGGTCAAAATTATTAATGTGAAGCAACTGTTGGTTGTGAATATCTAAAGGAGCTAATGAGAACTCTCCGATCAAAAACCAAGAACAAAAAGAGCATTTAATATCGTTGAAAGTGCAATGAAGTCATTCATCTCCCGTTGCACTCTCTTTCTCTGACTGAGATTTCCCAGTGGTCGGCAGCTTGATGAAGTGCCAGCTTCCCTGCCCTTTACTCTCAGAGCGCTGGCCAACCGTCTGCATGTATGAGCGTCCTCATCTGTCAGATAGAAACGCTCAGGCCTCCTGTACACCTGCATTAACGTGCGGTTCCGGTGATAAGATCACAACAGGATTGCACTTGAACACATTGAGAGCCAGGTGTAAATGCATCCAATCTATGTCTGATCACATTGGATTGCAATCCAGATATGAAATGCATGTTAAAACCAGGTGTAAAGGAGTTTGGCTTCTCAAGTAAGTACAGATTATCCAGAAAGCCAGGTTTCATTGCAGATCTAGCTACTGACTAACTTGCTATTCTTTCATAATCAATAGAGTGAGTCTATTGTATATTACACAGAGTCATGGATTCTGAACATATATTAAATGTATCCATTGTGTATGGATGTCACTTCAAATCATAATGAATTATGTTTTAGTTTTAAAGTGATCTTTTCTGTGAGCTTCAGGTATGTAGTACGTGATCAGGAATATTTTACCTTTTAATGCAAAGCTATCAATTTCAATAAAAAGTATGTGAAGGCTCGGAGTGTATTAGAGAGAGTATTCTGCCAGGGGTTTGGTTTCTGTTTGTCTTTTGTCTTTGTTGGCTCTCCCAGATGAAGCTGTACTCAGAGGTAATATCATTAGTTCCTGGCAACAGTTTGTTGTAACATGCTTGTAAAGAAATGAAGATTAGTGCAATGTTTGGACTCGACTGCTTTTATCATTGATATGAGTCAGTTCCCTATCGAGCTGTCACGAGACATCACGGAGATTTCTCCGTTATGGGAACTTCTTCCTTCAACCTTTCCTGAAGTCCTATTGGCTCACGCCAGTCAAATGACTGGCCAATTGTCGCATAAGCATGCAAATACGACGAGCTCGAGACAGTATAAATGCGATGCTCGCGACAATTATATCAGAATCTTTACTTCACCTTGAACTCGTGATGGCTTCAGTGTGTAAGATCTGCGCGACCCATCGAACCGCTGGATCAGCATCTCCACTGCGCCGCCTGCCTGGGCCTGGCCCACGCCGAGGCGGGCGCTGGACGAGTCCGACTGTGGACATTCGCGCGGACCTGCCGGTCCGCGTGCTCGGCCCGCCGCGATGTGGTTCGCGGCCTGTTCGGGTGGGCTCACTGCCGCCAGCGTGCCGCTGGTGAGCCCCTCTCCTGGCGGACGGGAGCGCGTCTTGCCGTGCCGCCGAACCCAACGGTCGCCGCATTCGCCGATCTCTTTCCCCGAGGACTGTTTCCGCCCCCCTTCCAATATTGAGGGATTCGTAGCTTTTGGCCACGAGGAGGGCGACGAGGCCATGTCCATCTCGGCCTCGGAGAAGGACGGGTTGGGCTGGATCGGAGCCCGAGCAGCTAGGCAGCTCAGAGCCTTCAGGCCTCCAGGAGGAGCTCATGAGGGTTCTGTCGAAAGCTGTTCAGGAGTTGGAGCTCACCTGGAATCCTCCGGAGGAGCCTGTCAGGAGTAAGCTCGACTCGTGGTACTTCAGGTCCACACGCAGTTGACGCAAGGACATCGGTGCCTTTCTTCCCGATGTTCACGAACAGCTCGTGAAGACGTGGTCTGCGCCCCAATCGGCGCTGGCCCATTCCGAACACGCAGGCCATGTTCTCCCACGTGATGGGCGGAGGCCCACGGTTACGCGGCGCCTCCCCGCTGAGGAGACCGTTGCTGCACACCTGTGCCCTGCAGCAGCGAAGTCCCTAGGCCCGGACATCAGCCTGCCGTCGAAGCCGTGCAGAACCACCGCCCATCTCGCTAATAAGGCGTATGCCTCTGATGGCGAGGCGGCATCAGCGTTGCACGCCATGGCAGTGCTGCAGGTGTTCCAGGCCAAACTCCTGCAAACGGCGGAGGGCGGAGTCCTCACTCCTGAGGCGACGAAGGATCTGCGCGCTGCAACGGACTTCGCGTTGATGGCGACGAAGCGAGCGGCCCAGTCTGTGGGTAAGGCCATGGGCTTTATGGTCGTCCTTCAGAGGCACCTCTGGCTAAACTTAGCTGACCTAAAGGATGCCGATCGAAGGTGCTCCTAAACGCCTCCTATATCTCCTCCGCCTCTTCGGTGATGCCGTGGAGACCATAACCGAGCGATTCGCTGAGACTCAAAAGCGCGCGAAAGCGATGAGTCACGTGATGCCTAGACGCGCCCCCCAGCAACAGACTGCTAGATCCAGATCTTCGTCAGCGCATGGCTCTGCCCAGCGGAGAGATTTTCCAGGCCTGCCCAGGCTGGGGCTACTGCTACTGCTCCTCGACAGGAGCCAGACGTCCGGAGGAAGGTGTGGGCTCCGCAGGAAGCGCCAAGGTCAGCGGAGAAGCCCGCGACGCGACTCGCCCGCCCCCGGCTGCTAAGCCGTCCTTCCTGACGATCGGAGGGAGGGAGGAGAGCGAGAGCAGCCCGCCCCAAGCGCCCAAAGTTCAGCTGCTCAAATGTGTGTGTGTTGAGTGTCCATTCAATAAAAATGCATACTTTCTCACAAAAAGAGCTTTCTCCTCCTCACTCAATAAATGCGGTTCCCCTTGCCCCGCCTCAGTGCAGTGCAGGTCCGCATCCAACACAGGTTATAGCCGCGCACCCAACGACCGAGCAGCTAAAGCCGCTGCGTCAGTTCATAAGCGCGTGGAAGGTTATTCCGGGAATCTCGCGTTGGCTACTCAACGTGATAGAGCGGGGATATACTCTTCAATTCAGACGCAGACCACCCCGTTTCAATGGCGTGGTGCAGTCTCTAACATCGCCTCGAAATGCCCAGGCTCTGAGGCAAGAGATTGGCTGTCTGCTCGAGAAAGGAGCAGTAGAGCGAGTCCCACCACACGAGCTGGAGAGCGGGTTTTACAGCCGCTACTTCGTGGTACCCAAGAGGGATGGGGGGCTTCGCCCAATTTTGGATCTCAGACCCATCAACAGAGCGCTTTGCGAACGTCCGTTCAGGATGTTAACGCTGAAGCAGATCCTGGCGCAGATTCGCCCCGGGGACTGGTTTGCGTCCGTGGATTTGAAGGACGCATACTTTCACATTCAGATAGCGCCGCATCACAGACGGTTTCTGAGGTTTGCTTTCGAGAACACAGCGTACCAATACTCTGTTCTCCCGTTCGGGCTGGCTTTGGCCCCGCACATTTTCAAAGTGCGTGGATGCAGCACTTTCCCCCCTCAGAGCGGGCGGGATGCGCATCCTAAATTATCTGGACGATTGGCTGATTTTAGCTCAGTCCCGGGACACGCTACTCAGCCATATAGACTCGCTGCTTATTCACCTGGAGTCCCTAGGGCTATGTGTGAACAGGCGAAAGAGCATTCTCGCCCCGAGTCAGTCCATTCTGTATTTGGGAGTTTGCATAGACTCCCTAGAAATGAGAGCCCGCCTCTCGCGAGAGCGCGTGGCGGCCATTTTGTCTTACCTACGCCATTTCAGAGAAGGCAGCTCTGTTCATTTGAAAGAATTTCAGAGACTACTGGGACTCATGGCGTCAGCTTCGGCAGTGTGTCATCTGGGCTTGTTACACATGCGACCACTGCAGCTGTGGCTGAAAACTCGAGTCCCCTGGACGGCATGGACCTCGGGACGTTTGAGTATCGCGGTCACCCGCGGCTGCATCGAAGCTCTGGCTCCGTGGCGCAACCCGAATTTCTTCAGCCGGGGAGTCCCCTGGGGTTGGTGACCTCACGCGTGGTGGTCACGACAGACGCATCGACGCTCGGCTGGGGAGCGGTGTGCGAGGGGATGCCAGCCGGGCAGTGGTCAGAGCCTCAGATCCGTGGCACATAAACCGATTGGAATTGGAAGCAGTCTTTTAGCTCTGAAGGAGTTTCAAGCACAACTGAACGGCAGCATGTACTGATTCGCACCGACAACACGCCTGTAGTCACACATAAATCGCCAGGGCGGCGTCCGTTCAAGGCTTTGTGCAAGCAGGCAGCGATGTTACTGCTATGGGCGGATTCTCGCCTTCTATCCATCAGAGCAACGCACATCCCGGTCTTTTGAATCGCGGGGCAGACATGCTTTCAAGGAGGAGAATTCCTCAAGGGAATGGAGGTTACACCCGAGTCGGTTCGGATGATTTGGAACCTCACGGGAAGCAGAAGTGGATTTATTCGCCACGAGCGAGAATGCACACTGCCCGTCGTTCTTCTCTCTGTCCCACTCCCGTTGGAAGGGGCGCTCACACAGCGCTGGCCGACAGCAGCCAGGCTTTATGCGTTCCTCCGATCAAGATATTGCCTCTGGTGTTATGCAAGATCAGGAGGAGCGGCGTCCGTCATACTCATAGCTCGAACTGGCCGAACCAGCCTTGGTTTCCGGACCTGACAGAGCTGCTGATAGCCCCCCCCTGGCCGATTCCGGTCAGGAAGGACATGTTATCTCAGGTGGACGGCTCGGTGTGGCACCCGAACCCAGAACTATGGAACCTTCATGTGTGGTTGCTTCAGGGTTGTCAGGAGCTAGATGCATTGCAGGCTCGTGGTCGGCACACTCACGGAAGCGAGCACCCTCTACAAGACGATTATATGCCTTAAAATGGGGAGTGTTTGTGAAATGGTGCCATCAGGCTCACATCGACCCGGTTGTTTGCACCGTGTTGGATGTTCTGAGTTTCCTGCAGTACAGGCTGGATAGTGGATCGTTACCCTCGACGCTAAAAGTCTATGTGGCGGCCATTGCCGTTCCGTTCACCGCAGGGTGGCCAGTCGATCGGCAGAGACCCCATGGTGGTGAGTTTTCTTAAGGGAGCGAGAAGGCTACACCCTCCGAGGCCACCTTCGGTTCCGCCTTGGGACCTAGAGGTGGTATTAAGAGCTCTCTCAGCCACCTTTTGAGCCGTTATCATCAGTGGGTTTGAAGGAGTTGTCTCTCAAAACTGCACTCCTTCTTGCACTCGCCAGCCAATAGCGCATAGGAGATTTGCACGCCTTTTCTGTGGATAGTGACTGTATTCGCTTTGGACCCGGTGACTGCAGCGTCACTCTCCGGCCAAGAATGGGGTATGTACCTAAATCACTTTCTACACCCTTCAAGATACAGACTGTTTCTCTGTCTGCCTTGTCTTCCGAGTCAGCAGCCTCGAGTGAAGCAGATGCTCAGACTTCGGTGTGCCCTGTCAGGGCTTTGAGGATTTACATCGACCGTTCAGCGAGCTTTCGTCAATCTAACCAGCTATTTGTATGCTATGGTGGTTGTGCGAGAGGCCGTGCTGTGTCTAAACAGAGGCTCTCCCACTGGATCGTAGACGCTATTACGGCTGCGTATACGAACCAAGGTTTGGAATGTCCTTTACACATTAGGGGGCATTCAACGAGGGCCATGGCTTCCTCGTGGGCTTGGTCGAGAGGTATGTCTATTCAAGATATATGTGTTGCAGCCGGCTGGTCTTCTGAGAATACTTTCGCCAGGTTTTACAGGCTGGACGTTCAGTCTTTTGCCTCCCAGGTGCTGTCGGTAAGTGGCTGATGCATGTTTACTACATTGTTTGCTCTGCATACCCTTTACTAATACGGTTGTTCTGCCCTGTGCTCAGTGCAGATTCCTGTATTTGTGTTGTTTTATCTAGCGATACTTTTATCATGCTAGGTTGGGGTCATGCTATACAGTCTGTGCAGTTCCTTATGCTCGTTGTGCAAGTTGCCCTGTTTCAGCGCAGCCAACGTTATTTCTATCCAGATATGCAAATTTGTATACCTTTGGGTTAGACGCTTATTGGCTTACAGCCACCTATCAGCGGTGAGCTCGCCACAGCGTCACTATTGTGGGAAGTGTCTACGCGTATTCTATCTGCTGTGTTTTGGGGTAGGGCTTCGTAGCCTCTCTCACGGCGGGATTTAATATCGCTTCCCATAACGGAGAAATCTCCGTGATGTCTCGTGACAGCTCGATAGGGAACGCCGGTTACTATGGTAACCTCGGTTCCCTGAGAGCGGAACGAGACATCACGGTAGACGCCCGTGTTCGCTACTCCTCAGCTTACGGTGTTCAGTATCCGATTCTGATATAATTGTCGCGAGCATCGCATTTATACTGTCTCGAGCTCGTCGTATTTGCATGCTTTGCGACAATTGGCCAGTCATTTGACTGGCGTGAGCCAATAGGACTTCAGGAAAGGTTGAAGGGAAGAAGTTCCCATAACGGAGAAATCTCCGTGATGTCTCGTTCCCGCTCTCAGGGAACCGAGGTTACCATAGTAACCGGAGCGTTTTCTTCTTCAGCGCTCATTGTAAAGGTTCACATCTGTTCAAGACACTCCCGTGCCCGGAGCATCCAGCACAGTACATTACAGTCTAATGATACATAATTCTATAATGACTATTTTCAGACAAAAGACACAATACTATAGAAACAGGAGAAGGACAACATTCCAGTTCAATGATTATGAACTTTATAGAATATTGATGTGTGTATATATGAAAACAAAATAAAAATTATATATATATATATTGGAAGTACTGAATTTATGATGATGGTGGTGATTATTATTATTCTTTCACAACGTAACAATACTGACCACAAAAGTAAATAAATATGATCATAACTGAAACAATAAGATGTACTGGTACTTTTTGAGCATCATTTTAAATGGTACAAATGCAAAATACTTTTGAAACATTACAACACAATAATATAACACATTTCTCATTTGTAAGAATGAACATGTTAAAAATATAAATGTATTCCACCAAAAGCGACACCTCAGCATGAGAGTAATATCTGCAAGCCTTTTAAAGCAGTGTATACAGAGAATAACAGGCTATTGAAAGTCTCCTTTCTGACTTGGCCAAAGACAGTGTAGAGTTCTATGGTGGCCAATAATATTCTTGCAAGTCATCCGTCAGCAGATAAGTTTATCTCAATGGTAGTTGCTCGGCTGACACATCTAAACTGAACCGAGACACAGTGAGATTTGGAAGCACTGTTAGTCCTCTATACTGAGCAAGAAACAGATTCGCTTGCACTTTTAGCTCTGTCTTATGTAAGAGCCTGTGAGAACTGCATTAACACGCCTCTCTGAGGGTTTTGAGCATTGAGAAACTCTTCTCCAACACTTCAAAGTATGATTTAATGGAATTAGCCGGTCAATAGTTAAGAGGCTGGGGAGAGAAATGTCAACTGATCTCATCAACAGAAAAAGAGTGAGGAAAGAACTAAGAAACAAGGGGACGTTACATAATCTATTACATTAAGACTGACAGGGAATGGTTGAGTAGTTTGCGCTTCGATAGCTTTGTTTTGCAGCAGGAGTTCTTGAGTTCAAGAGAACTGGTGGAAATCAAAGAATCTCAGTCACTTTCATCACAAATTCATTTGCAGTTATATTCATGGATAATACTCGAGGTCCAAAATTAACATTCGACAGATCGTAAATGTGAGTGAAATAGGCTTTGGCTAGTAAAAAAAATAGTTACCGCATGGTCTGTAACATTGTTTGTTGCTTTTTAAATCTGATAGGTCAAGCTAATCAAAATCAAAATACACAAACGCTCCAAGAAAATGTAAAATACATTTGTATTTCTGACTTTTACCTCAAATTTTAACACCAAGTGAATTTATGAGTACATTAATAATAACATATTGAGTGTAAATTATAGTTTTATTTGAAATTTTTAAATGGATGCCACCTTATTGGGACAATAAAGTCCTCCCTACACCTACACTAACCCTACCCGATACTTTTATTTTCAACTTTTTGATTATTTCTTTCATTTTTATTGAAACTAAATGCCTTTCCGATGCAATATGAGATTTAAAAAGGGAGAAAAAAAGTTAGGCAAAAGGCGGATTCGATCTTGGGTCGACCGCGTCAAAAAGCACGTGCTTTGCCTTCTACGTCACTGAAAGCGGTGCTGTTTGAGCCTAGTGTTGACTAGTCCAATCACACGCTGGTGGGCGGAGTTAGTATAAATATCCTTTACCAACAAGTTCCACATGTAAAACAGACATGCCGACACACACACACACACACGCACACACACGCACACACACACACACACACACACACACACACACACACACACACACACACACACACACACTTTATATCGTTTATAATATTACTTTACTTTACTTTTAGTCATTTAACATACGCTTTTATCCAAAGCGACTTACAAATAAGAAAAAGTAACTAAAATTAAAATTGAAAACTATAAATATTATATATACACATTTAAGAAGATAAAGAAATTAAATAAAAATGACAAATGCATACAACAACATTTCAAAACTAAACATTTAAATGAAAACAAAAAATAAAGCTAAAAACAAGTCAAACATATTAAATCAAGAAAAGGTATAATTTTGATTCTAACATAACACTAAAGGCCTAAGTATACTTATTTTGTACATATTAAGAATTGGCTATAAAAGCTAAAACAGAAGTGAAACAAGCAGAAAGAAAGAAGATAAATAAAAAGCGATACTTATATCTCTTGCACGGTAGAGTCGATGGTCTTCTCACGAGGAGGGCTTCACACGACGGCTGTCGCGGTATATTAACCGTTTTAAACCCGTCTAACAAATCACTATTTGAATTCAGCTGAATACACTTTCCTGTTTATCATAATATTTATATCATTATAAAATGTATAATATATATCAATAAAGATTTATGATACATAATATGTAATTAATGTTGCACCCTGGCAATGTTTTATTCTGTAATGAAATCCATCAATAATCATATTAAAACAATTAAGAATTATGACATTGTTTGTCATCAAACACGCTGAATTATTACAGTATTACTTTGAAACACGACTCTTTGTAACATACTGAATCTATAGCGCTTTAAAAACATCTGTTTCAGTCCGGAAAACCAACGACTGTCTGCTTTTTCCTTTAATTAGATATGATGTCTTAATCTACGTACAATGGCTCTTTACAGCAATTATAGAGTATTTTACACAGACCAAACAGAAGGTAGAAATTCCCTCAATGCCTGTTGACTCTGACGGAAAGCTCATTAAAGAAGCGCAAATCTGTCGTTTTTAAGTAAGACTTTTCCTCAGGCCCCTTGAGGACAGCCGCTGTAATTCATCACAGCCACTAATTATGCAAGCTTTAAGAGGAAAAAAGAGGAAAAGAGTAGAAGTGAACGGATGAAAGAAGCACATGTCGGGAACCGAGACTGCTGCCGTGTGATTAAAACAGGTTTCTCTCGCTAGGAGGAACACGAAACTGAGCTATTTCTGCTCTCTGTTCCTGCTTCCAAGAACATGTGTATCTTTAGAAATGAGACACAAACGCCTCAAACCTGAGAAAGCGCTTAACCCCGCTTGATTTTTCGAATTCTTAATCACAGTGACGAACTTGATTGTTGTTTTCTGCAGCAGTTGTCATGGAAACAGAGGATTAGTCACAGGTCATGATGTTAATGATGCAGGGAATCCAATGATAAACAGGTGATAGTATTGTAATATGTGTGCGCGGCTCACAGATGCATTTACATACCAGGACGACAAACAAGCAGCCTGCTAAAATAAAAGGTGAAGCACTCTTTGTTCTTGTTCAAATGAGGCCTGTTTCACAAGGCACACAAACTTTGATATGCATGCACATAGTGACTGCGCATGACCTGATACTTGTTTAAAAAGCAATCTTGTGGAAACATCATCTAGCTTATTAGTTAAATGAATGAAAAATGAGTCGGGTTTATTCCATACGCACTTGATATAATCCAAACGTGAGCTTTCATGCATACCGCAGCTGCAGACGGGATCTTATATATCAAAACAGCGTTTAGGTGACTGCCACAAAACACATTTCTCAACTGAGAGATTTTCATTTTCAGCATGAAGTCACACGGTGCCGTCCTATTCATTAACATCCTAATTGTTTATCTGGGTTATGCAAAAGTTACCTCTAATTATGCAACTATAAAAAGACGACTATTACATTTTGATACTATTGAACTTGGTCTGATAGTTATTATTCATAAACTATACAGCAAATTAGAGGGGAATGATTGCAACTGTTCTCTAATCACAAAGGAATAATTACTTCTTATAAGTTCTTGAATAACTGCTCACATTAGTTTAAAAAAAGATACTACGCTAAAGTTTATATTATATTATATTAGACAGCAACCTATCTTTTACTAGATACTACGCTAAAGTTTACGCTAAAGATACTACGCTAAAGTGAAAAAGGCTGTTATAGCTTAAAAGAAAAGGCTACACAAAAATTAAATTGGATCATATACACACTCATATTGTTCCAGATCTTTCATAAAGTTGTTTAACAGCTACTACAAAAATATAATGTGTCCTTTGTTTTCTTTAAATCCCTCAAAAGCCAAAATCAAGGTACAAGGAGGCAGTGCAGAAGTGAAAAATCACAGAAAAGTGAAGCTTATCATTGTATAAAAGCTGTATACATTTTCTGTTAAACTTGTGTGTTATTCAGGCTTTAGAGCTTTTTAAAATAATATGTTTAGTTGTTTTGGGGGCTTTTGTCATTATGATCATAACAACAGTTACATCACACAAAAGTCACATTATAGCCCCTTTTACTTCAGATGCAAGCAATGTTATAGTTAACTAAAACTACAATTACATCTCTCTCTCTATACACATGCATCTACGTAAAACATCCAATTTAACATTTAATTAAAATTTAAATGAAACAAATATTAAATATTAATAAAACTATAATAGTACCTCTTGGCTGATTGTAAGTGTCTTAGTATAATCCAGGTTTGGGCTATTTTTAAAGAAAAGACGAGGTAAGAACAAATGATAGATTTGTGGTAGTTGTCACAAAAACGATTCGACTGAAGGATCCTGTGCATTCTTCCTTTAAAGTCTGCTGTGACGTGTTGTGTACACAGAAACAATCTAGCTGCTGACAGAGCTCTCAACAGCAGCCAGACATGCGCTGATATCAGAACAGTGTGAGTTATCAGAGTTAGAAAACTACAGCTGATTGAGGAAAATGAGCCAGGAGCTCCGGCGATGCACACGATTATAGGCTACAGTTATATTAGCTCTAGCTCATACACGGTCCTTAAAATAAAGCCCTTTGTCCACATTCACAGTCTTCAGTTAGGCTGAACGTGTGTGTGTGATGAATACAGAGTCTCATGTTTCTCTGTCAGTGGACAAAGTGCTCCAAGTAGCTGTTTCGATCACTTTTCTCCAAGTCAACAGAGCCCAATGAGATCTGTCAACATCTTCATTACCTGAGTAAAGTGAAGCACTTATAACACAATGACTCAGGCTGCTATGTTCTCTTCACCTGAGCTGTTGAAACCGCACATCCACTTTGTGTTTGTGTTTGCTCTGAACGCCTCACACTAAAGTCCTTTATAAAGCAAGTCAATGCCCTCCGGGAGCCGATCCCAGTCAGTGTTGGGGGGGTAACGCATTACAAGTAACGCCAGTTACGTAATAATAGTACTTTTTCAAGTAACTAGTAAAGTAACATTACTTTTTACTTTGCAAGAAAATAGTTACTTTTTCAAAAAGTTATGCCACTTACTTTTTTTCCATTTATTGAAGACAGTGCGCCGTGTGAACATGATCTTACTGTAGTTTTAGACTAAATATGAATGTGTATTAATTCATCCCACTCGCAAAAAAACAGATTGAGTATTCATCAAAATTAATTAAAATAGTGAAATGCTAACTCAAAATATGAAACTACGCGAAAGTAACGCAAACGTAACGTAACGCATTACTTTCCATAAAAAGTAACGTGATTAGTTACTTTTTTGGGAGTAACGCAATATTTTAATGCATTACTTTAAAAGTAACTTTCCCCAACACTGTCATATGAGAAAAACTTAACATTTGCTTGAATGAGGAAGACTAGAGAAACAAAAAAGCAAATCTGCTTATGTTTTAATGACATGTTAAATAACTAATATAATGTGAAACAGCAACAAAACAAATTAAATCTGAAATGTAGCTTTAACTGAAAAAAAAATCTATAAATACTAAGCTTAATGTGACACTACCATTACTTAAATTAATGTATTTATGTATTTCAATTAAAAGTTTGACTATTGATAATTTTCTGTAATTATTGTTAATAAATGGTAAACAAAAACAGTAACCTGATAACGTGTAGTTTAGGACTGTAAAATGTTACTCATGATGGCTTTTATTGATTATTTTTTATATATAATTACTGATTTAATCCTAAAAATGTATATATTTATATTCCAGCATCCCCCCCACACACACACACACAAACCTTGGTTTTTAAAGTAAAAATATCTAAAACATTTTTAATTAAGATACATTTACTTGAAAAGCTAAATTATTATTTTGCTCAAAACAAGGACACGTTTTTGCTTAAATCAAGAAGAAGAAAAACCTCACAAATCTGCCAATGGGCAAGAAAAGCAATCATAATTCAAAGGTAAAACCAGATTATTTTCTTACCCCATTGGCAGATAGTTTTTTTTAAAGCAAAAACAAAGCTTAACATCTAAAGTCATTGTTCTTCTCGTGGAAAAGTGTCTTTATAATTCACAATGTTTAGATATTTGTAAAGGAACATGAGAACACGAGTGCATTTACTCATTCATGTGCCAGTCATATGAAGTTATAATATTCCCAATGTCTTGCCTTCAGTTCCCAGGAAATGTGCAAACTGATCAAATGTCTACAATAGCTTGAATTCAATATAAGTAGCTTTTTATAAAAGCATCTGCCAAATGTGTAAATTAAGCCATGATATTCGATTTGGGCACTTTACCCTTGGTTGATTAGCAGATATGAAGCATTTTACAAAGCCACGACTTTGGTGGAGGGGAAAAAATTATATTTGTAGTAAAATATAGAGAAGTGGAAGTCTTTGTCATTTCAGTATAACTTACAAGGCCACAATAGACCTTTTACTCTAGCCCTGTAAAGTCTTACAATAATTATAAAGTCCTCCATTGCTGAACAGTAAGAAATGTAAACATTTATTCATTTTCTCAATGCATTTAATCAGCGTGCAACCATTATCTCAAACAATTGAGAGGTGAGAAAAAGACGTCAGCATTCTCTCAGGTTTGGCTGAACATAATGACATGACACAAGGAAGGTGGAGAATGTGTGTCTGCGTTTCTCAAGATACAAACTCATTATGTAGCATTTAAAGCACTTCTCTCGGTCTGGTTTTATCTACTGTTTCCTCATATGAGTGTGTGAACATTTATTAAGACATGGCAGTGCTCTCAAGGCCATTGTAATCATCCAGTGACTGCCTCGGTTTATGTACATTATCAACTCACTTTAGCTCTGTTCCAAAACATAGCGAGCTGGATTACTGCCTACGTACAGCAGACAGCTTCCTAACAATACTATGATCTTATAAAGAGCACTCTACTTGGGCAAGGACACCATGTGCTATACAAATAGGTTTATAATGTCCCTCGAGCAAAGAGAGGTTCCTTGCACAATATGTTATGAGCTCAAAACGCTTTTTAAACATTGCATGATTCATAAACTAATGAATGTATGTTTGCATCACATAACCAGCTCCATATGTTTGGCTTTTCTGGCGTGGTAAACTTGCTCAGAAGTGCACCCGGTACAAAAATGCACTCGGATACAAGTCCAATGAAACACACGTCACGAAAAGAGCTGAAAGACTTTTAGAAACAAGAAAAAATGACATGGTTGCTTCAGCAAATGCGTTTTTATGTCACGTTATTATATCGGTTCAGTTTAGATTAGGGTTTAGTGTAGTTATTTATAGCAATAATGTTTTAGCAACACTTACCAGACATTTTTATTTCCAAAGTGCCATGATACGGACAACAACCGATGTAATAAAACATCACCAGATTCACTTTCGTCTGTTTCAGATAAAACTGAACACGCTTTTATCGCAACTCACTGGACATTTCATTTTGAGTTCAGTTTTACAAAACCAAGTATTGCAAAACCTGCAAGAAGCAACATACTGTAAAATGATGCAGAAGTGATGCACAAGTATATTTATTTTCAGCTAGCGTAGGTTGCAAATAGGCCTCCTGTATAGTGTTCCTTATGCAAAATATCTTACATATGATTCCATTAGAATTTACCATTAGCATGTTGCTAAGCTAACCGCATGAAACTACTAAAACCACTCAAATACTTGACAAAAGAGTATTTTCTTTTACATTTTATTCGATTTATTAAAAACATATTTGAATGAAATAAACATGATTGATAATTGTGTCCCAGTTCAGAAGCTGTATCCTTCGAAGCCTGCAGTTTAACACCAAATGCTTCACAGCGGAGCAATGAAGGCTGTTCAAAGGCTCCTTCAAATGTGGCCTCAAAATGCATGCTTCGCTTCCTGGGCCATGAACTATATAACAAATAGTGCCTTCATAATGCTTGGTTTGACATTCGAAGGTGTGGCCTTTGAATTACGCTGGCTTTGAATGATGCAGCCCTGAATTGGGACACAGCCTGTTGGGTGCTTCTCAGATTTAAAGCTAATTATTTTCTGTGAATTGGGATGTGAGTAACGGATTGTGAGTGATTGAAGGACGGGAAGGATGCACCTGATGCATCCTTCAAAACAGGCCAAATGAAGGATGCAAAACAAAGCCTGCCTACTAAGGATCCTTCAAGTTGAGATGTCCTTCGACTGAGCTTGATGACGTGGCAGCCTATAAGCAGGCTTACTAGGATGCATCCTTCTGTTTCAGAAGCACCCTATATTTCTCACAGCTTGTCCACCATTCTGTTGGAATGCATTCTGGGATTTTTAAAGGGATAGTTCACCCAAAATTAAAATACTGTCATCATTTACTCACCCTAATGTTGTTCCAAACCTGTATAGATTTCTTTCTTCAAAAGAAGATATTTTGAAGAATGTTGATAACCAAACAGTTTCTGGCAGCCATTGACTTCATATATATATATATATATATATATATATATATATACAGACAAGCAGACTAAGGACATGGGTTACTGGAACCAAGATACATTTATTTGGTTCAGATGTGTCAAGCGTGTGTGACTTTACTAATCCCAAACTTTTGAACTGCAGTGTATGATACTGTAAAAAAGGGTTTCTCAGGTAACCTAAAATGTACATAATTTAGTTAAAATCAAGGGTCAAATCAAATAAAAATAGCACATTAAGGTTAAAAGTTTCATTTTTTTGTGTGTGTGTGTGCTGTACAGGTCTGGTATAAAGATTTATTTTTTTGCTCAGGTGACCGAAATGTCTGCCCAATAGAGAAAAGTTTTGCTCAGCAAGAAAAAAAAACGAGGGAACATTGGCTGTGTTGAGTTATTTTGAGGGGAGAGCAAATTTACACTGTTATATACAAGCTGTACACTCACTACCTTACACTGTAGAAATGTGTTATTTCTACAGTGTTGTCACATGAAAATATATAATCAAATATTTACAAAAATGTGAGGGGTGTACTCTTTCTTTCCCAACATTCTTCAAATATCATGTTTTGTGTTCAGAAGAAAGAACTGCATACAGGATTGGAACAACCTGAGGCGAGCAAATGATGATGGAATTTTCATTTTTGGGTGAACTGCCCCTTTAATAATTTGTTTCCAAACAATGTGTTTAATTCTGCTGTTAAATATTTTAGAACAACGCTCTCTCTCTCTCTCTCGGTCTCTGTAAGAGCCTGTTCAAAAGGTACAACGGAAAAAGAGTGCAGATTTACATCGACACAATGTATCAGTGTTATAATAATAATAGGCATATTGCAACACATTCACACATTTATGCTGTTTCATGCAACTAAAATTCCCCTACATCGTCCAGCAATTTCCCGCGCTATAAATCTGAGGGGATTTGATGTGTAACATAGAAATGTCAAATCAATTTCATCAGAGAGAGTTTAAATGAGTAGATCACACTGACACAGATCTTTCATCTGCAGTTCTCTGTGACAACTCCAAATGATTCATATTTAATAGCCCATCCATTTCACTCTTCAAAGGCTTGTCACTGGCTTCACAAGTGGCATGCAAATCATCTCACTCCTGGGTTTTATAACAAGCTCTCCAACAGAGTATCTCTCCATCACAGATATCATCTAATCTCCCTCTCATTCAGAGATTCATTCAATGTGAATGTGCACTTTTATAAATGTTATCTTTTGGAAACGGGGCGGGTGAGATCTGGCAGTCAAGGTGAAGCTGGAGTCTCTGGTTTGTTTATAGAGGTGGGTGATTTGTGCAGCGTTGCCAGATTCTCTCACGGTGACTCGCTGTTGTGTCTGGATTTTGGCCATCTCAAACTTTCCGAGTGGAGGATGGAGCGATCGACACTGGAAGTGACTGACGTCATGCTGTGTCTCATGTCACGCTAGAAGGATCAAACCAGCATGCTAACAATTGAACTAACTGACCTTGAATGGGAATAATATATGATATTCCTATTGCACATAGACTGGTGATCCATAAAGTGTGTTTTCCAGCCTTCAGCCTGAGACGCTGGGATTGGTCCTCACAGGACAAGTGGGATGGAGAATAGATGGATATTGCGTATAGATATGATTTATATGATGATGTAAACTTGTAGACCTGAGGAAGGAAACATCAAACCTGTTTTGGTGTAAGTGGTGTTATGGTGTATAATTCATATAATACATTTTGTAAAACAGTACCAAGCAAATCAAACAGCAAATCTCAATAAATAAAAATGAATTACTCATTTTTCTAAATTAAGTATATTATGGAAATAATAATATATAATTAATTCCTGATTTTTGTAAAACAGTACCAAGCAACTCAAATAGCAAATCTAAATGAATGAATGAATACATACTTACATTTTTTATAGAAGTTGATATATAATAGAAGTGGTTTATATATTGTAAATTGTGTTGGTTTCATTGTTTATATATACATATATATGATATTATTCACTTAATTAATTACAGTATTTTGTAGCAGTACTTTTGTAACAGTACTGAGTAAATATAAGTGTAAATATGCAGATATGATGGATATCCTTATTTTTTACAATCAATCAATCAATACAAATTATTGATGAATCAACCTGAGTAAATGTGGACAGAGAAAGTTCAATAAACAAGTTTCTTTCTGACTGCCTGGCTTTGTCTGTGAACTGAATCTCTGTCCAGTATAACAGAAGTGATCTACTTGTGTTGAGCTGTGTCCTGCCACATATACACTCCCTGCTGACCTGGCATATCTCTCTCACTGACAAATGGAGAAGCACAGATTGAAAGTCACTCATCTTCCATGTAACCCAGGCTGATTTTGGAGATAACATCTGGCACCTGTGTGACATATATGCACCTCAACAGGTCTCATGTAAACCGATATCACTAATCCTTGCTTATAATTCATCTCTCCTCAGTCCAGTCGGCAGTCCATAAATATAGTGTCACTGCAGGAGTAAATAATGCATTATCTGCTGCTGCCATCTCAGGAAGAGAATGCAGCCGTCCATCTGTTCATTTCAGTGGAGGTCATTGTAAATGTACAAAGAGGAACAGGATTATGGCAAACTGCTGTGACCCGCTTACCTCCTAAATAACTCTATTTTGCCATCACGGGATATAGATTGGGAAGTTCTCTATTCTTGCTCTCTCTCGGGTGCCTTGCTAGAAACCTCAGCTTATGTAAATCATGAGGAAATGAAAGCCTAAAATCAAAGTTCATTCAGTAAGTAAAACACAGATGCTTTTAATATTGCATCGTGTAGCACGTGTTCAATAAAATATATGTATAACAGAACATGTATAGAGAGAGAGCAGAATTTATTTTGAACATTGAATATTTTGTTACATTATATATGCCTTTAATGCCATTAAATCATTTCTTTGGCATTTTTTATAGTTAATTAATCACTGTTAATAAATGATACAATATTACAACTAAATTAAATCATGACTGCTTCCCTCAATCTGTCATTCATGAAGATTATTGTCATGTTCAAATATATATAATATTATTACTATTTTAAATAGCTGTTTTCTATGTGAATATGTGTTAAACTGTAATTTATTTCTGTATTTTCAGCATCATTACTCCAGTCTTCAGTGTCACATGATCTTCAGAAATCATAATAATATGCTGCTCGAGAAACATTTCTGATTATTAGCAATGTTGAAAATAGTTGTGTTGATGAGTATTTTAGTAAAAACCAAGATAAAAAAATCCAGGATTCTTCGATGAATGGAAAGTTGAAAAAACGGAAATTATTATTTTTTAATTATTGAATTTTTGTATCGATATAAATGTCTTTACCGTCACTTTTGATCAATTCAATGTACCCTTACTTAATAAAAGTGTTAAAGTTTTTCTTAATGATCTCAATCTTTTGAACGGTAGTGTTTGTTAGTGTGATTTAATTGTTGACGTGATAGTTTGCACACAAATACGTTGTTAGTCACTTCAGTTTGAAAAGCAGAATTCGCAGACATGAGTGTAAGTGTTGAACTCGGTGCTTGAAATTAATCTAGAAAACCAAACATAATTGGAGTTTTGACTGACTGAGATCTGGTTGTGACAACTTCCACATGTGCTACTACGAGTAACACTCCATAAATATGACTAATTATAAACACAAGACTCTCCACACAAACACTTTGCACCCGATACGTCGCTCACACGGATGGAGAGAGTCTCTTGCAGGTGTGTGGAGCTCAAACACAAATTCATCACACAGGAAGAAGCACGAACAATCAGGAAGACGTCTCCGATCCCGCACTAGATGACTGAATGATAGCTTTCTCCCTCAGGCTAATGAACAGTCAGAAATAATACACCCTACAGCACACTTTACGATATGCCATGCATTGCACTTTAACACAGTTCAACTGGACTACACGCACACACTGCACTAACACAACCTGTCTGCTATCACTGGATACCATACAATGCACATCCATGACATTGTGTACACGGCTTATGTATAATCTGCTGCACCTTCACATATTATTGTGTGCATATATGTTTGTAGAATAGTACATACTGTGTATAATGTGTATTGATAACTGTAAGTATGTCTAATAGTACACTGTGTGTACTGAGTATATGTATGTGTATTCTGCACATTGTCTTCTGTGTAAGTCTGTAAGTATGTACTGTCTATATGTAAATTGTTTCTGCACTGTCTGGAGCACGCTCTCAAGAGTTTCACTCACCAAGGCACATGTGCTGTGGTGATTTTGATTTGAGAATGGAGCTGGAATGACTTACGTTCCAGCTGTGAGAAGGTCAGACAACTTTTAATTCTGCGTCCAGTGGAGGAGGAACACACGCAGACCTCCATCCAGTTCCACATCTCCAGCATATACTCATTTACCACGAATTACATTGGAACACCCCCCTGGAATGTCTGCTAATAGTATTGACATTGGCTGGGAACTGAGCAAAAATCATTTAACACAGTTCTACTTTACAGGCCAGACCTCTACTGCAAAAAAATAAAATAAAAAGGGTAGTATGGTAACGAATTGAAGCTGAAATATATTTTAGCCTGCTGCAGAGTGATATTTCATGCTGTGTCCCAAATATTAAAGCTTTTAAATTGCCAGAAAAGCAGAGATTGCAGGTAAATGTGGAGCGTCCCGGGGAGGCGAATGGAGATATGAGCTCTTGAACCACTGTCCTACTTAACTGCTGAAATGATTTCACAATAAAAAAGTTTAGATAATGAAATTCATTATGTACATTCACATGATCCATTTTAATTGTATACTTTTAAATGGTGATTTGTATAATACTTGAATGTTAAAATATGTTCTTATTTTCAAGTTTTATATGCAGGAACAGCCATAAATCATTCATAGATTGAATGTGTAGTTGTTTTTCCATCACATCACATCAAAATCAAAATCAATATGTAAAAATGTTTATCATTATTAGCATTGTGTTATACAAACAGACTTGACTAGACTGTTATAGCAACAGCTCCACCAATGACAGGAGTTTGGGGGCGGGGCTATCACATCGTCCGGCCAATGGTAAGGTGTGGGGAGTGTTCAGGAAACCTGTTTGAATATAGTCATTATTTTTGCAGCTCAGTTTTGCGATGCTGGCTTTATTACAGGTAAAAAAGAGTCAACAGCATTATAAGAGTCTTGTAAAAAAAATGTCAAAGCATCAGAATACAATCGTGTGAAATATCTGAGTGACTCTTTAAACAATTCTTGGACAAATGTGAAGAGGGCCACCTTGAGTGTTTAGAAACACATGTCACACAAGAATCTGAGGAATTTCTGGACTAAACACTTCCTTCTTGTTATCAATAGGTTTAGTTACTCTACAAAAATTACCTGTCACATTCTGTAGAGTTTGTATAAAAGAGTTTTAAACAATCTTCAACAGAAATGTTATCCACACCTGCCAGTTATGGCTACCAATTGTTCTGGCCATGAAACTGGATTCTGTAATATATCACTGAAATTATATTTTGCCACTCCAATGACAAAGGCATTATCTAGTGGAGTGTCCTTGAATATTTGCAGTTAACAGCGCAGAGTATTGCTTTCATCATATACAAAACTAGAGGCTGTTTACATGGCACAGTTTTCAACTAAAAATGGGCATCTTTTATGTGTTTTGGGTATTAAACACGACAATAGTGTTTTTGGGGCCCATTTGAAAATGGGTTTCAAAGTGTACGTTTAAAAACAAAGCCATCGTTGTCTTTATGTAAGCTATAAAAATATCTGTAAAAGTGATGATGTCCTGCATCAATGCACATGTATTACATGTTCAGTCTATAGGCAAATACATGCGTAATAAAGCATTTATAGTCGATTCCATGGCTCCAAGTGAGTGGGGAATGTTTGGACAATGTTGTCTGTACATAAAACTGCAAGAATGCAAATGAAAAACAGTTTTTAGTACACTGTTGTCATGTAAATGTACCATTTTTCAGTGTCCTGCATTTTAACTCATGCATTACTGTACAGTTCTTAAACACTTAACAGCTAACTGACCAGTAGCTCTACCTAATTTACTCACCAAAGCCAAAACTCACACTTTTCTCTTAACAAGTGTTCATTTTAAACCTTTACATTTATACTATATTAACCAGCCCATACAGAACATGCAACCCTTCTGCATTTTCTGCACTGATTTTATAAATGTTTACATATGTTAAAATGTGTTAATAGATCAAATTAGCCAAAAAGTACAATAATCGAACATGCAAGGGGACAAGAGCGCATAGAACTGTTTCCATGCAGAAAGCTATACGTGGGCGCAGATTACGTTTGTTGCCGGCCGTAACTCCATCTGCTCCTCCTGTGAGAAGCTATGGTGTGACTCAAAGGTTGTTTGCCACCATGGGTGATTAACAACACAGAAATGCAATTACACTAATGTTTGTTGTCCATGTACTCACTTTGCGCTCAAACACTCCAGCAACGTAGGCATAGTTCACTGTATCTGGCAGCAACAGTAGCGACTGCCTACGAGTTTCCGATAAATCTGCATGGCTGCCACCCAACATCCATAAAAAACCTTCACTTCTTTTAATTGCAAGTGCTGGGAACAAGCGTGGCGTAATTCCTCTTTTGTCAAAACTTTCTTTGCGATTGTCCCTGGAAACTACTGATGCTCTTCTAAAGCAGAGAGCGCTAAAGGTAAGAGACCTGAATATATCATAGTTGTTTCTCATGTGGAAACAAGCCTAGACCCTCTCTTCAGTCAGCGACAGCCTTTGAACTAATCCTTGCAGACCGGCCTGATTATTTATTCATTTGTTCGTTTGACGGTGCTCTCATTATTGTGCCCACATCAGGCTGCGAACATAAGCAAAAAGCTGTCGTTCTCTGGCTGTCTCGCCCTTTCTCTCCGCACACATCGGTTTCAAAGCCTTGTCAAACGTGGGGGAAATCCTAGTATGACACATTTTGGAAAAGAAACCTTTCAAATTATGAGGGCAAATGAATAATGTACGCTCTCATCCTGAGCATTATCGAGTTCAATGCACTGTATCTGTGCCAGTGGCTCATTTCTGGCTTAAGATGACTAGGAAGGCATATTGTGCAGGATTTGTTACTGGAACACAGACTGAGCTCTCAATGGCTCTGATTGAGAGCATGAAGTCTGCAGGCTGCCCCTTAAAAATGTTTTTATAAGAAAAGGGCAGAGCAGATAAGAGAAAGACACGGCATTGCTGATGAATAAGACCTTCATTTGGAGAGTGGTGGAGATAGCATCACTGCTTCTTGGAAGATGGCTGTACTTCTGGGAAAAGGGAGAGCAGAGGTCTTTTATAATAGAATACTTCTCTGAGTCCCGCTTCGCTCGCACAGCAGTAAAAGGCTTAAATTGGTCAGTCCTTTCTGATCAGCAGAACTGAAATCTGATTCAGACGGACTTCAGAGCAAACAAACAAACAGCTGGAAGTGAGCCGTGAGCTATGCCATATGAGCGAACAGGTACGTATGACGTTACCAGCAACTAGGCATTAAATATTCTCACTAAACCTGAAATGCAATACCATCCGAGTGGACTTACTGTATGGCTGCCAAACACACAGACGGGTCTTTCCAGGTTTGGAAATGTGAGAGAGTAGGATCCAGCCAAATGCCTTGATTGGTCTTGAGATGATGCATAATCAGCTTCACTGCATTTCTAATGGAAATCAGAGAGGCTGATACAGATCCGGCTACTTTACTGTGCCCTCCCATGCTTTTGTTGAAACTAAACATTAATGTAATTCAATTCTCTCTCTCTCTCTCTCTCTCTCTCTCTCTCTCTCTCTCTCTCTCTCTCTCTCTCTCTCTCTCTCTCTCTCTCTGTCTCTCTCTCTCTCTCTCTCTCTCTCTCTCTCTCTCTCTCTCTCTCTCTCGCTCTCTCTCTCTCTCTCTCTCTCTCTCTCTCTGTCTCTGTCTCTCTCTCTCTCTCTCTCTGCTCTCTCTCTCTGTCTCTCTCTCTCTCTCTCTCTCACACTCTCTCTCTCTCTGTCTCTCTCTTTTTTTTTCAAAATGCCCCAATATTAATTTGAACTGGTTTTGAAAATGCATTAATGTGTGAACTAATATTGAAAATTAGACAAACCCTACAGGTATTTTGAAATGCAAAACACATTAAATGTCTCTTATGGGTAAAAACTTTTGGATAAGCCAGTTAAAAGACAAAATGTAATACATTTTAGTCATTATTTTTACAGGGGCTGGACAAAATGACCATCTGGGAAATATGCAATATTTTATTAATGCGTTTTACCACCATTTAATACAGCTTCCAGTCTTTTTAGAGTAGATTCATACAACTTTTCAACAGTGTCCTGTTGAGCGTTGTCTGTGAAACCTCTGCCAGTTGTTCCAGAGATGGTGGAAGAGAGAACCGGCTTCTCCAAATCTACCCACAGTGGTTTGATAATGTCTTCATCCAGTCTGTCTGAATGACATGAAGAAACAAAACAAATGAGACAGACTAAATCCAGAAGAACTGTGTCTCAAGACACTTCAAGAAACCTCCTGCAAAGCTCCTGAGAAACTCTGCTCAAGTGCACCGAGGGCAAAAGCTTCAAATGCAAAGGATGCTCACACCAAATGTTGATTTAATTTAGTTAATTGATAAAGAAAATCTATTTATGACATTATTTTGACAGTATCCTCACTTTACGTCATTTTCAAACAAGTGCCTAAAACTTTTAACAGCGCTGTAGCTTTGCAGGTATGTTTCTTGAAGCATCTTGGAGACGTTGCACATTAGTTCTCAGTTTGTTCTGTTTCATTTAACTCAAACACTGGATAATCAATACTCATTTATAAAATGTGTGCATGAAACCAGTCTAAATTGATCTTCTTTAAAAATGTTTCTTTATAAGAAACAGAAACAGATAAGAATAAGACTGAACGTGCATTGCTGAATGAACATGACCAATCAAATTTGGAGATGTGAACTGGTGGAGATAGCATCATTTATAACAGCGAGCTGCAAGAACAGCTAACATTTTCAAGAACCTGCAATACTCTGACAATAAAAATATAAATGAGGCTCCAGATCTCTGTGTGGAGCACCGTCTGTTGTCTTTTTGCAAACAAAAATCTCATTTGATTATTACAAATAATGGAGAAATTAATGTTTGGAAATATGGATTGATATTTTCTACTGACACACTACAGGCAAAAGATAGAAAGCTGGTGAAAATACTAGTGTTCTAATAATGTTGGCCACCACTGTGTATGCACACATACATTTTGGACACATAAACATGCATTTTTTATGCAGCTCAATTCAGTGAAGAAAAGCAGAAAAACAGGCTATGTTTAGACAGGTTCTATAGTAATAACCATAAATTACTGCGCTCTGCGTTCGAACAAATCACGACACTCCCATACTGGCCTGAGGACAGCAGTCATTTCCATTGTGTTAGTTTCTCTTGTTCATAAAGAGCATATCTTGGAATGAAACTGCAATTATATTACGTTCCTATGTTTGGCAGAATCGCAGAGTCTTGCTCCGTGGCGTGCTGTGTCATAAATCAAACAGCTCTTAATTATGGGAGCTGAATGAGTTGACACAGGCCTGATGTGGCCTGATCTGTCTTTTCAATACTGCCTGACGCTTTTATAGCGACTAATAATGGAAAACTCACTCGGAGTGGGGAGGAGAGATTCGGGTGGCCTAACAAGAGCTGGCGATGGCATTGACGGTTCTGACCGCAATCAGTCTTCAGGCGCTAGGAAGCTTTTAATGCGTTTAACACACCTCCCAGCTTCAAAGCTATGCGAGCGTATATTCCTGCAGTAAAACTGATTGCACTGCCAGCAGAAATGAACAGTTTTCTTTGGTCATTAGCGGTTCGGTGTGAAAAATGGTACAACTTTAGATCTAGCTTATTGAAGGAGGAAGCATTTAGCACCGCTGGATGCTTGTTTGGGTTCTCTGCATATTGACGATAAGCCGCTACGCGATAATGCATGCAAGGCATGATAAACATCCCTTTGAAAAGCTCCCGGTGACACTAGCTAAGCTAATCTCTGTGATTATAACGGTATCCAGTGCATGCTGCTACTTGAAAAATCAGTTCAGGGTGTGCACTTTGTTGTGTTGACAAAGACCAGCCTCAATTGCAAAGAAATATTGTGGTGGAGGTGCTAAATACAAGTCTCAAATACCTCCTGGCTTGGGCTAGCATCAAACTAATAGGCAACGGGGTAGTGATACGCACCCCTCTAATCAACAAGCGAGCTTCTGTAGGACGTAATGACAGCCTGAGGGTAATGCATGCAGCCTCGACACCCTGACATGTTTACATTATCTCCAAAACAGACGTCTTTTGGAGCAAGTGGAGGCGAAACCCAGGGGAGACCACAAAATGGCTCCAGAAGCCGAAGACTGGCTGCCACACCATCAAACCCAAAGAAGAAAAAAGATGCTGCACCGTTTTAGAAGGAGGCCAGAATCATCATCTGAGAGCGTATATATAGAGAGAGAAATCAGCAGAGGTTTTCTAATACGTTCAACATGGCCAACATCTGGACCGGGCACACTTGATGCATTGCTTGTAGGAGGGCAGCAACTTCAGTGCTTTTGATTGTGGGTGGACATTTCTGGAAGTCCTCACAGCCGAGGGGTTGTTTAATTTCTCATTCGCCGTTAATCCATCATCTCCTACAGCTCGCTGCCTGCTGATTGGTGCAGGTACCGTAGTGCAGGGACTCCAGAATAGTGTAAATTTGTGTTTGTCTTTGTGCCAGAGAAAACAAACACTTCCTCGGAGAACGTGTGTGATCTGTGGAAAACCGGAGACTGATCACGCCCGGGAGAACGACTGCTGCGCCTGCAGCCCAAGAACTGTGTGTTCAGATAATAATGAAAAATATTGGTATTTCTGACAAGTTCTATGTGCTTCTGTGACTGCTAAATATAAGACTAGGAGATTTAATGACATAAAATACAGTAATTAGTCAAGCGATGTTATCTTAAATTGGTTTAATTGCTTTCAGGTATTCAGATAATTTATACAGTGCTTTTGTTGTGGAAAAAAGATCATACTATCCAAGGTGATATAATTCATATGCACAGGTAGAGCACACACAGATTTTCATGCACAAATGTGGAAATGCACAATGTCAACTTTTTTGCGGTGTCTTGGATGTAAGTCATCATCTAGCCGTAAATGGAGAAAAAACCTTTTTAATTAACTAAATCTAGATGGAAGAAGTATTCATAGTCATTTGCACTCTTTGTGTGCCTGAATTTACTATTCGTTCAATTGAATTAGTGTATGTGTGCGTGTGTGCGTGTGTGTGTGCGCTGCTGTTCCAACCTGGGTTAAGAAATTGAGTGGAACAAAACTATTACAATGCACTCCTTTGTTAAAAATTATTGCATTAAACGTATTTAATATAAAATTTAATGATTTTAATATTATTTATACAACGCATTATTTATATAATTATTTATTTATTAAATATTCATTTAATTGATTTAAGTCAACGTATAAAATTCAACAACGAATGTTTGTATATCTGTTAAGTTGTTCATACTATTCGTTCAAAACCCTAAAAGGGTTTGCTATTCAAAAACTACACAACAATAAAATAAAATAACTGTATTATTAGCGGTACAACATTTGACCACTGGTGTAGTTCCCTTAAAGGCACAACTTTGAACCTCATTTACCCCTAAAAGGTTCACCTTTAGGGTGCATATTGTACTCTAAAGGTAATAATAGGCACTCTGTATTAGTAGATAAGACACAAGGTTGTCCCTTTAAGCTTTTGTAATGTTTATTTTTTGCATATTTTTCTCATGATGTACTTTGTCTGAAAAAATGCAACAAATGCATCTCAAATGCATACAGTACCTGTAGCTGTTTTACCAGTGCCATTGAGATGCATAACAGTAACGCACCTCAGGTATTATAGACCTCCTTGGTACAAACATCTATGAATACTAATGAGATCACGCTGAGTATCAGACAGAGAAGTGGACCGGTGCCAACCTGTAAACTTTATCTACTAGCACGGCGAAGACAGATTTACCACAGCTGTAATCTCACAGTATGGGGTTCACAATGTCCACATCCCATCAGACTCTTCCACAAACATATTGAGGAGCACATGTGCTCTTAAAACATTACCATATTAAAGTTACAATCACAGGGAAAGAAGTAGCTGGAAAAGCAGATGGTCGCGTTTCATGCAGCTGATATTATGCAAACCATGCCCTGAGGCTTGCCCCCATTTACTTCTCTTTAATTGGCAGACGAGTGTGTGGTGCCAGACAGGTGTGCAGGCACTCCTGCATGTTCATCAAAGAGAATTCATTTCAATTTACCTCTCAAAACACTGAGATACATGCACATCTAGAACATGGAAAGTTTCTGAGATTGTCAACTGAAGAGATTCATGCAATGAGGAGATTTATTAGAACAACTTTACTTCATTAGATACATTACATTAATTCTTGTAATCAGATAAAATACTTTAACTGAATTAAAATTAAGACTTTTTTTTTTCCATTTAAGCTTGCTGTTGTAATGATAATTCAGACATTATTGCAGATAATATATTTTTTTAATATACTGTTAGGTTTAATGTATTCTAATTTGAATAATATATATAAGTAAGGACTACCAAGGACTACACCAGACTATTTTAGCCAATGTGTTCATGGTCACTAAGGTAACCCGGATGCACAATGAATAAGAAGCCACCACCCAGCACTGTGAGCCATTGATTAACTCTGATTCACCCGGCAGTGTGCTAGGCTAATAGCAGGCAGCATACCATCTCAATGGCCCTTAGCCCACAGAGGTCTTTTCAGGTCAAAGAGAAACCATTTCCCTTCATAAATTGGACTCTGAAACCTTCTGGAAGGAGGAAGAATTTGACAGCAAACGGAGCTTTATTCACATCTGATGAAAGACCCACTTCAAAAAGGAAAGGTTCAAAAATTAAGCATCAGATGGGAAATGAAGCCCAGTACTTTGGCGTATGCTAAATTAAGACTTTTCCTTTTGAAGAATTCCATTTCCTTGCATGATGAAATATGCTCTTCATCACTGAGTAACATGTTATCAATAGTGAGCTTCCTGAAACTTCTGAAGATACTTCATCAATCACGTGGAGGCTGTCCGGGTCCCTGGAAATGAGTGGATTGAATCTTGGCATAATTTCATAAAAATGTTCTGAAGCTACTGCCAAATATACAACATGTAACATCTGCAGAAATGTTGCTATATCTTTTAATTTCCAAGCTTCTTCTTCTTCTCATAAATCATAATAATGGCATGTTGTCTGGTCTTATACAGTACAAGGTGCTTCAACGATTAGGCTACTATGGTATTTAACATGGTAAATGCATAAGTAATCATTCTATACCATGGTATATTTTAACATACTTTGGTGTGTCCATTTGATACCACCTGTATACTACAATACTGACACTATTTTGAACATTCAAAGGAAAAGTCGGCCAAAACTGAAAATTCACTTCACCAAGTCACCGCACTGTAAATAAAAAACAGAAATGATCATAGGCTGCTACAGCATTTTCCATGGTAAATTATTCTGTATGGTATATATTAACATATTATAATGCTGCCATTATTTTGAACATTTAAAGTAACCCAAAAATGAAAATGCCCTTACTTTCCCCATGCCATAGCACTGTGAAACATTATATAATCAAGTCAAGGCAGCTATATATATTTTACTTTAACTCATCAAAAGTTAAGCAATTTGAACTTTTTATAGGTTGAATGGAATTCAGCTTTAAGTCAGTTTAATTAAGTTTAAATTACTTGTACCATCAATTTTGATTATACTTAATTAAAGGCAGTAACTGAACAGTTTTGAAGTAGTCATAAGTAGAGATTAATGAATTCCTGTATGAACTATGCAGTATTTTGGCAGATTCTCTGGAACAGACAATAGAATAACATCCTAAATATTTCAGAGCACAACCTGCCAAGTGTCATTTCTGCATCTAGCGACCTCCAAACTCCGCCCGGCAGCGACAACTCAGAACATGAAAGAGTCATGACGATGTCAGGCGCAGGTAAAGAAAGCGCCGCGCAGGCAGTGTGGCAGGGGATCTGGATCAGAGGGCATGTGAGCGTGACTTGTTTCTGACACGTTTTCACCTCTCCCAGGGCCTCCGGCAGTAAACACTCTAAATAAATGATGCCTTCTGAGATTCTCATTGGCTGCTTCATCGGCTGATTATTGCCACTCGCTTTGATAGCTCGTTTGTTTATTTCCTGCTAGAGGTGAGACAATAAGCTTTCTGGAAATGACTTGTAATGAAAGGGTCCTCGGCAGCTGATTAAAGTGTTTAATTTAAGCATCAACATAATCATACCTAGTGTAGAGGGATCCATAAGACAATATAGCTTTCAGCATACAATTGCAATATGGGAATTTATGATCTAGTGTAATTTTAATAACTTGGTGGCATGTGGTCAAATAACTCAACAAGAAGTCATCTTGCTAGCGTTGCTTGATAAAGGCATGAATCACATTTACTTTATGGTTAGGGAGTTTTATGGATGTTTTTTCAGAAAATGTGAAAATCTAGTTTAAATCGGATGCTGAAATATAAAAGGTACATTGGATTTCCTAATGTTTCCTGGTAAAGAACTTGATGAGTGTTTCTGAAGAGCATCAGGACACTGTGTTTCTATCTATTCATGCAATTTGTACTGCACTTTTTTAAATGTTGCCGATGACTCAGCGCCATTGATTCCCTCCATTTTCATTAAAAAAATGCCTGCAAAATCCAATTCTGCCTGCTCCTCAAAATGAAATTATAAAATTAAGCCAAACATTAGCACCAGTTCGTAAACCCATTTACTCCTTGCCTCAACTTAATTGCTGATGGGCTCCATGCATTTTCAGCCATTTAGGTAGAAACAAATTTGGCAATAAACTCTTTGAATAAGAAGGAATACACATTACTATGTGCAATAAACCCATGTTCTTTTCCCCCAAGGGGAATGAAACAAGGTAAATAAACAATAACTCAGAGGGAAAAAAGGAAGAACTGTGGGACAGCAGAATTCATAACCATCAATTCAGCTGAAAGCTTTCCGTCATAACCCCGCTGAGTCAACAGGCCCCTACAGGCATGGTCCATATTAAGAAATCGTTGTTTTTTTCTTTTTTCAGAGAGATTACTCTTCATAAGAGGCACAGCACTCCAGAGAACGAACCGCAGGAGACGGGAAGTGTTGAGACACCTCCTATACCTGCAATTAATCCCCTGAGCCACTGATTCAATCTGTTCTCACCCTCCAATATAATACAATAAGAGAGCATAGCAAATATATAAACACTCTGGTTTACTCTAGGACAGCGGTGTAGACTTGTTTCATACAATATGTGTCAATTGTGCAAAAAGCAAGGAGGCAAGGTAAAGTGTGTTTGGGTGTTATTCCCTTACAAAACAATATAGTGTTCTGGCAAACTTCATGCCAGAAAATTCACTTAAACTTTGATTTACAGCAGGTTTAACGAACTTTAGGTGACCAGTGTATCTAATTGTTTTATTGAATTGAACTGAATTCAGATCAACACTGTAAAAAAAAGATATTTCAAAGTTATAAATAAACCAAAAATGATCGGAGTATGTTTTAAAAGAAAATTCTATTTAGCTTTTTCTACATAAACAATGTAATGGTAAAATTCAAAATCTGTAATATGAGTAATTACAATGTATGTGTATTGTACAAGCTTACAAATAAAAATTAAAATTACATTTAAAAATAGTTTTTACCATAAATGCTTGTTAGTACATTTTACAGTACTTTAATTTCAAAGACAATATAAGTCATTATAAATGTACATATATAGATGTACTACTCACGTGGTTCAAAAAAGCACTTTTAACTTCAACAAATTGCATTTAATATACATTTAAACCATAACATATTTCCATTTAACTGCATTCAACATGCAATTAAGTGTCCTAAAATTTTACACTCATTTACACTTAAGTACATTCTTTTCAAAAATATTATTTCCATAATAATTACTCTTTTACTCTTTTACACACAAGCATGTCTTATTCAACCTCATGTTGTTCCAAACCCGTGGATCTGTTATTTTGTTCAGTGGTACACAATTGTGCGTTTTAGATTGAGGGCTTCACATTTCAGGCAGGTTCATCTCCATCTCCTGACTGGCTCGTGATGGTAATAAACTGGCAGATCTAGCACACTCTCTCGCCAAAAAGATGGTGCAGATGTAGCTTGGCTAGCTCCTCTTCTCTGATTACATTGTGTTTGAGGTCTCAGGTCTGCGTGTGCCGGCAGAAAGCAATATCAGAGGACAGACACACTCCATATTTAATCTTATTTTGTTTTAGAATGTTACATTTCATATTTGATGGACAGATTTACTTACAGTAATTTTCCAAAAGCGGGGGCATGAAGTCTGAAGGGTTTCAAACTGGGCATGTACTCTTTGTTGAAATGAATGCTACCCCATTTACAACACAATACAACAACAAAATCTACCTTTGACTACATGGAATATTAAATCAAATGATGTGGAACCCTCCCTAACCTTTTCATATCCCGACAGACTACTAACTAACTTTACAATACACTGGAAAGTATTTATTTTAATGAATCTTCACGGCATGACTCTTGTAATTATTCGGTTATTAGCCAAACTCGCTTCATTGTTCAGGCAGACTTTAAGGTCAACAACCTTATTAAAGGTACCGACTAATTTGAATAAGACCGTAATTATTGTGGAGAAAAGAATTCAATTAAAACACCAACTCAGAGGACAATAAATAATTTTCCCCTGACAAGAATTGAAAGTTTATTTGCCGGGCCATTCGGCAGTTAAAATCATAATTGCTTTTAAAATATTCAGAGCATAGCACTCAATGCGTCTAATAAACGATTCGAGATTAACTAAATTAATACACAAGCAACATGCCAGTTTCTGCCTGCTTAATGCAATTGTTTCACTCTAAAAATACAGTACTGTTCTCTCTCCGTGCGTACAATTTATGAGAATATTCAAAAAACAAATAAGGTGAGACAGGTTGCAGATATTTTAAGGTTCATTTCAAAGCACAACACAACACATGCTGTGCATGCATAATGTGCGTGATAAGGAAGCCGGAGCACCGAAGGGATTGAGAAAGAAAGGCTTAGACTGGGGAAAGTGGCAGAGCTGCTCTCCTCTCTCTCTCCTACTGTCTGTCTGCAACCGATCCTGCCCTCTTTCTCCTTGACAGTAAGTCCCTGGCACCTAGTCAGCACACTGCCATCCCAGACAGAGAGAGAGAGAGAGAGAGAGAGAGAGGAGCAGACAGTCCTGTTATCATCTGCCTTGTCTTCCCACCACCTCCCACACTTCTCCTCCTCCTCCTCCCTCCATCCCTGCCTTATTTACTCCTCTCATTGTCGCCGTAATCTTCAACCACCCAGCCAGTCTGTCCCCGGCTTCAAAGGGAAGGTCCAGATAGGTCTGGGATGGAGCCGGGCTATCTGCTAACTTTCTCCCGTCAGCCTAAGGAGATAATCATTTCAATCCTGCCTGGGAGAAACGTTTTAATAATGCTGTAAAGGTGAGGTCTGCCCAGCTTATCAGGAGAGGCAGATGCATCAAAAGAAGGGTACGGGTACAAGCAGGCCAAAAATACAGAGAGAAAGAAGAGTAAACCAATAGCCCTGTTCTGTCTTGGTGTTGTGATATTAAAATGTTTAGTTTTTTAAATAGTTGAGAACGAGGAAATGGGTCTCTTTCTTCTCAGACCAGTATGAGCTTCCATACTTATTAGTGCTTGTAAATAGTGCTCTAGATTAGGTGAGAGTAAAACTTGAACTTGGTTAACCATCATGTAACACTCTTAAAAATAAAGGTTCTTTATTGACATCAATAGTTCTATGAAGAACCGTGAACATAATCTTTCAAATGCAGAAAAGGTTCTTTATAGTTAAAAAAGGTTCTTTAGATTTTTTAAATGTTCTTCAAAATGGCTCTTTTAGGAACTGTTCACTGAAAGGTTCTTTTGGGAAACACACGTTTTTCTATATTACATCACTGCAAAAACACCCTTTTGGATCCTTTATTTTTAAGAGTGTATGGTGACCAAATGTCTGGGTTTGGGCTTTGTTTTCTTATTGACCGTCTCTCTACAGTCCTCATACATTATATGTTTGTGTATTTGCATAGCTTTGATCGTTCTCTGTAGACCCACCTTCTTGATTGGTCGATTATGTACAATGCCTGCATGTTATTGGACAAACTACTAAACATTTTAGGCAATTTAGAAATTGTTAACCAAATACATTTGGTAACACTTTATTTTGATGGTCCTTTTTGAACATTCTTTCGACACTAATTAATGTTACATGTCAACTAACTCTCATTAGACTATTAGTAGAGTATCTGCTTCTCTTTATTGTATCTGCTAACTATTTATTGTGATGTCTCAACAAGACTATAAATAACTTTGTAAGTACATGTCAACTTATTTTAACCCTAACTCTTAACCCTAACTCAACTAATACTCTAAAGAGAGTTAGTAGACATGTATGTGCAACATTACAGTCAACATAATGTGTTAAAGGGACCATCAAAATAAAGTGAAACCGGACATCCTGCTGTTAAGAAGGTTTGTGGATACAACAGCATACAATTACATCCCAAAAGGCCATGACGGGACTTGCCATTTTGTAACCAACATGTAAATGGTTTGACCTCAGGAATGTAAGAATGGACCATTTTACACAATCCAGAAAAGCAGTTTTCACATCATACAGCATTATTTGGGGCCAGATTGACAGTTTGCACCAGCGCAACCCCTTTTGGCATTAAAAACTACTGTCAGGATTTACTAAAGAGTGAAAAAATGTGAATACGGTTAGTTTTGCATCTGACCTTATTGCATACACATTTATATGAATGACCCTTTTAGATGCAAAATGTATGAAAGGAGGGTATTTAAATAATCACACAAACCCGTTCTTGGTAGACTGTGTTGAACGTCTTATTATAGATGGTTATTATAGAAATGAGCTGGCTGTGTTCTTTAATTATTGCATTGTTAGTAGATCACCTGCAGAACCTGCATGTATTGTTATTATTATTTTTGTATATATATCCAGTAATTATGAGTGGTCATGGACAAGCCTTGAGAATTCAGTAGCCAAAAGGACTGAAAATCCTGTTTTATGCAATGCAGCTCCTGGCTCTCTTATTATATGCAAGGACAGTTCCTTTGCAGCAACCTGGGGTTAAATGCATTTCCCAAGAGCACAGTGGTGACTGGCACTCATTACCAGCCTTAAGCTTTACCCACTTCATCACGCCACCCTGAAACATCTCTGAACACCACAGCAAGGATGATTCACGGTGCCTTTCCTTCCTGATACGCCACAGTGACCGCAAGACGTTCAGTAGCCATAAATACCTTGAGCGCATGACACATCTGCACCTGCAGAACCCTGTGTGTGCCTTTCATGTTCTGAGATAGATGGACACAGCAATCCTGCGTTTCAAAGGCTCGTCCAGAAAGCTTTACACACGACCTATACGAGGGGTCGCGGGTCACGGGCTTGATGTATCATAGGAGCCGCTGCCAATTTATTCCTGTGAAGTTATGAGTTTTTTCATTCTAGGCCAGAAAGAAGAGTTGAAGGTGTCGGTCGAGGCATTTCTCAACCTCTACAAAATGACTTCATGCGCTTTGTTCTTTCTCCGAGATTGACCACATGGATTGAACTCTGTCCAAAACATTCTATTCCAAAGCGGAAAAATAGTTTGCACTGGAAGCAACCAAGATTCAGGGTAAATTGGACATAAATGCATGCACTTATGGCATTTTCACACTAGAGCTTTAGCTGTGGACCATTATCAGATGTTTACAATTCTGTAAAGTGTAAAAGCTGTTTTCTGAAGAAGTGATATATGTATGCCATGTGCAAAAGACACAAGAGCTGTTCCCTTTGTTTTAAGTCTAAAACTACAAGAAAAACGTAAAACTGATATTTCACATCAACCAGTAATCCAAACGCAATTACTAGCTGATAACTGCTATCAAGGATGTCAACCTAATGATGAACCACAGCAAAAAGCTCAACTTCTTTTTTTGGTTCAAGTGAGAGCAGGGAGGTGTGTCAGAGAGACAAACAAGGATATATACCGATTATTGAAACCAGGTGAAAGAAAGGACAAAGCAGATGTGTCTGAAAACTATCAGTGCAGACACTGAGTCAAGTGCAAGTTTTTCTAAGCCTTCTGAACAAGGAATTGCCATGGCTTTTCTGGGTAACTTTTGATTACTTGCTACATCGTTCCTGTAGTAACTAAGGTCTTGGGTTTGATTCCCAGGGAATGCATGAAGTGATAAAACGTATCCTATACATTTTTGAACAAATTCAAGCCAAAGCGAAGTTCATTTTGAGTCTCTGGAGTTCGAAACAGCTAATGTTTACTTAGCTGGTAAAGCGCTTTGTACTCCCATTGGTCCGTGGACATTATGTAACAGATAGGCGTGGCTCTGTGGCTCCGCCTACTTCACATGGAAATGTTCTCCAGTTCATTCTTCAGTTCAGTCCATTGAGATAAGGCGTTCATAAGTAAAAACATCAGCACGTTGAAAAACTGCTTTATAGTAGAAACTGAAGTTACAATTTTAATTGAAAGGGAGGCTGACACTGTTTTTATATACAAACGTGTCCTGATTTGATTTGACTGGAGTGCAGAATTGCACAGATAACATTGATATGATCAGATGCTTTCTGAACCACTGTTTTCTCACCACAGTCATTTTTGATGTGCATTTATTTTGTTATTGAGAGGAAAGCATGCAGTATATATTCATATATTCACCTAAATGTCACTCTCAGTAGCGTCAGGATATTTGCTAACAGTAAACAGACTTGGTGCCTTTAGTGTAGACATCATATGTTTGGATTTAAAAAAATAATAATTAATGAACATAACCCTGTAACATGTTACTTTACTTCCAATAAATAAAGAAGTCTGTTAGCATTAGATCTTAAGCCATCTGGTGCTGTTTAAGCACTGTATTTTATATATCTATAGTATTACACATCAATTCACACTACTAAGTTACTAGAATCTCTCACCTACAGAATGAGATAAGATACGCTTGGGTTACCAATTCAGTTTCCAACAGCATATGTCAGATCCTTAAACACACAACGAGACAGGGAAATAGTCACTCTAAATACAATGACAGAAACCTACCAGGCAGGTGTGTCTCGCTAACCATACAGTTAACTAGCCAACTAAACTGAATTCGAGAGGGAAGTGCACACTGATCCACACACACATGTTCAGTGTCTATTGACTGTGATGGAACCACCTACCATGAAGCAATTCTGCAGCCGTGTGCTTTCTAACCCAAGGACAGAGCGAGCTCTAACGGCATGCTGGGGAGGAATTACAAAGCCTAACAACAGAGAATGAAAAAGTCAAAAAAAATTCTAAGACCTTAGCCAATCTATAACAATGTTTTGAGTTGTTTAGTAAAGATTGTCTTTGTGTTTTTGAGAAAATTATACATTGAACTGCAGATCTAGAATCTCAACCCTGGATGTTCTCCTCAGAGTGACAGACTGAGTCTCTATCTCATCTATTCTTCCTCCCACACATGTAATAAACACTGAAATGTTGTCATTGGATACCTGAAGACACTGATTATCAATGTAGTGTACATGCATTCCTTCAAATAGATTGTGTTGAATTTATTTTCTAAATCCTGTCCATACGCTGAATTGTCAGTTCTCTGTGTTTTGTGGAGCTTTATGTTGGTAATGAATCTAAAAATCACATTAAATATCCGAATGAGTAATTCACAGATAATGAGGTGTGAAATAAATATTGAATGCTTGAGTCATTCACAACCAGTATCACTGCGAGTGCCAGTTTCTATACGGCGCATAAACATATGAGGTTGAGACGGCACATATGTGCTAGATTTTAACGAGGTCAATGTTTCAATGGCACTTAAACAAACATGATTACTTTTCTGCTTTCAAACACCGTTTCAGTTTGTTGTTGTAAGCTGAAGGACAAGCTGGAATTATTTAAGGTACTTTACATTTATGTTCATGCATTTGGGAGACACTTTTAACCAAAGCCATGTATTTAGTCAGTCCATGCATTCCCTACGAAATAAACCAATGACTTTGGTGTTGCTAGTGCCGAGTTGTACATTTTGAGCTGTAGAGTCCTAAAACCTGGAAACGAGTAAGCGTTTTTAAGATACAAAGTCCCATGTTTTTAAATTGATGTTTGGTTACAAAAAGTGGTCTAAATGGTACCAAAGACGTTGTCGTGGACATTAACCATCATCACACCGTTAAGGGGAACTCATACTTATTACTCTCTTTCACAGCCTTACTGTGTTTATAATCACACTTATGCAAACTATTACAGTACTAGGTTGGTGTGCATTGGCATATAAGCAAATAAATAATGCAACTTGTTGTGACAAGGACAACTCACAGGTATAACACACTGGACGCGTCATGTTCAAGTGGAAGCCCAAAAACTGTTTATTTAGTCACCAAACAGGCAAAAGTTCACTTCAAGAATGAACAAAGTGGCATAGATGAGTTTGAAGTTCGGCTTTATGTTTTATTTTTATATGTGTCTGTTGGCTACATAAATATATTTCGCTTTTTTCACATCCCTGGCTTTAAATTTGCAACTTTGCTGGTTAACGATTGCATAAACGTGACTAGCTAAACATAAAATAATGCAAATAGATGGTAACAATCTTGACATTAAACATTTGGGTCGTGTATTTCTGTCACATTGTTTTAACCGGTTGTTACTGCTACTGTTAGTGACCTCTGAGTTTTGTCGGCAAACTGTTTTCCACTAATGCAGCATCTAGTCAACAAATGAATTACTTCATAATGATATGAAAACATGTACTGTTGTGTGCTGTGTATGTATGTTTCATTGTCTGTTTTAAATCTGCATCTGAAGTGTCAGTCAACCTCTACAAACCATTGTAACTCACACTTTCAGGGAGCATTTATTTGTGTATTATTCTTTTGAATATAGTGTAAAAGAGTTGTTTGAAGTTTAATGGTGATGACGTTGAAGTTGAGACTGTGGTGTAGTTCGTTTATAGCCTATTTTTAGCTTTTTACTTCTGGTGATTGTATTTATACTTCAACAGTCATAAAAGTTGAGCACGATGAATCATACAATTGTCTATTCACAGAGCTTGTGTTCTTCAATAATCTAAAAGCCGGTGGATAATTGGGTTTTTGTTGACTGTCAGCTTCCGTGTTGGCGTGCACAAATCAATACTGCACTGCATGTGTACTTAACAGCATTTAAACATGGGACATTCCTTTAGGTTCTGTTGATCAATCATGCAAGACTATTTTCCAGGTCTCCAAGCACGTTTTGAAATGTATATAGCAAACACAGCAGTATAGGGTAAAGTTGAAGAGCCACCTGGTTGGTGAGAGATGTTAATTTTGGAGGCAGTGATGTCAAACTATGTGTGAGCCTCGGGCCTCGTTGTCCTTGCATGAGCCCTCAGTGTGAGAGGGATATAGGGGAATATTTTTGTTTAATACATGACAATTTCCTATTTTATCCCCATAGTGTGGGACTGGAACAGCATCTGAGCAGGTCTCTGCTTATGTTGATCCCTCTGGAAGAATTTTCCTTCCACATCAGAGATCGCGGGATAAACTTGTGAACTGTTGGATTTCCTCATCTCTTGCAATCATCTCTGCATCTCGAGGCTGGAAATAACCAGCCATTTTCAGTCAGAGACCAAATGTCCTGAAGATGGTTATTTATCAAAGAAAATGAAAATAACTGCTTATCGAAAATGATTTCTTTTTCAACACAAGCCTCCTGATGATTAGTTTTATTTTGTTCCTAGCTCTAAGATTCATCATCTTATTTTTTTTTTTTTAGAAATGCATTTGTATATGCCTCTCTAAGGTTTATGTGAAAACCGCTCTCTAAATTATCATTTTGATAGCTCTCAGTTTAGTAAAATCCATCTCTATAATCTCTCTCTCTCTCACGCTGATGGAAACAGCAGTCAGCGGGATGGAGGATATAGCTCAGCCAGCCTCCGTTAAGCCTCTTGTGATTTTTGACTGGACAAAGTCCATCTCAGCAGCGGCGGCAGAAAACTTCTGCTCTTTCCAGTCATTCCTGCTCCTTAACCCCTCCTCCAAGCAGCCTCCTGGCCGATGCTGTGGTCACCTTCCTCGCCTGCAGCCCAGAGCTCATCGCTTCCCATCCCAGTTCACCCAACCCTTTAATCCCTCCGAAATCCCGTGGTGAAATGGAACCGGAAAAACCACCACTCAGCCGTCTTTCCTAGCAAATCCTCCTCTGCTCTTCCTCTCCTTCTCAGCCCCTGACCGGCCGTGGAGGAGACGTAATGGAGAAACTCTTGAGTGACAGCGATGCTCCTTGCACCTCCTCATTTAAACACCGATGATGAGGGCGATGTGTCTGTGGGGTGCTGGAAAAACACGTCTATCGCCTCCCCCTGGGCCCTGTAATTACATTTTCACAGACATGTGAGCAGCTTTCTGTCGACGGCGTCAATCAGATTTTGATGGAATCCGCAAGAGGACAAATCATAGCCGAGGGAGGCCGGTGTCCTTGAGTTTAGATACAGTCCATATCTGAGCTAAATGTGGCTTAATGATGTTTAAAGGAATAGTTCAGTGAAAAATGCACTCACCCTTATGTCGTTCCAAACCTGTATGACTTCTGTCGAACGCAAAATAAGACATTTTGAAGAATGTTCATACTGTTTTTTGCTTACAGTGAGAAAATTGAGAACTTCTCAAAAAGCTGTCTTAATACAATTCGTGGACTATATTCAAAGTATTTCAAAACCATATAATAGCTTTGTGTGAAGACCAGACCAAAATGTAAATCGGTTTCGTTCCTTCCGCCACAGTTTCAAATCATTAATCCAGGAGTCGTTTTGATTGCAAAGAGCTCTAAATATCACTATCCCCTTTCAAGGGAACCATGACACGATGAAGTCAATGCAAATTATTATCTGAAAAAAGATTGACTTTGTATTTTTTTTAATGTCAATAGAGCTATTTTATACAAAATTCCATTTCCATGACAAATAATAAATTTATTGTGACAAATAAACTCACCATTATGACTTATTTTCTCAGAATTATGAGTTTATATCACACAATTTTGAGAAAAAAAATCAGTAAAAAGTCAGAATTGTAAAAGAGAGTGTCACAATTATGTATTTATTAATTAATTAATTAATTAATTAATTTACTAATTCATTCATTCAGTGTTGGAAACAAGCTTCCATAATTTAAAATATATAAACCTGAAAAAATAAAAATATAGATTTCATAGAAATTTGGATTTTATTTGATTTAATAAAATATTCTTAAGTACAGATTTTTTTGTGGGAAATTAATAGTTTAGATTATTCGATTAATCGATAAATTAATTTTTGATTTGAAATAAAGTATTTGTATTGTGATTTCCACAATAAATATTGCTCCAGAGCAGTTTTATAATTAACTCTCAAATTGTCCACAGACCTCGTAGAACAATTGTGTGGCCCCACGATTTCCCCAGACACCAGTCTGAAAACCCCTCGCCTGGGCTTTCTACAATAGCATGTCTAAAGTAGAGATGTTCAGGTCTAAATCCACCCCCACACACACACACACACACACACACACACACACACACACACACACACACACACACACGCACACACACACACACACACACACACACACACACACACACACACACACTTTTGGAGACCCCACTGCTGTAAAGCGGCTCGATTCCTCAGGTGAAAAACCAACCTTGACAACCAAACTGCTCACACTGATTGGTTAGGTGGAAAGCTGTCACATGTCCAATCAAGTTCCAAGAGCGACTTGACAGAATCATATATTTCTATTAGGCGATGCAGTTCAACACATCTGAGGGGCTTTGCACATCTGCATCTCCACGTTAAAAGCCACTGAGGTTGTGTCACAGGTCTCTGTAATTTGTGCTCAGTATTAAATGCCACGCACCAGCAGTCCTCCTCCCAGAACATGTCCCAGGACTCTCCTTTGCGTGTTTCGCAGACGATAGACTCCCTTTACATGCTCGGAGGAGTAACGGAGCAACAGAATATGTTTGGAATATCAATGCATGGTCCCGGGGCTTTGAACATGTCACGTTCTCTCAGATGCCGTGCAATATTCTATAAGCAATATCATGGAATGCAGTGAGCTCACATGGTACATGACGCATATGATATGATATTTCAGCTGTGTATTTATTGCTTTCCGCAATATATTATGAATCAATACAATGTCAGATAAATTAAATTATGGGGTATCAGGTGTGTTTTTGCTACCATGAATAAGAATATAATTGATTTTGACGTCATGGAAACTTTATAGGTAAACTGTCACACACATTAAAAATGTTCCATATGTTTCATATCCGATCTTTCTGCACATGTAAAAACATGCAAGCTCAAACCCTTACAGAAGCTTTTTATTTCATTTCCTGTCTTGGGTCTGTGTTCATATGTATCGAGGTAAAGAGCTAAATATTTCTTGCAGGCGGGTTTATTTGGGTGAGGGATTGACACCGTGAAATTGCATGCAGTAGTGAGAATGAGAGCTCACTTAAGGGTGCCAGAAACAGAGATGTGGGAGAGGGTGGGGCCGGGGACCGAGAGCCAGGGGCCACTGAGGTGTGACTGGGTCCTGCCATGCCATCAAAACCAGTGCCAGAAAATACTAACAATATTCCACAATGCTGCTGAGTCGAGTGATGCACTAAAACCACTGTTTTTTCACAATTACAGTGGCCAGGTAAATGTGTAAACGTGCTGAGTCTACATTCGGATTAGTCTATTTATTTAGAAATTAAAAACCCAGCACTTTTTTTTTTTTGTGGGGGGGGTGCTTGCTTGCATGTGCTAACTGAATGAAGAGTTATATATTTTCTAAGGATTTAAAGATCCAAAAACTGTATATTTAATTAAGGTGCCTACAGAAACAAATAAATAAATAACTCTGACAAATTGGAATTGCAAGAAAAAAACTCAGAATTGCAAAATATAACCACAGAATTGTTCTACATACATCTTGCAATTGCAAGAAAAAAGTTGGAATTTTAAATAAAAACTTGCTATTATTTTTTATTATTATTATTCTGTGGGAGAAACAAACAAACAAACAAAAACAGAATTGCATGATGTAAACTCTAAATTACGAGTTATACACTTGGCATTGTGAGAAAGTAAGTCATAAATCTGATTTTAAAACAATTCAAAAAAAACCTAAATGGTAATATATTAAAAATAAAAATAAAAGAATTGCCAAAATAAAAAATAAAAAAATGCTACTTGAAACTCAAAACTTTTTTCCAATTTGTTTTCCAGAAAATCATGTACTTTAGCAGTAACAACAACAAAAACAAATAATAATAATAATCACTTTATTATACAGCAATATAGAAATTCAAAATAAAGCACATAATAAATATAATGATATAATATAATAATATAAAATACCTGACCAATTCTAAACCTTCAATCCACCTTTTCCATGTCCACGGGCATCTAAGATCAGAAACTGCTCAGTTGTACTCTAGCTCAGTTTTTGCTCCACAGCACTAATGCCTTTCCTTTTATTCTTCAGTCTTTTTCTCATTGTTGCCACCTTTGTGCCGTTTCATTTAGGGGTCGGACAGGGATGTGATTGCAGCCCATGCTGAAGTGCTCTGGGATCACCTAATGAATTGACACCCGGTTTAACATGAAATCATATGAAAGTGAACCCAGAGGCCATTAAAGCACGTAATGTGAATCTAGTCTTCACCCTACAGTTCCACACAATCCATCCATCTTTGTTTTGAAGAAGCAGTTCTCTTTCTCTCTCGAGGCCGAGCCCTAAAGCCTGTTCATGGCTGCTGAAATGCAGAGGATACTCAAACTCTTTATCACAGTCTTATTAAATTATTAGTCTTCAGATGAGGTAGCAGATGGGTGCAATTTCCTAATTGGATTTATGTAACTGTCTAATCAAAATTGAATCACTCAGTGATACGCCGCATGCACGACCTTCACGTCAACTTCGTTATATCTGCAGCACTAACTGATGAGCTATTAACTGAAAAGATCATACTTTTTTCCTCCACTTGCCCTCAAGAAATGGCAGTACGAAATAACAGGAGATGATGTGCTATCCCAATTATCTTTGTTTTATGTGACACTTTTAAAGTCGCATACACACTGCTCTTGATTAACTGAACAATGGAAGCAAACAATTAGTTTTTAGTGATTAAACTGGCCTACAAGAAAAACATACAGTGCTCAAGCCGTGAGATGCAATAAAACAACGATTGTCAAATAGATTGCTTTGCATTATACAGTAGAATTTTTGGGGACGGAAAGATTTTTAATGTTTTTGAAAGAAACTTATTTTGCTCACCAATGCTGTAATTATTTAATAAAAATTACAGTAAAAACAGTAATATTTTTGGAATACTTTTTACAATTTAAAATGGCTGTTTTCTATGTGAATAATTAGAACAATATCATTTATTTCTGTGATCATTACTCCAGTCTTCAGAAATTATTCTAATATACTGATTTGCTGCTCAAGAAACAATTCCTAAAGTTGAAAATATATAAAACATTTTTTGGCTTCTATTATAGATATGGATATATACAGTATCTCACAGAAGTGAGTACACCCCTCACATTTTTTGTAAATATTTTATTATATCTTTTCATGTGACAACACTGAAGAAATAACACTTTTCTACAATGTAAAGTAGTGAGTGTACAGCTTGTATAACAGTGTAAATTTGCTCTCCCCTCAAAATAACTCAACACACAGCCATTCATGTCTAAACCGCTGGCCACAAAAGTGAGTACACCCCTAAGTGAAAATGTCCAAATTGGGCCAAAACTCTCAATATTTTGTGTGGCCACCATTATTTTCCAGCACTGCCTTAACCCTCTTGGCCATGTAGTTCACCAGAGCTTCACAGGTTGCCACTGGAGTCCTCTTCCACTCCTCCATGACGACATCACGGAGCTGGTGGATGATAGAGACCTCGTGCTCCTCCACCTTCAGTTTGAGGATGCCCCACAGATGCTCAATAGGGTTTAGGTCTGGAGACATGCTTGGCCAGTCCAACACCTTTACCCTCAGCTTCTTTAGCAAGGCAGTGGTTGTTATGATGTTGGAATACTGCACTGCGGCCCAGTCTCGAAGGGAGGGGATCATGCTCTGCTTCAGTATGTCACAGTACATGTTGGCATTCATGGTTCCCTAAATGAACTGTATCTCCCCAGTGCCGGCAGCACTCATGCAGCCCCAGACCATGACACTCCCACCACCATGCTTGACTGTAGGCAAGACACACTTGTCTTTGCACTCCTCACCTGGTTGCCACCACACACGCTTGACACAATCTGAACCAAATAACTTTGTCTTGATCAACCCATGTCCCTTTAACCCCATGTCCTTAGTCTGCTTATCTTCAGCAAACTGTGTACGGGCTTTCTTGTGCATCATCTTTAGAAGAGGTTTCCTTCTGGGACGACAGCCATGCAGACCAATTTGACACAGTGTGCGGCGTATGGTCTGAGCACTGACAGGCTGAATGTAACACTAATGAGTCACATGACACCGGGGAGAGAAAATGGCTAATTGGGCCCAATTTGGACATTTTCACTTAGGGGTGTACTCAATTAAAGATATAATAAAATATTTACAAAATTGTGAGGGGTGTACTCACTTCTGTGAGATACCGTATATAGTTTACTTGTCTTAAATACATGATATGGAATTGATAGTAAATAATTGTATTAAGTGATCAGGAAATGTAACTAATTAAATATGATTTAATTGACGTATACCTCCTATTTCAATGTATTTTAATTTACTTCTATATATAAATTCTAAATGAATGAAATGTGGGAGGAACTCACAAAGAACATTCGCATTAATGAGTATTACACTCTAAACGTGATTTCATGTATCCGGTGCAAACTAAATTATTAAAGGAGATAAAAGAATGAAACACCATGATTATTATCCCGTTAGCACTCTCCTGTCTCCTGAGGCAATCATCTGCAATTTTCATGCCAAAAATAAATAAATAAACAAAACATTACCAAACATGGTTGTTGTCCCAAGCAGCAACCTGAAATCATAGATGCATATGAGATATGAGTAATAGGCAGTTGAATCATATTTCCTTCCATCAGAACCTGTCATTATTTTCCTTCACGGTGCACAAGATAATGGTGTAGCATCAACTCTCTTGATGAAGTCCCTGAGAGATTTATGATTTATATCATGCAATTAAATCGCGTTGCAGGCACATCTCCCTCGCTTAAAATCAAATTGCTTGCTTGCAGACGTTACAAAACTGATGTTAATATTATTAAATGTTTCCAAGCATAATAAACTTGCATCAGTTTTAATGGCTCATATAGTTGACGCTCACCTCAGCTGTAGGAGTATATTACCTCTGTTTGTGTCGCTCGCAGCATTATTGATTGTGTACCATGTAAAAGAGAAACAGGTAAACTCCATCCGTCACCCAGCGATGGCTATAAACACGCATCTATTTATTGATTCTGGAAGAGCAATCAGATGGGAAGAGTATTGCATTGAACAGTCTGCCTGACTGGAAGTGCTAGGGCTGTTTGACGGCTTGGCAGTTTAATCGACTGATTATTCCAGAGGAGTTGTTTTTAAGGCGGTGTGGTCAATCCTCTCAGCGCCGCCGGTCGAAGCTTAATGGGTCAAGATGAGGAAACGGATTAAATTACACACTGGCGACATTGTGGCCCTCATAACAGCTGTCATAATTCATCTCATATCCATTATAGCCAATCAGATTGCTAACTTGTGAGATTTATGGATGGATTTATAGAGCTAGTGAGCGTTATTGATTACCGGCAAACACTGAACGTATCATATGTAGCATAAAAGCCCAAAATGAATATTTATCTGTAATTTGGAAGTCAAACGTACTTCAAGTCAATACTTAAACGTAAAAAACAAGATCTACCAAAAAAGTGCTGACTCTATTCACTCCCCGCATTGAGAATGGTGAAACTGTACTGCTATTGGTATTGACTACTGAAAGGTACGGTGACAACACTACTCTCTGATTTGTTATAAGAGCCTGTAATCAATAATTGTACAACATATGATGCTCTACAAAATGCAATTTCCAAGTCAACAAGATTAGATTCTTTTCAAACCCGCAACACACTTATCTCTGCAGTCGGGTTGCAAACGGAGACCCAATTCTATTTGTTAAAAAGGGTGTTGCTCACACGTGCATGCGATGGATATCAGTACAAAAACACTGTACGTTTCCTGAGGTTCTGTTCACAAACACCGATCTACAGCACGAAGCAGAAAGCACAACTGAGGTAAATGACTTTATGATATGATGGTTGTTAGTGAATCAATAGGATACAGTGCAACCAGAGTCTTTTTCTTAGAGTGTGTTCATGCTTAGCATGCTCACTTTAAATGAACCCTGACGTGGTTGTTCTGTTTGTGCAATTCGTTTGAATAAGTGTGAACTATCTGAACCCTGGTGCGCACCAAACAAGTGGATCGAGTCTGCTTTAAAATAAATTATTGTGCAGTTCGAATGAAATATGAATGCAAGGACTACAACCAACGGTGAGACCTAAATCACTGTAGTCACTGACTGGATGCTCGGATGAGTTTTGTCAGTAATATTTCTGTAAAAGAATATAAAATATTATTTTATCTGAATTTACAGCAGCCATTACAATTGTCAGTGTCACATGATTATTCAGAAATCAGTCTAATATGCTGATTACCTTCGTTGTTATTAATGATCAATGATCTTATATGTTTGAGTTTTTTAACCCGATTGATTGAGTGATTGATTGATTGATTGATTGATTGATTGATTGATTGATTGATTGATTGATTGATTGATTGATTGAAAACCATGCCACATTTTTTCCAGGATTCTTAGATGAACACAAAGTTAAAAAGAACAGTATTTATTTGAAATTGATTATTTTGTTTATTTATTTTATTTTTTTGCCTTATAAATGTCTTAACTTTAAATTTATTATCAATTATTACCAAAAATTGTGTTTAGTATTGTTGTTTAATATATCAAAAGTAACAGTTTTTGAACAGCATTCATGCCATAATAAATAAATAAATAGTAAATTCTTTGGATTCTTTTATATTTTCCAAATAATAAAATGTAAGTGAAAAAACACAAAGAAGAAGAATAAGAACCAGAACCATTGGTATTTGTACGATCCCCATCCCAACTCTGTATTGTGCGTTGTAAAGAGCAGCCGCTCCGCCTCCGGCGCCCGAGATGAGGACGGTGCGGTGAGGTCACTGCCTTCATGTTTTCATTCCCAATCCCTCCATCTCTGGTTCTGGGGCTGCCCAGTTCCTCTTTTCCATTATAAACTCTCACATTCTTCCATCCGGCGTCTCTCCCTCCATCACATGCGGGTCAGGCCACAGGTCCCATATAACGGAGCGGAGCCGCTCTTACAGCGCTCGCCTGTGCTCTGTGTGAAGTTATTGTGTGGAGATCTGTTCTCCCTGAGGGAGAGTGGCACAATTTACTTTACTCAACGCACACCTTATTGTATCATACTGTGGCCCTGTACAATCAAGAGAGAGGTCAAGCTCTTGGTCACACACAAACTTTCATACAAACACCCAAAAATACAACTGTAGACCATTTATTTTATGCCATGCTTCACATGAAGTCAGAAAAGAGAATTCCCAACATCACAGCATTCAGTCAATTTAGATGTCATGGACAAATAGAAACATAACAAGACAGTCACAAAAGACAATTTCATTTAGGGATCCACTGATGCACAACCACTTCTTCTAAATATTACATCTTCCCATTTGCTTTTAACTTTCTCATAATGACTTTCTTCATAGACGTGTGACTCGCTGCCATCTTGGAAATAGTGATAAATGACGCTGAAGTTAGGGATGATTTCAGACTGCGAAGGTCATTCCAGTTGTTATTAAGTAAGAGGTGGTTAAGATTTAGGGGTTTTAATAGGGGTGTGATTAGTTTTATGTCATACATTCATGTACACATTATCACAGTTTCGCTGTCTTGTTCAAATGAATATGACTTCTCATGGGATCAAGTTTGCTCAAATAAACAGAGTAATGTTTGAGTCTGTGTATACAATTCCTGGGAATTCAGCCAATGTTACGTAGGATACAGACACACATACACACTTCCACTTTAATATGGACACAATTGCTGAAGTGAACGTGAAACGGCACAGACAGCCCATTTCATTTCTACAATGTATGGAAGACCGTTTTTGCCACCAAATAAATATAAAAAAGGGAATTGTGACTTTTTATCTCACAATACTAACTTTTTTATATCTTACTTATGATGACAAGTTTATATTTCTCGTTTATATTCCCCCCCCCAATAACTGTGTTATATATGTTCGCAACTGCAAGAAATAAAGTCAGAATTGCCGGATAAATACTTACAATTCTGGGAGAAAAGTCAGTCATTGCAAGAAAAAAGTCAGACTTGCGAGTTACATCTCACAATTCTGACTTCTTTTCTTAGAATTGTATGATATACTGTACACTCACAATCACATGATATACCCTAAACTTGCAGTTATGAGAAATTAACTACAAGATATAAAAGTCTTTTTCTTGCAATTGTGAGTAATAAAGCCCAATTCTGAGAAAAAATACAGAACTGCTAATTTATATCTCAAAATTCTGACTTTATAAATCTCAAGTGTTTACTATAAAATAAGAATTGTGACATAAAAAGGCAATTGTGAGAAAAACAAGTCAAAATTGTGAGAAAAAAAAGAATTGTGAGACATAAACTCCCAGTTGTGAAAAAAATACTTTCATATCTCGCAATTCACAATTGAAATGAATATAATGAAATTCTGACTTTTGAGTTTTGAGTTTATATCTACAATTCTGTGAAAAAAAGTCTGAATTCTGGGATTTTATAAGTCAAAATGACCTTTTTCATTTGTTATTAGGTGGCAAAAATGGGATGTATTTCAGAGAGAATAAGCATATTGAACATGAAAAAAGGCTTTTTTTACATTTGGAATTGATTGGATGGTAAAACTAGAAGGGCTTGGTGAAAACAAAAATGACCAAGCTATCAAGACACTGATGTGATGTAGCGACAGATTTGTTCTTCTGAATTGTGCTGTATATCCAAGTAAAACTTTCCATTGGTTGTAGATCTGAAAGTGATTTGCAGAGGATTGTAATAAAGGGTCAGGATTCATTAAAGCTTTTTTGAAAGGAGAAAAAAAAACTTTTGAAACATTATGCATGCACCAATGAACTGAGAAAAACTGCTAAAACAAAAGGAGAGGAATTAATTTCCATGGCATTTGACAAACTTACATATGCTTGAGCAAATCGTTCTCCTCGAACCTCTCTGTTCTGCCTCAGCGAACAAGACCTCCTAAAACCAAGACTACACCAGATCTTCACAAAACTCAAAGGACTCATTTAACACCAGGCTGAGATGGCAGACAATCTCTCTTTGGTTGGATTAATTGCTCAGTCGTTCCAGGAAGACTCAGATTATGGGATTTCCCAACATTAAGCTTTTCTTCAGAGGAGCATTGGTTGATCTTTTTATTCCTTCACTCTGCCAGTGACATGGATATGCCTTCATGTCTACTTGCATACATAAATGCATAAATACCTCGACTTTAATAGTGGCAAGCTTTATTTCCAAAGACAGGTGGGACAGAAAGAGATATTTGTAAAATGAATGCCAAAAGGAATCACGTAAGTGTTAAACCTTACATTAATAAACAGCTACATCTGAGAAGTGACAAGAAGAGAATTGGACTGGATAAGCATTTAATTAAAGAAAACTCAAGAAGACATCTTTCGCATTTACCTGAATAAATAAGTGTGTGCATGCTTCGAAATGTGTCAGGTTTCCAACACAATTTAATATTAAATTTGTGTACAGTGTCTACAAACTTTAATCAAAGAGAAGAATCTAATTACCTGCATGAAATGAGAATAATTGTGAGCAATAGTCTGTTGATCAATTTTACTTCTTGATAAGATTTGAGAAACAAGAATTCCCTCAATGCGAGTGGGAGATTATTACCAGAACAAAACATACTTTTGTTGTTTAGCGCAGTTCAAAGAACGAATTTCCATTTCAAAAGAGTTTGAAATGTGCGTTACACCACGTCCAAACAACAACACAAAGAAAAAGCACTGTTCTATTCAACACATTAAAGACAGCCATACGTTCAAATAAGGAAAATGGGCTATGTGATAAAAAGCCAAGGCTGTTTGGGGAAAAACATTTACATATATGAAATAAAAAATGAAATGCAACCCTTGGAAAAAGTTTTGTCAGTTCAAAATAAAGTCTCTCCACATGTGTGGCCAATCACAAACCTCTGTGGTCAGAAACACTTGAGTGGGATATTAGTATAGGAGAGCCAAATACCTCGGAGGTTTTGTGGACAAAAAGTCTGTTATTTCAAAATCCAAACTCATTTTGATTGATTTAGTTTTTCCATTTGCTTTAATGGCCATTGATCCGGTCTTGAGTCAAACCTGCCGTTATTAAACACCCATACGCTTCCAGAAACCAGCTGTACTTATGCTAAACAGAAAAATCATCTTTATTGGGTCAGAATGATTTCATAGCGTTTGAGGACATCGGTGATTACACATCCTGAAGAACAAAGATGTAGGGCTTTATGGGAAACCCCAAAGGGGAATTTCACCGTTAGCCAAGAGCCAGCGCCAAACAAGCTGTCTGCCTGACAAAACAGGTCAAGCTAGCTCCATCCATCGAAGCCCTGATATAAATTCACTACAGGCCAACTGGAAACTGGATCACATCTACATTTGAGAGCATATGATTGGTTGCTATGTTTGTTTGTTTTTATCTGAAAAACCCAGGGTATACCTTTTAGGAGACTTATACATGCATACAGCAAATACAAGGTATTTTGATAATGTAGCTCATGAAATTCTGGGGCAAATCCAATAAACAGATTGTGTGTGTATGTTTATGTGGTTTATGAGGACACAAATTTGTATAATGACATGGGTATGACATAGGTATTACAAGGAGAAGGTGATTTATGAGGACAGTTTCAGTGTTACCATAATTCAAAAGGCTTATATATCATACAGAATGAGTTTTTTGAGTAAGTAAAAATGCACAAAGTTTCCTGTAAGGGCTAAGTTTAGGTGTAGGGTTGTTGTAGGGCGATAGATATGGTTTGTACAGTTTAAAAACCTTTACGCCTATGGAGAGTCCCCGTTAACCATAAAAACCAACAGTTAAAAAAAAAGTTACATTACATACTTACTTTGCTGATAATAAAATGTACATCACATGCACTACAGACATAACCTAATATATGTATATATACAGTATATAAGGAAAAAACATGCATTAAGAGCGTTTTGAATTTGAAGATCAGGGTAAATTTAGCTTAAAGTGTCTTCTGGAAAACATGTACAATATCTATCTTCTGTAGCTTCTGAAGGGCTGTACTAAATGAAAAAAATATGACATTTTGGCAAAACAAGAAAAATATACATCGTTCTGTTCAAAGTGTTCACCCCCGGCTCTTAATGCATGGTTTCTCCTTCTGGAGCATTAGTGAGTGTTTGAATCTTCTGTAATAGCTGCGTATGAGTCCCTCAGTCGTCCTCGGTGTGAAAAGATGCATCTCAAAATCATACAGTCATTGTTGGAAAGGGTTCAAATACACTACAATGCTGGAAATCCAAAGAATTAGTGTGAGCTGAAGGGTTTTTCTGAAGAACAGGAGACAGTTTAACTGTTCAAACAAACAACTCATGAACAACTATCACTGAACTAATAAACACACAGCTGTGGATCATTCAGACAACAACACAGTATTAAGAATTAAGCATATGTAAATTTTGAACGGGGCCATTTTTATAAATTCAACTATTATTTCCTCTTGTGGACTGTATGCAAACATGCAGATGCAAGGTGTATGTAAACTTTGACTTCAACACTTCAACTCTATATATATAAATTGGTCCCCAATGTTCAAGACATGGTTACGGCCTTGAGTCAATGAACAATAAACTTTTAAGAGAATGTATTTTAACATTTAAAATCTTACAAACTTCACCCTTAAGGCGGATATGATGGAGTGGTGCCGTACAGTGGTCCCAATAAAGTATGAAGCGGTGTTTGTCAAATGAACAGCTACCCGTGGCCACATGAGTCTGTGGACCGCTTGGGTCCATCTGGCACCTTTTTGCCTCTGGTTTACAGAGACTCCCTGAGACCCACAGATGTCTGGGGTGGACAGATATATAACTAGGCCAGGAGTTAAAATCAGTGACATTTTGCTACAATTTCACACTGCATTTGGACAGGAACCAGCTCCAGTCCTTATCTGTGTAATGCAGCCCACATGTGTGGAGTCTTTCTCTCTGCGGACCGACTGGCAGTCTTCACACCCTCCTTTATAAGGTTCAATGAGTGCGACCTCTTCTTCTCGCCCTTGCTACTGCACACCCTCAGAGAAACACACATGAGTTTACCCTCACGTGAAGCCTTATGGAGTGGGATGGAACGAGTTAAAGAATGTAACCTTACGCAGATGGAAACTGCTTCACGTCTTCACAGCGAGGCACTGAACAGGTTCAAACCATTACAGGTGACTCTCGTCATGACATACGACCTCAAAAGTGAGGAATCATGGAGAAAAGGTGGGGTGGGCAGACCAACTAAAGGAAAAGAAGAAAGCAAGTGAGGAACATGTGGGTCATTAGCGTGTACCAGTGCATCTGCTTTTCATATCAGCACGCTTACACTACGACCAAAGGAGCCTCCGAGGAGACCTCAGGTTAAGACCACAGAATATACATGTGAAATCAAATCCTCATATTGACAGCACCGGTCTGCTATTGATTCCGGAGACCACAGAGGTTTATGGGATGTTATGGGGCCGGTGTGGAAAGGCGATTTAGACTCACCACATAAACACTACGGTGTGAATAACGTCGGAGCATCTCGCAGTCCCAGACAAGTTTACGGGCCCCGCGGGGTCACCAGCCTCTTACTGCATGCTCCGTTAAAAGCTGGAATCGAGAGGATATTACGCCACGTGCAGAGAATAATGTAGAACGATTTAAGTGAAACAGCATATAACCATGACAACATGCAGATTTGTGCTGCTTTGTTGTTTTATTGAACTCGTGCTGCACAATGGGATATCATTTCATACCGAAGCGATATGCATACTATATGTAGTGACGAGAGAATCCAGGGAAGACATTGTCATGTGAGATTAAACAATTGTTGTGCATTCCTCACTGTGTGAAAGACTGAATGCACACAAATACAATGGAATAAAGAGAAATGAACAAAGTACAAATAGCACTTGAAAAACAAGACTTTAGAACTAAAACTGAGCTCTTTTTTGTGCCTGGTATTATATCAGTATTGTATTGATTTATTTTTGTTTATTTACATAACGTTTGGTATTTTTACTACACTGCTATTAAGATTTGAGACACAAATATGTTTAAAACCTGATTGGTGGGATTTAATTATTTTGTGAGAAACAATATTGAAATCAAAGGTTTACAGACAGACAGACAGATAGATGTAAAATTTTATTATTATTTTTTACTTAACAGGGTTGAACTGAATCTTCACAGTGTAACTAATTGAAGAAATGGAAATGAATGATTTAATTGTTTTCTCAAAATGCTATAGAAAGGTCACAAATAATGACATATTCCCGGGTTAACAATATTGATTGTGGCACAATGATGCAGCAAAATGGCTGCAAACAAGATGTTTTCAGTAATTCGAGTCCCCCCTACAATGAACTGGATTTAATCCAACACATTATATCAAAATGTTGGTATGATTTTGACTTTGGAAAATAGTCACAACAAACGTCAGGTGGGAAAGAACAAAATTAAACATTTTAATGGTTTAAACATATTTGTTGCATTAAATCCAAGTCTGTTTCATTCTATGCTAATTGTATGATAGATGGTAGTTGATCAACCACATCCCAGAAGTATTCTTCTAAAGAACATTGAATCTGTGCATTATGGTACTGGAACACGAGTCTGTATCTTATTTGTGGAAAGTGTCTCAAAAGCGAGCAGCAGAAAGCACAGTCACAGTGATCCAGACAGCAGACGGTGCGGTGTGGCGTGAGTTCACTCGGAGGGGAGGATTTGAGTTCAGACTCGATACGTGACCGCTCTGAGGTTCAGACATGAGCGCTGTGACTGGGTATGTGTTGTGCCAATCTACACCTGAACCCCATATAGAGTGACCCTGCTGAGCCGGGACAGGTTATGCTCTCCGTTCCTGTGTTTCACTGGCGTTTGCCTACCCCACTTCCCTGCTGCTTTCCTTCAAGTTTCCTTGCCATGAGACACACACACACGCACACGCACACACACACACACACGCACGCACACACACACACACACACACACACACACACACACACACACACACACACACACACACGCACACGCACACACACACACACACACGCACACACACACACACACACACAACACACACACACACACAGCACACACACACACACACACACACACAGACACACACAGACACACGCACACACACACACGCACGCACGCACACACACACACACACATACACACGCACGCACGCACACACACACACACACACACACACACACACACACACACACCTCTACAGGCTCAAACAGATGGATCTTTTCAATAGGCCTCTCTTTTTCCAACAGAACAATTTCTCTGAGAAACAGGGTGAGAGCAACATTCCCAAAGCCGCTCTCACCCGGACCTGAACTTCATAAATTCCAGCATTGTCTTTATCTCCATCAAAGTCATTACACTTCCCATAAGAGCACTTGGCAGCCATGTTACAACCAACATTAACATGATATATGGGATCAGAAATAGATTGAACCGAGGGAGGAAAACGGATGCATACTTCTTTTTCTGTTCTCTTCCACTCCTAAAATGTGCTCGCCATACCAGAAGAACAAAGGTTAAAATTCTCTCCTGCTCAGCATCCGGCGTTTCTCTGTTATCATCTTAAACACTAACACTTGCCAACTAGATCATCAGAGAGTAATGAATCGCTCTTTTTCATGTTTGCTTTGTTGCTACATTTCAAACCAAAGGACATTTTCACATCTCCACAGAATGCAATCAAATGCGAGGTGTATTTGGGTCAGTGACACAATGCTCATTATTTTGTCCATATCTAGCTTGTATTCATTAAAACATTAAAGCTACACAGTGCATTTATTTATTTATTTTAACAAACACAATTTAAATAAAGAGAGTACATAATAAAAACATTTTCCAAAACATGTTTTTGCCTTACCCTAAATAACTCTAAGTCTATAATGATTGTTTATATTTTAGCGTGGCCTGGCCCTGGACAGATTTCCCAGCAAACGGCTTATTGTCTATTAATAATAAGCTCTAAAAGTGTGTACTCTTTTGTGATGAAAAAGTAGATACCTCTGAGCGCATCAGAAGAGTAGTTTTGGGACATACTACCACGCCATAACATCACATAATTAGATGCATTCTGTAAACTGGCCTGTCAATCATCAGTCTGTCACATTTAACATCTTTACAACACGGTTCATTAGTTAACATGAACTAAGATTGAACGATACTTCTACAGCATTTATTAATCTTAGTTAATGTTCATTTCAGCATTTATGAATGCATTATTAGAATCACAAAAGTTGTGCTTGTTAATTAATGCACTGTGAACTAACAATGAACAACTATTTGTATTAACTAACATTAACAGAGATGATTAAACACTGTAATAAATGTATTGTTCATGTTAGTTAATACCTTAACTAATGTACACACATGACACCTTATTGTGAAGTCTTACCAACATCCACATACACACTCCACACATTATTAAATTAACTTTATACACTCAAATAACGATATTCTACCATATTGGAGAGGTTCCAGGTTTTCATTTCAACCGTTTCTACTGATGATAAAGTATCCTCTTGTTTGTAGGATCCACACTCACCTGAAATGACTTTGAACATACTATGATTGCAGATACACTTACTCTAGTCTCTCATCTATTTAGGGTGGATGTTATGCACATAGGGTGCAGGGATGGTGTATTGTTAAGTATAAGCGTAACCTACACTACACGTTTTATCTGACACTGTGGTTATGTATTATGAGCAATCAGATGCCTCTTCATAAAATACTATGTATTTCTTAACATGTAAAACTTTAAATTAGCACTAACTACTGAATGCATTTAGATTGATATTCATTTCACTGCATTGGTATAACTGTCCTGAGAACATAATAATCATATATCTCATTAATATTATTTTCAAGTTATTTTCAATAAATTATTAATTAAAAATGTTGTAAATTATTAACTTTGACAAATCAAAACCAACATGTAATAAATAAATAATGAATTGCATAATGTTTCAGAACTTTAAATGGTAACATGGTAAAATTACATATTTTGACAAATATATAATATATTTTAAAAAACTATACCCCCCCCCCCATAGGTCTATGTTGGTTTCACTACATGACGTTTTTGCTAAATCAAAGTCGATTTTTGTTTGTTTTTTCAAATAATAACCATAAACAGTAAAGTAGCTGTGATAAAATGTTTCTTTTTCTCTTCTCCATAGTAAAGTGTATTACAGTTAAAGTATGCTCATCACAAATTCCATTTTAATAATCATAATTATAATAAAGAAAAAATGAAAATTA
>CM050436.1:2185828-2313328 GCA_027564155.1 Gymnocypris eckloni scoliostomus
TTATTGATCGCTAGGTGACAATTGTATATTTGATTGCTAAGAAAAGTAATAGCACACCTCTCCTCAACAAACCACATGATTTGAGGCATAATTCGTGTTTATGTCCGAAAGAGTATACAACAAATTACACAACAAAATTGAATACTTATATTTGAGGTTTAGAACAAACCCCTAATTTTTAGTATGAACAAATATAATTGTCATTTTTGCCTTGCAAAGCAACACTGAATCACATATTTTCATGCACTATGGGTCATATTGTTTGGATAATAAATAGAAAATCAGTGTGGTTAGAAAAGGAAAACAGATTACATTCAGGCCCGATTGTGTGAAGCATATCATTTAAAGTCAAAGGCCATGAACATAGTATTTTCAAATGCGTAGAAGGTGAAATTGACTGGATGCCAATAAAACTGTTGATTACAGTACATTGTTGTATTTCATACTAAAAGCAGATCCCAGCCGAACACAGAAATACTGAGAGAAGCACATGGCACTTCTCACAAGAGGCAATGGTGTTAGGTAAGGAGAAAATCAATCTTCATGCTCTTACAGTGACGTCTGCACACTTGTTATTGAAACTATTGAGAAAATGGTGACTAATTATCACCTTGAAACACACCTTATATGTAAAAACAGACAGCTAGAAGCAAACTTCATTACAGCATTAACAAATCAATGTTCATTAAATATATTCAATACATTTTTATAGCTCTTATTAAAGTAGTTAGTTATGGATGATGACACACCATCAATGTACCAACCTGAGATAACATCCTTCATATATCTGGGTATTATTTTATTTTTACATATATTGTGAATTTAGTCACACTGCTAAAGGCTGTTTTTATCTAATGCATAAATGTTAAAATTTGATATATTTTCAAGTTTAAATTACTTCTACTCCAAGTTAATATGTAGAGACAACTATAAGTGAAAGATTTGTATATTAACTTCCCTAAAAAATAGTGAAAACAGTGGCGCTATCAAAACACTGCTCCTAATGTTTGAGAATCCCGACCAGCCAGACATAGCAACAGCTCAACCAATGGCGTTGCTTTCTGTCTGCTCGGCCAATAGCAGATGGGGAGATTATTTATGAAACTTGTTTGAAAACAGTCATTATTTTAGCTATTTTTATGGCAGTGGCACAAAAACTACACTCTTCACTTGTAGATAAAGTGATGTGAAATAAGTGTTATACCATATTGTGAATATAGTCGAGGCTAAAGACAGTTGTTAGCTACTGCATAACAATGAAACGTGTCACATTTTTAAGTTTAAATTACTCCTAACTACAAGTAAAACATTTGTAGATTTATTTGAAAGATTTGAAATCCCGACTAGCCCAACATAGCAACAGCTCAACCAATGGCATGAGTGTGGGGCGGGGCTTTCGGTCTGCTCGGCCAATAGCAGATGGGGAGACTATTTTGAAAAGCAATTCTGATTCCAGTTGAGCAAAAACTACACAATTCACATGTAGATACAGTGATGTGAAATGATAAGCATATCTATATGATAATGTCACATAACAACACTGCTAAAACATTAACGACATAAGTATTTTACTCTTTTTTTCGTAAGAGCTAGTGTTTGTGAGTATCTAAGAAACAGCTGGTGTGCATCACAGTTTATCAAAAGGACAACAGCTATGCACACAGAGAACAATATTATCTCAACACCTTGAGTAATGTTTTCTATTTGTTAACAGGAAGCAGAACGCGGGATCCGTCTCTTATCTCTGTGAGTGTTGCTGTATTATATCGTGCAGCTGTTGCATGAAGTTGCGCTCTGTTTCACATGACTTCCATTACTCTAATCAGCATACACTTCGCTTATCTGCCATTTACGGTTGCTCCCTTTCTTTCTCTCTAATCCCCCTCTCAAAAAAGAATCCCTTCATTAGCCAAGTGCTAAATCTGAATCTACAGTGTAAACACATAGTTGGATCCCTGTTAAAGCTTGCTTATAATCCACAGTCTGTCCATGCGTCTGTTGATTAATCCACGTAGCGTTATGATTGGTGGAAGGACGGCGTTCCAGTAAGTCCTTACATTACTAATGAGTGCGCATCTCTGCCGGGTCCTCCAGAGGACAGGGGTCATTTCACACCAGCTTGACCCTGCTTGACCGCCGGTATGAGATTATGAGAGGAATGTGCATCAAAGGGCCGCTGTCCGTGCAGAGTTTCTCCAGGGAAAGTGTCAAAGCTCGGCAGGAACCAGCGGCGGATTCCTCGTAAAGCCGGTGTTTTCGTCTGAAGTTCGCTCAATATAGACAGCGACCCTGACGATGCTTAAGGCAGTGAGAAATAGTGGAAGCTGATTGATTAACTGTCATTGTGTCCACGTAGTGTGGAGTAGTGAATGTCAACCTCTCTATCGACTCTAGGACTTCCTCTACTGTCTTGGGAAAGAGAAGGGAAAAAACGATGGACGAATCTGGGATTTATGATCCAAGCCCCCCCCCCCCTCTGTTCTACGGTGTGCGCTGGGCTTTGTCATTGCTTGAGGGGGGACTAATTCTGTAATTGTAAATATCCTGGTTACACCATTCACAAAGCCAATAAAAACAAGCGCCATGCATGTAGGTTAGACCACACAGACTGTAGACATTTCCCAATAATATACCCACATAACACAATCTTATAATTACGCTAATTGAATGGCATTAAACTAAAAATAACACATGTATTTATTTTAATTTCTGTACTGTTAAGACTTAGGGTTATAGACTTGAAGAAATTTTAAACATAAGCAATAAAGATGAAATGCATTTTTGTTTTACTTCTTATTCTCCTCTTATCCAATTTAAATTACAATGTTTTCCACAGACAAACTATTTTTTGCTTATTATTATTATTATTTGCCTATATTCTCCTAACAACCATTAATTCATTCAATAAATGAATGAATACATGCATAAATATGCTTAAATTATTAAAACATTTAATGTTATTTTATGTAATTAAAAAGATTATTTATTTGATTTATGTATTTATTTGTCTGAATTCCCAGCACCATTACTCCAGTCTTCAGTGTGACATGATCCTTCAGAAATCATAATAATATGATTACATTTTCTGACCTAATTTTCTTTTCATATTCTTCTTATTATTGTTATTGTTTTCCAAGATTCTTTGATGATCAAAATATCTGAAGAATAACATTTAATGCATTATTGGTGAAAAAAAAGTATCAATACAAATATTATATTATTTAAAAAAAGACCCCAGATCTTGGCAATAGCAAAACAAGCTTTTTTTCCATTTCTTGTACTGTAGAAATTCCATGTTTAAATTGCTGCATGTAACTTGCAGTCTGTACTTTAAATTGAGCAGTTTGTTCAGAAGTGTGATCACACATTTGATCAAATGATCAGATTTTAATATTTTGCCTGGCAGACAAAACAGGAGCATGTGTCATAGAGACCTGTCTTCAATGTCAGCCTTCACGATTTCTTTTGTGGTTAACAGACCACCTTTGCAGAATCACTCTTGCATTGTGAAGGTGATTTTTAGCTGGTGCGTTTTCATCAGAAAGCTTAAAAGTGCAGTTTTTCCTGCCGTGCTGTAAATAAATGTACTGAAATATTGAGTGAAACTTTCTCAGCAGCGCCTGCAGTTCCCCACCCCTGTCAGTTAAGTATGTAAAGCTCTAATGCGGGAGTTTTTCTTCTCATGTCTGTTGGCTGGATGCTTTGCATGAACTGAAGCAGATTAAGAAGATACCAAAGCCTGCAAGTAGAAATGCTGATATCAAACTCAGCCCGCAGGCAACATTCTAAGCTTTATTGACATTTATGACAAATATGCAAAGGGGAGGGGAAGAAAAAAGAGAGAAAGTGAAGAAAGCAGATAAAACAGATGAGGGACGGGGCCGATATCCACCCGAAAAAGGGGGGCCCTATTATAGACTGCGGTTGCCAAGATAAACTTCCCTCAACAAACAGGTTCTCGGGCTGATCTTTATTAGTTTTAGGAGGGGCATGTGAGCATGAAGACAGACGCTGTTGCTGTTCTGAAAGCTTAGAGCAAAGACAGAACCGACCACATGACAACGGGATGACTTCAGCAGAGAAATGCCACTGAGGTCAGACAGATGGGAGAGACGTGGAAAAAGATTGCACGCATATTTGGGTTATGGCTGATTTATTAGCATGAATTTATTAAAGTATTACTTTTCAATTATATGCTCTATGCGATTCGGCTGTTTAGGATTTATTACCTGAATGTAAGGAATACCTTTACAACATGTGACAGGGAATTATTATTATTATGGCATCATAATAATGGTGTGATATTATTTCTTTATGTATTATTTACATGGTACAGCAAGGTCTCGCAATAAAAGATGTAACAATTATGCAAGTTAAATAATAATAATAATAATAGTTTTGTTATTATTATTATAAAATGAATATACATTTTTTTATTTTATTTCAAACTACTTTTTACTTTCCAAATTTGCTTTAGGCAAATCTTGTTATTTTAGTGTTATTGTGGTTCATGTCTCTGTGTGGCTTCTCTTACCGCGGTAAGGAGTTGTATTGCCTCTGGGCTTGAGTGAAAGAGTCTCTGTCCTCTCTCCGTTTCTGCATTTGGTCCTCCACAGAAACCGAGTGCCGCCCCGTCGGTGTATAAGAACCCGTGTTGGTCTGAAACATGAAAATACATATTCCAGTTACACACAAGTATTATACAAACAGTATAAAGCATGTTAAAGTTGTGTGTTTGACAGAAAAGAAAAGCCACTCAGGCAGAGTAAATAATCCTTTTACTAAACACAGGCTTTTCTTTATATTTGTTAGGGACATGTTTAGTCAGTGATATTGTATAGGAAGGCGTTACACTATATGTTTGCACTGACCGAGCTAACAATTCACGGTCAGGTGGGGGTTTTATAATAGTTGACCGATTCTTCCTACAGCGCAAGGTGTGCTAATGAGAAACGTGACTACCACACCCAGACGCAATTAGCCTCGAGTGCACTTGAGCTACAAACAGCTGACTTGGCAAAACTGACAAATGCTGCATTAATGCGAACGTTTAAACGATTCACAAGATGGGGAAAACATTACGGCTGTGGTTTAACTGCAAACTGGAGAATCAGGCAATTTTATCCATGTCTGATGAAGGCCGAGCAAAATCCCTTCGGAGACTCGTTTTAATAGCTAAAGGCCTGGTAGATTTCTTCACTGGTAACATATTAAGCCAAAAACAGAGAAAAGGAAATTATTTTATTGCAAGCTAGAAGCAATAATTAAATAATTATTCACAGTAAGATGTTTTAATGAGATTTGGACTGAGAGAAAACTGCAGCAAGCAAAAATTAGGTGTGTGTGTGTGTGTGTGTGTGTGTGTGTGTGTGTGTGTGTGTCTGTGTGTCTTCTGATATGCCACTAGCCACATACACACTATAGATAAGTATGGCTGTCAATCCTCTTCTGTACACACACACACACACACACACACACACACACAATCTAACTTTTAAATTCTGACTGTTATCTAAAAATAAGTTAAATTATTAAATACCAGTAGCAAAACACAATGAAATACACAGTACTAATTGTATCTCAATTTAATTGAATTGCTGTTCTACCCTGCATGTAGAGCCTGTTCATTTAAAGTTAATCTGCAATCCTTATAAAAACATGAAAGCATGAGATCTCCAGACAGCACATGCCACTTGCTCCCATTAATCACACTGAAATTATCTTTTTTCCCTCTTTTTCAGACACAGAACAAATACAACAATACGAAGCCCACCTGAACAAACACAAAAAGGGGCCTGATAGAGAGAGACATAATTATGAAAAATTGACCACATCAATTCTGAGCAAGTAAGCATGAAACAGCTGGACGGCGAGGAGAACTTGCCGGTCCCAGACTTCCAAATCATGTATAATGGTTACGATTACCACGCGGTGTGACCCGTAGCCTTTAATATCAAAGACGGGCCGGGCTTGCAGTGCACGGGGGGTCAAACACACACACACACACACACACACATGCTCCATGTGCAACAATGTTTACGGCACTATATGCTCAACCACTTCCAGAAACCTGCTCCGACATATGGAGTTAATTCTAGAACTGATGCACTTGACTGGGTGAGTGCAGGAAAAAAGAGATAAAGAAAAGACAGAAAACAGGAGGGAAGAATAAGAGAGGGAATGGAAAACGAGTATGCCATTCTGCAAAATTATCAAGTTCTGACAACACTGAGGTGTCTGTGCCTTAAATTAAAACAAAGGACAGGAAAATATACAGAACATTTGGAAGTGAAGCTATAAATAGTGAAATCTATAGCAGTGTTGCCAAGTCCATGATTTTCTCATGAAATTGGGCTACTTTTATACTGTTATACAGATTATTTTTTTTTGTGGGTTGAAGTGAAGCTCCCCAAAAAGTGATTTTAATAGTCAATTTCTCCTGCAACCGTTGGTTTAGTTTTGAGTACCATTGGGCTGGTTTTGTTCCGCAGACCTGGCAACCCTGAGCTATAGATACATCATTCCTCTCATTCCTTCACTATTCTGCTTGAGTACACTATAGCACTTAAACCCAGAGCCATATAGCAAGGCTCTAGTAATGACTTACAACACATTAACAGCATAGAAACTTGCCGATGTGACTTAGAAAACTTTATCTCTTTCAACACTACTTGACTTCATCCTAAACTTAAAAAAAACCGTAATGTTTATCTTTATCGTTTTCTCTCCTTCCCTTGCTAGCTTGTACTTATTACTTGTACTTATACTTATACTTGTAAGTCGCTTTGGATAAAAGCATCTGCAAAATGACTAAATGTAAATGTAACAATATCCTAATAACCACTTAGAAAGTCCTCAGAAACATGCTAGTAACTGCATAGTAACCCACTAAACCACATATAATACTATAATAATCACCTAGCAACACCTTAGAAATCTCCCAGAATGAATATCCCAGAACTCCCTAAACATGACCAAGCAACAGTTCAAAAACCTCAAACACAAAAAAATATTGCATAGTAACATAAAAGACCCACAACACCCTAATAACACCTTAGCAACACTTTCATACTCTCCCAGAAGACCCTAGCAACTGCACAATACAATGCTTAAATACCTAGAACACCCTAATAATGACCTAACACATCTTAGACACTAACTCAACCCACATTAACTGCATTTGACATACTAAAACAGCCAGAACACCTGAGAAACCTCCCAGAAGACCCTAGCAACTGTAATAAGGACACCTAAAAATAAAGTGTAACCACCGCTTTAGAAAAAGCTTTGAATTATCAACATGACAATTCGAATATTAAACGTTTTTTGCAGCCTCTCAGATCTAAAACAAATACGAAGCATTAAATGTGCGTTACACTGGGATCCGAGTCGAGCTCAGTATTCAGAACAGATATAGTCCCCACATCCCCTGTAGGTAATCTCAGTTTGATCATCTAGCTCTAAATCTGCTGAACATGAAGGGATATAACAGTAGGAAGGCAATCAATGTATATTTCACTGGAGGGACACTGATCTCGAGCTGCAGTGGATTTATCTTCCCACTGTAGGCTCATTACCGTGTTGTGTACTTCTTTCCGCCTACATGCAGCCATTGCTCCCTGAGCTTACGGTGTGTTCCTGAAGCATTGAGAGATAACCTCGTCAGGCCATTGGCTGGCCTCTGATTCCACACTGTGGAAATAACGCCTGCTTTCATAATCAAAGAAAACATGCTGGTTACTCTGAATCCTGAAATCAATGGCATTCTTTCCAGTCATGAATGCTTGCCAGCACAGAGGTCCTTGTAAAAGAGGAGAAAAGCATGCAAATACGGGCCTAATGAAAGCATTTGTGCACGCGTGTGATCCAGGCACTGACATAAAACTTCCGTTCCTTGTGTGGCCTCCGATCGTCTTAACAAAAGATTGATATTTATTGGCTGAGACAGGCAGCAAGCCTCTGGAAGGAACATGCTCTTTATGACAAACATCTGGAGAAGCCCCTTTGAAAGTCATAGCGAGAAACGCTGGGCGTGATATACAAGGAAGGTATAACAAGACACGTCTAATTGTCTATTTACCGGTGGAGGTCTGTGACAGGTTCTGGCCACGGGGCGATTATCAGCGAGCTCGTCTCCACACATAAAAACCTGATGACGAGTTTCTTCAGTCCTCGGGGGGATTGTGAACGCTGAGAACACACCTTAATCACTGTCCTAATGTGCGTCTCGTGCTGTCAGAACTCACGCTGGGTTTGAAGGATCATCTGGGGTGTACTTACCCCATTTTTCTTCATAAAGAAATGAGAGGCGTTTGATATAAAGTTGGGAGTTTTGCTACATAGCTACATATTTAAAAGGCAATCAATCATTGTTTCATGCCACTTTGATTCTGTTGCACTTGAGGGACACCTCCGAATGGTGTAATTTACGTTACATATAATCAAAGCTATAAATAACAACCGACAGGCTTTGAAATGTTTAAGGAAACCTCCAAAACGTGCTGAGTACCTGTAGCTAGGTGGTCACAAATATTAATTAGATATTAGCTTTTCATAACCATAAAAAATACTATGCAAAAGGCAATATTGTACAGTGAGGGCATCACATGTTAATTACATACCATGATACTGTACAATTATCATATAATATTGTATTTAAAAATAAAAAAATCACAATACCACAGTATTATCATGTTATTTGTGAAAGAAATCAGACAAAAAACAGTATTATTGGAATAAACGTGGTATTCAAACAACAACAATAAAATAGGCTAACTATAGTTGATATAAAGACAGTTATGGTATCTTGAGAAATATTTTATTGCTAATATATTGCTATTGAACATATAGAAACAACATAAAAAAACACTATGGGATTCTATTGCACTTTTGAATACATCATATTTATACTACAATATAAAAGGTTTATGTCAAAAATCCATTGCATCTCAGCATAAAATATAAATAATGAATGTATGTATGCAATGGTAGTACCATAAGTTATCATATCCAAAAACGATGGCAATTTAATGGCACTTTTTAAAAATGTTGCATTACTCATCTGATGTTTTTGGCTGTGACATCATATCACCCCCAAAAAATGTTAGATGCTCTCAGAGGAGCTTTGTTTTGACCGTTTTATAACGTCATTATATCAAGCGTATGGCAGCAGGATAAACAAGACTGTTATGGCTACAAACGCCTCCCTTGTGCTCTCTTACCCTGCTTAACCATCATCCTCTCAACCTGCTGCTACGATTGACGGCTGTATATTTCTACAAGTCAACAGGACCACAGCGATCGTGGGCCCTCTCAGACCTTTAAATCAACGTCAAGCCTGTTTGTGTTCACTTTGATGGAGTGTGTGTGATTCTAATGCAATCCAGGGATAAAACACCTGGACCACCTGATTCTTTGGGACGTGAAAACTTAGCGTTACACTGCTTTTAGCAGAAAAGTAGCCACCATAGACATTGGGATTTTAATACTTTGTTACATCCTTAACACACACCACTCCACTATTGCTTGACACATGCGTTTAGTGCTGCAATAACCATTTATTGGTTGTGTCGGCCCAACATGCCATACAATACACAAAACCTCAGCCGGAGCAATTTTACCATGATTTTTCCCAAACAAAAAACTACCACCAGCATGTGCCTGGCTTTCAACATCCCCTTGACACAACTTGGGTACAGCAATGATGCCGTCAACAAAAGTAATGCTTGACATATAAACCACAGTCTTCAGGAAATTCGCCCTTCTTAAAATACCCTGAACGACTCAAAGGCATTCCCTGGGTCCCACCTAACATGTTTAGTTATTTGAAACCAGTCCTGTTCAAACGGAGAAGCCGACCCGTCAGCCGTTAATACAGTAGACTTGAGACACTCGAGGGAGGGAGCGTACTCTATTACGGGAAATGTCTCTAGTCTTTAAACAATGTAAACTATCACAAGCAATTAGGTGGCTTCTAGCTTGACTCCTCTGGTCCGGTGCTGTGCAAACAACAGGGCTTTTACTTCCTGCACTAGAAGCCCAGACAACGTGACACCATCAGGTACCAAGAGAGGTTTTGATTCATTCATACTGCAAACAGACTAGCTAAGGCTGTGTCAAATAAATCCTAGTGCATGTCTCTAAAGTCCAAGTATAAAAGCTGTTGCTTAGGATACTAAGCAATGTGTACTGCTGAAGTGAAACACTCACTTGAGAGTTACCTGCTGTCATCTAGCAAGGGAGTTTGGTAGGTTTACATATATTGCAGCCAACGCACTAACCATTATTTTTAACCGAATGAGACGTATGCGTGTATGTTAACTGAAGCAGCGCGGAGAGCCGATTCTGGGACGCTTCTGAAACATGCCATGGCGCAGCTGGTATAAACACAAGCATTATGGCAAGGACAGCCCTTTACACATGAGAGCGGCAACATATGAGGTGTTTCTTGCAGGTTATAGTACATTAAAGGATGATCATGTGATGCATTTTACGTACGCCAGGTTACCTATAAATGTGACCTTTAAAATTTCCAATGCAGTTTAGCGATATATAGATTGTTAAATAATGTGTCTATTAGCCGTATTTTCAATTTGCTCAATTTGAAGGGTAATGGAAATGCGGCTAGTGATTTTGCAATGACTAGCACCCCTCACATTTCAGAATTTTTTTTCTAGATTTAGGCAGTTACATTTGGTGCCACTAGTGGTACATAAATTACGTGCTTCACCTTATAAGCGACTGCATTTTCATTATGCATCCATCACTAATCTTTCTGTCTAAGATGCAGATTTTTTGTTTCTCTGCACTGATCTGAGTGAAACTAATGCATTAATTGAGTTTAACACATTCTAATCGCTGTAGAGCTATTCAAGACCTGAGAGGAAAATGGAGGCCAAATATGTGTCAGAGAAGACTGGGTCAGAGAGCTGACCTCTAATTTAGGAAATGGCTCTATTCCTCGGGGTAATTAGGCTGTCATCTTTTAAAATCCCCCTTCATACCCTTAACAGGAAGTCATAGGACAGGCCGCCATGTCTGGCTCAGGCCATTACAGAGTAAAGATACACAGCTATTTGAACTTTGACCCCTTGCTGCTTCTTTCCCAGCCATCTTGAGCAGTGTATATTATTTTAACTTGCTGATAAAGATAAAATAACGGCTAGCCTCTAACATCGGTTAATAAAATGAAGCACTGACTTTCAAGGACACAATGTTAAAACACATTCACCTCTGTGCAGACCTAACAAATACAAGCACGTTTGGGGGCAAATAAACTGTGAGATGCATTTGTGATATGCAAGCTTACAACAAATGCACTTTTTTCCCCCACCTCACAGAACAACCACCATTCATGCGTTATCTGAGATCTGTCAATATCCCACTATAATACATGTCACCCTTTGCCCTGAACACCAAACACCAGCCTGACTTAAAAGCTTTGACTCATTTGGAAGAGTTTGCATTTGTCGGCCACATACGTCATTGACACTGGCTCATTTCAGAAAAGTAACCATTACATTCCAAAGAAAGAAATTGCAGTACATTTATAATGGTTACTTTCTGATATGAGACACCTATGATGATGTATGCAGCCGATAAATGCAACCTCCGGTGGGTGTAGCCTACGTAATGAGACGAGAGAGATAAAGTGTTTCTTTTGCAGAGGTGCATGCTGGGAAGCTTTAAGGGTCAGGGCAAGGGTGCACATGCTAAGCTAGTCTTACATACCCTCTGTTGTTGTTGAAAGCTGTAGGATCGCCGGCGGTCATCTGGTTCCTCCTCCTGCTTGGCCTGATGGAACTCATGTCGTAGATGCTGTATCCGGTCATGGTTGCTGGGTGCCAGTCGGTTGCTATAGAGGAGAGAGGAAAAAACATGATCAACATGAGAACAAAGACCAGATGGTACACTACAGACAATAGCACTTGAATAAGGTACAGTACAGCTCAAATCCTTATATACATATATCCTTAGAATACAGCTTGTTTCCTGAATCAATAGCACAAGCACCATTTGAGCCCATGTGCCCCCTATCCATTTTGTTAAATTACACGTACGGACACAGTCCATTAGTTTTTCCACATTTGGCTAGCGCTCGCCGGCATCTTGAGAACATGAAACGGACCAAACGTTTCCGCAAAGGACTCCCCAGTGAACCATGGCCAATGATACATGTCCCTCCTACGACAGAGAGTCAAAGGCCCACATCTCAGCCCCGCACCCTTTAAAGAACTCAGAGACATTCATTTGCATCCCTTTCATTAAGAGCTGGGGAAAGTGACCGTCAATAGGAATCAATATGCCTCGTCCCGCTAATCAAGCCCCGCTTTTTATCTACTCCACCACACGGGCTTCTGGTGACAAACCCCTCATTATTATACAACATCCTGGCTGATAATACGGCTAATTTATACAGAGAGCGAGCGAGGGAGAACTGAGGAAGGGAATCTGCAAAAAGGGGTGAAAAAGGTAAAACATTAAGCTTGCAAAAATATGGAACACTGAGGGGAAAAAAAAGAACAGCATACGGATGAATTACGGAGATGTGATCTCTGTGGGGAGCTGATACAGGTGGCTAAGCCTCCATTGACGCTGATAGCTTACTTAAGATGAGATGTCTGGTTTAAATGTGCTCATAATTGTAGTTCGCAAGCAGGAACAGCCCACTGACTGAAATGGCCACTCCGACACATTGCCAATCACCCTTCATTAAAACTGCCGCTAAATGGCCTGCCATAAAAACCAAATGGAGCCGAATGAGCATCGTATGAGTGGTGATGACTGAACATCCTTGTTCTGTTGTTACATGCAGCCATTAGAATCAATTGTATTAGCTTTACTTCATTTAACGTCCCATTCCTATATTCATATGTGGTGGTGGAAGAGCTTGAATGCAATCAAATGCATTTGCAAGGCGGAGAAAATGGAAGTGTTGCAAATTAAGCAAATCATCGAGCCATATGCCGTGTGGTGATGCAAATACAGGCAGGTAATCTACTCGCTTTTTCAAGGACCACATCTTATATGTGTCCATTAAAATAGTGTACTCACCATTACCAAGTATAATACTCCACTAAAACAGCCACAGAAAACGTTTCAAAGCCATTTTCAAAAATGAGATGCTATAAACTTGAGAGTTCTGGGCTAAAAGTAAGACTTTTTTAAATGCCATTTGATAACTTATCATAAAATGTACAAAGTGTATCATCTTCATCCACTGACATTTACTGACATTTTAGCAAAAGTAGAAATTTGAAAGAAAAGTTGTTCACAAAGAAACGTCAAGCGGATGAAGCTAAGGACGATACATTTTGAAGAAAATACATGCAAGACATGAAGTCTTTGCTGATGTGTGAAGAGATTCAATTGCAGTAATCGTAGACATTTGTCATAGACAAAGTTTGTAGACTTTTGATGACCACTCTCAGCTACAACTTCCACACAAAGCAGTCAAAGCCTGAGATAAATAAACAAATCACTCGGCCATTACCGCACATCTGTGAGGGGAAATTAATTTGGCCATTAGCTCCTGTAAACGTGTGATTACACATTAGCATCGGGTGGCAATGTGCCTGGTGTCCATGCTCGCGGCAAGAGAAACGCTAACAAGCTTGAGCAGTACAGAGGAAACTAGCAAACAAAGCTTTGGTAGAAAGAACAATAGACAGTATATCTGCAGATAAATATGCTCTAGTCTTATTCATGACACTGTTTTTCATTAGGAAACCTAATTCTGATGTAAACTATCCACAGTAGCATGTAACAGGCATGGCTAACATCAAAGATTTAGCCGTATGATTGGATTATAGCTTGTTTTTCAGGAGACGGTGGACTCCAGTCTTGACACTAAACCATCATTCTACACTCCTATTAAAGCCTGTGTTCTATCTATCCCCTTCTTTATCCATTAGGAGATGAACAGGGACGTTCCATTAGCTTAATCCTCCTGCCTAGGAACAGCCTTCCTCTGAATCCTCTGAAAACAAAACAAACAGCAGAGATTTGGTCATAAATGCCTAAGTGAGACCTTGGAAAGGTTAAAGCGACCATAAGCTGAGTCACTCAGTACGGTAACCAGCTGAGGCTTGTGATCAACCCATTAAACAAACCAAATGACCAACCTCAAATTATGTTCCATTGTGGTTAAAGAGGTCAATTTAGAAAATGAAAACTGAACTTTTACAACCACATATGTGGACAAGACCACTATGAGTCATACAGAAATCTGCAAATTACAAGATTGGCAAACAGTTAAAACAGGGAATTATTGTGGAACTAAGCTGAACCAGATCGGTATACTCATGAAATGAGGTTCACATGACATAATGCTATTAGGGCTGGACCAGAATATTTGCTTATTCAAATATTCGTTCGGCGGGTTGGTATTCAATGTAAATTTTGATATTCGAATAATCTTGTTTTTTTACACCTGGCATCCCCCTCAAAACGGGGGGTTTTTGAGAACCCCCGAATGAGAATTCACTTCTCATTCGCGCTTGAATATGAATCGCCCATGAGTGAACGTCATGATTCAGTTCATCTGGAAGAGAAGATACAAATGTCGAAGACCTCGGCTGTGTGAGCACTTTAAATTGAGTGAGGACAAGACAAAGGCAGTGTGCCAAATATGCAATTTGAAACTGGCCTGCCACAACTGCACATCAAGTTTGAAAATAATCAGCTGAGTTTTATTTGAATGTTTGACTTGTGAGCTGTCTAGCCAGCCTAACATTACCTTGTTCTATTTAGCCTATTGCAGTTTGTTTTATTGTATATAAGGGAATGCATTTAATTGTATTTAAACTGTTCGTTAATTAAAATGTGTGATACTGTTATCGAAAGTATGCTACCGCGTTTATTTATTTTATTTTTATTTAAATAGCCTACCCTTTACGGTGTCAGTAATTACTGTGCTGCTAATTTCTGATTTGAGAGTGATTTGTTTGTTAGAAAATGTTAGGTTACATCATTAAAAGTATTGCTCTTAACAGACCTGTGTGTTTTGTATCACTAGTCCAGTCCGGCTTGCGCTGTTCTGTAGTTTATAAAAAAATATATTAATTCTGAACGTGTTGCGTGTCTATATTGCACCAACATGTGACACTGCACTCCCTTGTGTCCGCAGCAACACGCCCATCACGTGTGAAGTCGATTGGATGAACGGTTCTCGACATATTAACAATGCAAACAGACAGACACACACAGAGATTCCTGCCTTTATTAGGGAGAAGAATATGTTCAGCCCTCTCCCTCCGAAGCTTCGAATATTCAGTGTTGATTACTACCGAAGCTCCCAAAAATTTTTGGGCCAGCCCTAAATGCTATTAGATTAACTGGAGAACTTTAAGACCACATACGCAGCAGTTCAATTACAATTGGTGTCTTTGGATAATCTGGAATGACATTCCTGCAAAAGTGGCACTGAAAAATTAGCAGTTGGAATCGTAAAAGAGCACCCATGTGCTGGCGGCCGCCCCTCTCATTTACTCTCCCTATTCAATCCTCACTTACAAAAGAAGACAAATCTTTCTATCTGTTTGGTGGAGTCCATGAACACTACAACACCACCGCGCATGCTTGACATCAGGTGTCGTGTGGGTTATAAATATCTCCAGGCATGCATCAACGTCAGCCATGGGGCCCGGCGAAACAAGACCTCACAAAGACCTGCAGCAATTTGCATCAATAAAGCGGCGACAATTAGAACAAATGCACCGTAAGCCAAACAATGGAGGTGGTAGAGTATGAGGGAGGATGATGAGGGATCGCTTTCCCCAGCCTCTTGTTTATGCATCAGATTAAAGGTCAGGCGGTATGCAACTTGAAGCCGGCTTAAAGGACAGGCCCATGTTGTTTGAGAGATAGTGCACAGTCAAGCCTCTCCTCTAGGAGACATCTTCATGTTTATTTCCATCTCTCCACCCTAAAGAGAGATTCAAGGGGCAAACAGTCTGACAGTAAAGCAATTAAAGGCAGAGGAAGATAAAATATCCATATGCCACATCATTTAACAAGCCAGCAGTTTCATTCTCCCAATACAATGAGACCCATTCAATATCTGTCTGTGTTCTCCGACTGAAAGGTCAATTTGCGATTGTCCGCACCACATTTGCTCGGCCTTTCCCCCTCATTTTCTTGTTCGTTGTATTCATTTCTTGTCTATGCAGAACTTTCCTGTTCACTACTCTCTCTCGATATGCTGAATAACACCTTTTGCCTGTTTACTTTACGGCCCCAGAAAGCAATTTCTCTGAAGACAGAAGGTTATTGTTGCAGATTAAAGTCTCTGAATCGAGCGTGATGCATGGGTAGCACTGACATCAGAGGCGTCTAACTAAAGGGCTCCTCACCTGTTCTTGCTCAGAGAAAACTCGATGTGGCAGTACTAAGATTATGCCTAGTTAAAACCATAATGGAAGAAGGGAAGAAAAGAAACCAAAGAGGCAGAACCCCACTGAGAGACATCAATGAAGCGATCCAAGTTATTGCCATGTGCTTTATGGATACAGTGCTCGCAGATTGGCAGAGTGATCTGGTCTAGAAGTAGAATGCTAAGGGAATGGAAGAGATGAATTCATCTAATATTAAGTCTGATGTTGTAAATCTTTCGCTTATAAACTCTGCCGAGAAGCATCTGGTGCGCTGTCGTATGACTGTGCTTGCTTCTTTGTGTGTCTGGTCATTGGGTTGGTCATGATGCACTGGAAAATCCAATAAAAATCATTTACTCGCTCATAAAATTTCAATCCTGTATGACATTCATTCATAACTGTTTTTAAATAAAATAAAAGTTAGTGGGGTCTATTGTTTTTGAGACCAACAGCAGGGTGAATAGACGATGACAGAATTGTACTTACTTTCGACATGGTTTGTATATGTTTTTGAAAAACATGAAACATAAAACATATTTTGGTCTTGAGATGGCTGATTCTTGTCTGTCAAATCTGCAAGAATGTAACGTCCCGTTTGACATTTTAGGTTTGATAACAGTGCCTAATGCCTTTAAGTGGTATTTGGGACAGGGTCTATATCTCAGTGTCTGGATTTAGAGATTCTGCAGTCATTCTACTCTTATCTAACAGTGATAAATTCAACTTTACATATTTTCAACAAAACAGAGTAGAGAGGAATACGCATTGGTGATTCAGAGTCTCTGTTGAATACCCAATTCCTTTTATCAGATTGATATTCTGTCAAACTATCTGGTTTCTTTCCAAGTCCTCCAAATCTTCATAGAAGATATGAGAGATGAAAAGAAGGGTTTGCTGGTGCCCTCAGTCATATTGCATCAACTCAAAGCTTAAGTCATATTAATTCTATACCCCTGCGGACTCAATTCCCTTCAAAGACTGTCATATCTATCAGCTCCCTTCATAGATCTGTACAGACGGCATGGACAGATTAAATCAGAATTACTGCTGGTCATTTTCAGGGATAAAACGAAAGTTAGCTTTTTATCGTTCATCTATACAGGAAATCAATGCACATCACACAATCTGCAATAAAACACAACAAAGCCCAGTCGGACTCAACAACAGACTGTGAACGTAACTTTCTTTGGACCGCTGAGTTTGAAGCGGTTTTATTCTTCACACATTTGTGTTAATTCAATCTCTATCTTCATCATTCCTCTGAGTTTTATTTTCTTCACCATTGCCTGCTTTCCTTTGTCTCATTTATCTCTTTTATCTTCCCAGAGCTCTTCCTTTTCCTCTTGATCACTTATCCATTATAGCTGCTGCTTTCTTTCATTTTATTGCACTGTGAGGCCTGGCTGTGAATCAAAGTTTGACCGGTTCACGTTCTCGTACCGAATGAGTGACAGGTGCAGTTTGACAAAGGGAGTGATAATGCTGCAGGCTTAGGGGTCTCTGACTTCACCCACATTTCCCCTGACTGATGTATGGCTGTGTCCCCGACAACCCCATGTCCTCTGCCAAGTGCCCCGCTCCCAGAGGGGTGCCGCTACCTAATAAGCAGCCCTGCTACAGATGAGAGGCGTGCTTTTGTTCCTGTTTCTCTCTGTAGCATCCAGTGCTCCTTTCAGAGATACACACAGCATGACAGAGAAGCGGGCTGGCCCGATTAGAGAGGCTGGAGATTCATGTATGTATGGCGTAGGGGCCCTTAAGTGCGCAGCGGGGGTCCTGATCAGTGCGCTAGGACCCCTATTGGGAAGTCTGAGGTGGAGCCCCGGTTTCTTCCCGTATGTGAGCACCTACACACACCTTCCCTGAGTAGATGTGGAGGGCTTCTGTGAGGAATAAAGAGGAGATGATAAAAGCACGATGAGGCGGCAAAGAAATCTTTCATTTGTAAAATGTGCACCGACACATTCTCAACCAAACGTTCTTCATATATATAACCGAGGATGTTCAAAACTACCACGACTGTGAGACACTGACAGAGACTACACATTTGGTTTCGCTGTTCTCGCCGACATGCCCTCTCAGTCTTTTTTTCAGTTTGAGGGTGAGACTAAATCTTGCACCTGTTCCTCAGTGTGAGAAAGCTCTTTAGTCTGGCTAACATTCAAACGCAAATCACACAGGCAAGCAGACAATGGCAACTGCTGAGAGTAAAACTTCACCGGGTCTCGTGTCTTAACACTTATTTTGCATAGTAACACTTAACCTGCTGCTGAACTATTTAGTACTTCGACTTGAAAAACAACAATCCGTTGTGCATGATTGCTACAGTTGGTGTTTGCTTACTGGTCCAAGTCAAAGGTGCTCAACCTCAAGTCTATATAGCTTCATTCCCTCCTGCAATGCAAGTCTATGAGTGTGAAAACCAGACATAAAAATCACAACTAGAATATCATAATAGAGAAGCAATAGCAATCCATTCCTTAACAATCCACATGATTTGATTGGTCAAGTCTGTAGTACAAATGGGAAGAGTTACATTCAAAGATAATTACATGGTGTTACGAGTTTGTTCAAACCATATGAGCAAAACAAATACATTTTCTCAGGTTGCACTTGATTATTTTTGGTTGTATGCCATTAGTGGTGACCAGCACAACAAATTATTAATTCTTCAAAACAACCTCCCTTTAAATTTTTTTAAAAAGTTGCTGAACCACAACATTCACTAGAAACTTCTAAAGGAATCAACATCTGAAACAAACGTAAAGTGCCACACAAATGTGAAGAAAAGGCCAGACAGAAGGAGAAACTTAAAATGAGTGATAAAAAAGTAGCATAGCAACAAGAAAATGCCGATTCCAACACAATGCATTCCCATCCGCCTAATCTGGCAGTCCAACTAGTGCTATAAAGCCTTGGTCTCCACACCAGAACAGCTGTCAGTGATTAGTAGTGATGATTGCAAAAGCTCTCTCATTGGTGTAGATGGCAGATCATGCCCTGACCGATTTAATTGCGATTACTTCCTGTAATAGCTGTTGGCCACACCCACCAGGTCTTGCCAACACTGAACCAAAAAAACATGTAATATTGGTATTTCCTAATTTACTATGCTGTCTCACGAGGAACACTCTAAAACTTGACAGTCGGCCAAAATATTGGAGAAGCACCACTTTAATCTGAAGATGTTCCGGTAAACAGATGTATTTGTCTACAGCAACACCAGACCTTTATCAATTATTAAATCCAATCCGTCATACTCCTTCGGGGGCTCGGCAATCTTACACAGTTATGGTCAGTAAAACCAAAAAAACAAGCTCCCTTATAGACAATAGTGTATAATGACTTCAATCCATAAAACATTAGGCTCTATGTGAAATACAAAGAAAGCATCAGTTTTATGGCATACTGTAAATGCATAAGTAGATTTTTCGAATTGACTGAAGAAGTTCAATTGTATACAGAGAAATTGAACCTTTTTTAGGAATCCATCGCTTGCTGTCTTTTTTCAAACTAGCTAATGAGAAACCCCAAACCTGAACCAAGACAAAAAGTGATGTGGATCTCAAGTTAAAACTCAAAATAAGTTTGCGTCTTATAATGTAGTTCTGGGAAGTGAGCATTAGGGCAAAGGTTTGACTGGCAGCTGCAGACTCCATAAAAAGAAAGATGAACTTTGAAGTTAAGGCCGTTAATCCAGTATCATTGATTGGTTGGTGCTGAATCTGAGAGAGCGGCAGAGAGCTTGCCTAGACTGTTCAATGTATTCAGGGCCTGATACACGTGTCTAAGACCTCACGACCCTTCAGTCTGCCTTCACCGAGGTCTCAATATGCCACTCCAGTTCATTAATCTCAGTCACTGCTGCAGGTGGGGAGGGACACGACTAATGATACAGACACCGTTAATGACTGCATATTTCAACTGACTTTGAAGGACACCTTTCACAATGAATATAAAACACCAGCCGTTATTGTAATTAGATGGTTAATTAACAACTATATCGCGATGAGAGGATTGTGGGTGGTTTTTCTTTTAATTCAGAAAGATCTTGCTGGTTTCAATTCGCCTGAATGACAAGTGGATAATACTGCAAATCTTGATGGAGACAGACTATATCGATAAACTCTTTGACCAGTCCATTTAGACTCCAAAGTGGATCTGAACAGGAGCCGATTCATAGCGTTTCTAACAGGAACACAATGAGCACCTTAGAAGGAGAATGTAATACTTTAGTCTTTGAAAGCCACCATGGTGGGGTAGAAACCAGGAATAAGAGAGGATCACAGGTTCTGCACCTCCTCACATATAAACATGTTACAAGAAAAGAGTGAATGGACACATCATGGCATCATCATTTCGAGAGCCATGAGACCATCCCAATACCCAGCTGCTCAGCTTCTTCTCACAACTGCAACCGATGACAACAGCAGCAAGACCCAGTCTCTAGAAGAGGCGACACGGTCACTTAAACCACTGCGGACTCCAGCTGTTCCTCTCCGGCTCATCAAAATTCCATCGGCCACTAACTGAGGAGTCACATTTGGATAGACACTCTACCAAACCGAGAGAGCGAACCAAGCTTTTCTTCTCGGGAAACTTATCCGGACCACATCACAGGTAAAAGAAGAAGAGAAAAATACTGAATGGGAAGATGTGGAAAACACAGCCTGCATGAACACAGAGAGGGATTATTCTAGTGCATGAACTAATTAAGATCCTTTTTCCATAAATACAAGCACGCATCACCCTCTCAAAGTGGTAGTATTTCACAGGTGTTGAAAACTCGAACGATCTTTTCGCTTTAGATTTACACCCATCTGACATCAGTTGAGTAGCGGCGGGTGCAGATGGAAGGTCATATTTCATCCCGGCCGACACGCACCATAATCAAGCCGCAGTTGGCAATTAGTTTGCACTTAATGCAAATGGATCGACTTGAAAATCAGCATGTGAATGGGCACTAGCCGTCCGCTAGCGCTAGCTTATTACACACACCGTTGACCTCACTCTCAAAAGCTCCTCTCCAGATGAGCTAACAGACGCCAGGGCACCAGCCCATCACGGGGAGGTGGAGATCGGGTTTCAGAGGTGGGCCCTCACCGACAGTATTATTTGACATCTGTTGTACGAGTTAGCTGTGTGATTGAATCTGTGAGAGGGATTGTCTGGTCAATCTATTGTCAGTCATTCCTGAAGCACGATTCATGGCTTCTTCAGAATATGCAGGACATATTAAATACACAAAAAGTTCATGCATTAGGTTTAAAAAACACAGAAGGAATCAGAGCTAATGCTAACACGTTTGAAATGTCAATGGTAGTATATACCAGCATATGTTAGTCAATTATTCACATTTTTCCATCACGTTTTCTCATCTTTCGCTATTCGTTTTTCCACCTGCCTTGTCCTCATTAATAAAAGAAGAACAAAGGATGCCAAGCTGGAACCATCTACTCAGTGCCACATAACAATGTTGATGTAAGGAGCATTAAGAAGAGTTAAAGAGCTTTGTTTTCATCCAGTCTTAAAAGCTGAATCTTTACAACAAATGTGTCTATGTTCATTTATTTGTAACAAAACAAATAGAAATAGAAAATATGTATATATGTGCTTGGACAATTAAATTATTGTAATCGGAGCTGTTGATAAAATAAAATGACATCAAATAAAATAGGTGACTTTAGTCAGTAAAAATTGACAAAATTAAATGAATATGGCATGACTAATTTTGCCAATAATGACTTTTATTTTAAAATGTCAACCAAAAAAATAGAAAATATACAAATATGTACCATTGTGATAAATGATTTATTATAATCAGAAAATCTGAACTGTTATAATAAATAATTGCAAATAAAATAAAAAAATAAAATCACTGAAGTCAGAGTAAAATGGACAAAATGAAATTAATATGGCATGACTAATTGCCAATAATGACTTTTAAATTAAAATGTCAACCACAAAAATAGAAAAATAGAAAATATACAAATATGTACCATTGTGATAAATTCGAAGAAAATTTGAAGAAAATTCGAACTGATTATAAGAATTAATTGCAAATAAAATAAAAAATAAAAATCACTGAAGTCAGAGTAAAATGGACAAAATGAAATGAATATGACAATGAAAAATAATCATAATCATAGTAATGATAAAATTAAGTAATTAATTAAAAAAGAGTGCACATGACCTTAGATAAGTATGTAAATGTATTTTGTTTCTGCGTGTGTCCAACCCAGTTATCCACAATATTGAATGAGAGCCTTGAGCCCCTTCTGGGACCCCTCACAAGGGGTCATGGGTCATGACCTTTAGTAATGGCCATGCTACTGATGAACAAAAAAAGCTCTGACACGGGCCATCATTTCAATTAAGTTTTCAATGTTGTGTAATAATCAATGCAAGGTCAGTAGGTTGGCATATGCAGACAGATGGCACATAAAACAGACAGAACCCTCTTTTCTCAAAGCTAAACCAAATCAATTCATCTTCACAATCTTTCTTTTTATGGACATCCAATCCACATTCCTAAATCCAGTCGCTGCTTTCCCAAGCAAAGTCGCCCAGCAACAGGAAGCGATTGTGTTTTGAATGGTCACTTCATGGGCATATATGAAGTAACTGACAGGTGGGATGGATAAAGATGGATGATTGAAGTGAAGAGAGCGGACAGAGAGAAAATGAGAGACTTAGACATCATATTGACGACCAATCCGCTGGGCTATACATATGTTAATGAGCTCACCCTAAATGACCCCGGTATTCGAATCACAATTATCTGCTGACTGTGGCATAGTGCAAGTCCTGTCATTGTAATGATCTATGGTTCAGTCTTAATGAAGACACATTATAGGTTCAGACTAAGAGGTCTTTTGAGAACACACCCAAAAGGCCATCAGAGTTCTGCACGTGCACATCCAGAAGTATCAGCCATCAATCACGCGTAGGATGCGAGACAAAGGGACCGCTAAATATAGACACAACGGCACTATCTGAAAAACTCATTTCATACTAAATACTCTTCAATGTTGATTCAAAACCCAACAAAAAGAAAAGATAGAGCCGCGGGGAGATTACTGGGATGAATACTGAATTATGAATTATGATGGGTATGTTTATTTGTCTTTAAATTAATGAGTTAATTTGATATTATATGGCTTATTTTTTTGTAATGTGTTGGGTGTTATGGTATATTTATCTTTATGTTTGGTGATGCAGCAGTTCTTCTGTTCAAGACAAAACAAATAATGTGACACTAAAGTACCATACAACTCTTTTAAATGGCTGTAGGGTAAGTAAATAAATACATGTCAATATTTAAAAATTAAATATTAAAATAATAAAAATATGTAGGAATGATTTAATAATTAAATTAAATTAAATTACATTTAAAAATGTGACACTAAGTACAATACTACTCTTTTTAAATGATTGTAGAGTAAAGTGAATGAATGAATATTTTATGTAGGAATGATTTTAATTCTATCATTTCAGTAAGACATTTTTATATAGTTAAATTTGTACAACTAATACATACATACATAAAATCAAATCAAATAATAATGTGTGACACTAAAACACCGTACTTCTCTATAAATGTGTGTAGAGTAAAATGAATGAATGAACAAACTAACTATCTATCTAATATACTGATAAGTAATGTATACTCCACTCAACATTACAACCTTTAACATGCATGGAACCTTCTCTAGGGAACCGAACATGGTTCTTCTGTTGCATCACTGCGAAATCCCCCTTTTGGAACTTTGTGTGCAAGAATTCTATTCCAAATCTAAACTGTGCAGTTTTTATGAGATTCATGGCATTTATATTCTTGATTATCATGACAGGGTTGCGTTTATAGACATGACATTCAGAGTAATTGGAGGTATAGGTTTAGTCTCCAGATTAAGAGTGAAAGCGATACAAATGGAAATAAGGGAACATGTCACAGGAAACCTGTGCTTATTAACCAGCTCCAGACTGTTCAGCAGAAAGGATTAGCCAGCTATTAGTAAAAGACACCTGTTATGATGCTCTTGTGTCTTTGTATAAAGCCCTTGCAATGGTCTGATCATTGTGATGTAACAAGATTTCGAGCAGCTTTTCAAAGAGTCATACAATGCCTGCCAAATATGCTCAAAGTAGAGGTCAGTGAAGCTAACTGCCAGAACAGCTCAGTCAATGAGACCGAGAAGATGGCCGACAGCCAACATCTGTTTCTCAACACGGACGGCCAAAAAAACACCCACCACTAAAAGGCCTGAGAAACTTTCAAAATACCCATTTAAGCCACAATACCAACGTTGTTTCTGCCAAAGCCGGAGGATTAGAGGTTTGTAACTTTAGAAGCCTAGCGGGCCGCTGGAACATGCAGATATCTGACGAGAGTTTCCACACTTTTCATCGACGGGCTTAATGAGGGTGACAGGGTGCGAGAGAACGAGCCGTCCGACTGTCATCGTCTGAGATGGAAGCGTTTTCACTGCAGGTGCTTTATATGCAGTGACTAAAGAAAGCGAAGAAAAAAAGCCGAGGATGAAGTTATCTGAACGAGGATCCCAATGTAATCTCTACTAATCCTTCACCCATAGTCTCACCACAGCTGAATAAAGAGAAGCTCCAGCTATCCCCTCAGGTTACCAGACAGTTCTCTTTAATTATGGTGCTACACTTTTCAACTCAACAGCGATGATGAGAGCAGAACACTTCTGGTGCGCTTTGCAGTCTTGAGCAGTCCTACTTTCTGTGCAGAAACCGCTTCTTCTTTTCTCTTTTCATCTCTTTCTCTTCGGTTATGTAACGCACCCCATACTTCTCGGATTTGCTTGCTTTCTTTCCTACTTGAGCAGTGAGACTCCATGCATGCATTTTACAAAAACGCCAACAAAGTGCAAACATAATGTGTTTAATTTGTCCCGAACAATGCATGTTTCCAGAGTTAAAAATACTTCACCTAAAATTTGGATCAAACTAACCATTTAGGTAAACACTTGATTTTAGACATTCTACTAACTAGAAGTAACCTTGCTACTACATGTCAACTAGCAGCCATGAGAGTATTAGTAGTTTGTCTTCTTAATATCTGCTGTAGAGCTGTTTTTGCCCATATAATACATTTCAGTCACACTTTATTTTAAGGTCTAATTCTCACTACTAACAAACTATTGACTATGACTTTTGCCTCGGTAAATTCCTAATTTGCTGCTTATTAATAGTTAGTAAGGTAGTTGTTAAGTTTAGGTATTGGGGAGGATTAGGGATGTAGAATATGGTCATGCAGAATATGTGCTTTATAAGTACTAATAAGCAGACAATATTGTATTAATAGGAATGCTAGTAATCAACTAAGGAGGATTGGTCCCCATACTAAAGTGTTATCCACATTTCAGTGGGGTACAATGTTGTTTTAGACACAACTGAATTTAATTGGACAAAATACACTGAATAGCTTCTTTAGCATGCACAGATAATAGTAAGATTTGGAACAACACAAGCAGGAGTGAAGTTTCATTTTTGGATGAAGTAATATAAGTAATGTGGAGGGGAAAAAGAAACCGACAAACAGTGAAATGTCTTGTCAATATTTGAGGTCACAGTCAAAACATTATGCAAATACATGAACGAACGCTTCTAGCATTGCTCAATTTCCATATAAAAACTGTATAAAAATGGGACCGTGTGGTTGCGGTTTCCTTGCCAATGATTTGGTTTACTGGCTTAGGCATTTCACTCCAGCACTCGTGTAAATAAAGTGTCTGAAAGAGAACAGTCACTTCTCAGGCTGAGTGATAAGACAAGAACGGCAGATTAAAGTCACTCAGTCAGTCTGTGACCCCCCCCACAGAAGCCAGACAAACTGAGGAGGATTAAACCAGTCGCTGATACTCTGACGCTTCACAAACAAACACCAAACAACTGCGAGTCCCTTCCAGATGGCCAGTCAATGACCATGTGAAAACACCCAACACACTGCGGGGGTATTTGGCAGAACACGGGCCAGTGTGAGAGGTTTTTAATTAAAACCACTGTTTACTAAATACCATTAGCCACACAATAGGACGAGTTTATTGGTAACTCTCAAACCTACTTGGTTAACAGATCTCATTCAGGTGTGATTGACAGTTAAGCCAGGTGAGAGATGAGACACATGCCCTGCAGCTCATCTAGCGGGGTAACAGTGGTAACTGGACACTGGTAGTTTTAGGGTGACTCTAATGAGGGGTCAAAAACACCTGGAGGGAAGATGCTGTTAACTTGGAAGGGGACAAATCCCATTCTCTGCTGTTTTAGCTACTCCAGTGTTGTTTATTGGCAAGATGTGCAATTTTATTTCTGTTTTCATGTCATTCATTTTTCATATATGTTAAGAGGAGTAGCCGTTTGTAAAGGTGTAAAATGTTTTTTTTTTTGCATTTTATGCTAAACAAGGCTGTATATATTTGATACAAATACAGTAAAACTGAAATATTGTGAAATATTATAACCATTACATCTGTTGAAATGTAATTTATTTCTGTGATCTAATCTGTATTTTCTGCATCATTACTCCAGTCTTCAGTGTCACATGATCTTCAGAAATCATAATAATATACTGATTTGCTGCTCAAGAAACATGATTATAATCAATGTTTAAAACTGCTTTATGTTTTTTTCTGGAAACTGTGATGCATTTTACTTTTCAAGATTCTTAGATGAATAATAAGTTCAAAAGAACAAGCATTTATTTGAAACATAAATATGTTGTAATATTATAAATGTCTTGACTATATGCAACAATTAATAGTCGTAATAGCATTCAGATTATTAGGAAATGGTGGGTCATTGGGCGGGAAAAGAATTGAAACCAGACTCAAACTTGTTAGCTATGTTAAGTTTTAATCAAATTTCCCCCCCAGTAAATCTTTTCTTTATTTACTGGAGGAGCAGGAGCTTTCACTTCGACTTTGTTGTCCTCTCTTTTCAATGCAAATGAAACGATTGCACTTTTCCTCTCCGTCCAGCGATTATCACTCATCACTATTAGCTTGACTAGTGCATAAACAAAGAGCCCATTCTGTCCTGACATATTTAAACAATGACCGTGTTTAGATCACAATACAAATTATTATTCATCGCCGAAGACAGACCAACATACCATATTATAAATATGGCCTGTTATACATTCATATCTTGTGTCAAAGGTTGACACAAACAGACCGTATAATATGCATATGCGAAGAACGTCTAAATATAGCTTTTCTTTTGATCATCGCCATTCACATTAATTCTCAAGTCTACAGAGCTTCAAACCTCTGACGAATTGAACCAGATCCACCGTAAATACTGTATATAGTCTTCTTCTCCAGTTTTCATTTTCCCTTCCTTTTCCTCTTTCAGAAAATTCAAAGTGACTGATGAGACTTCCAAGGTAATAGTTTTCATTTCATGCTTTCAGGTCTGTGGTTTGGGAGGCTAGCCAAGCTCAGATAAATCATCTTTGGCTTAAATTAAAAGTCATTATCACCTTTAAACAGCCTGCCTGGCGGTCCCTGACACAGGCTGAGGTGAACCGCTTCCCTGTAGGGCTGATATGACTGAGGAACAGGTCTCGGGTCAGTTCGTGTACACAAGAGTCACACATGTGAGTCAACACGGTCGCAAGGTGACCGAGATAGTTCAAATGCTTTCGCATAACGACTCTTTATTTTCTTCATACGTTCTTAATACGAGATGTTAAGTAAAATTAATCAAAGAAAAAAATGTGTCTTCATAATCTTTCAAAATTAGAATTTGCTACATATCTTATTCTACAATTACATTTGGCAGACATATTGTTTCCAAAAGGGACTTGTTTGATATAAATTTGATCAGTTCTTGTTTTCACTGGGAATCGAACTCACAACCATATTTGGGATTCGAACCCATGACCATCTCTGGAAATACAACACAAGAACATTCTTGAGAATCAAACACAATAACGTCCCTGGGATTCATTGGCTGTGTTTATATTTTATTTCAATTAATGTTTATTTAACGTTTTACTTAAATTGTTTTATTATTAGTTTCAGCTTCAGATTTAGTTAACTATAATAACACTGAATGGAAGTAAAATAGATATTTTATTTTGTATTGTGATGCACTTGAGAGTAACACATTATCAGAAAAGAAAAAAGGAAAATAAAACACATTCATTAATTAATTAATAACATGCATTTATAATTTAGGATGAATAAAAAAATATTTTTTACACTCGTAAAAATAAGATTGAACTAGAAAAGCCATAGCTGTTGCACAATGGCAATTTAAATACCTCCAATGGGGAAAATAAATCTAGAGATTTCAACATCATCACTGGAGAGTTCGTTTGGAAATCTCCTTTTTAAACTCCTCCTCTTCTTCTATGTACATATGCCAAACACATTTCTGAAGGAATTCCTGGGGAAATCCACCTCTGGCATTTATAGAGGATTGGCAGCGCTGTAAACGCCCCACATTTACACACGAGGAGGAATCAATTAGAATCCTCCACTTCAATTAAACTAAAGATAGAGCGACAGTAAAAGTGATTAATCACACACATTATTGTCCTGCTGGTTATATAACGTGCACGTGCGGGTGAGTATGTTTGCGTGTCTTTAGAAGAATCATGGATTTGTGGCTCTTCTGGGGGTTGTTGGGTTTTATCGTTATGTATCCCCTGACTATTGAAGCATTGGAAGCCCGTGATTTCACTTCTGGCAAGTGTGATTTCTCTAACATATGTCTATATTTGCACATAGCCGTTATGATATCCCCCCTGAGAGCTGGCAAATCTGCGCCTCTTAATGCAGTGTGGATGCATGTGATTTTTCTCCTCTGATGCCGCCGGTCCAGTAACGACATTCAGAGACTTACAGTAATAGGCTAAATGAAGTGACACTGTGAAACGGCACTTAGAAAAATGAATAGCGGTGATTCGTCCCTGCGGTTCTGCAGGCTCAACATTATCTCTGACAGGTCGGAAAGAGGTGAGAGGCTCCAGTCTGCACTCACTAAATAACCATAAACCGTAATAGATCATAATATTACTGATAGCACAGGGCTATCACTATAAGGTCACTTCAGAGCTGTGTGTCCTGTCATTCTGTCAATCACAGGAAGACTGCAAAGATGAATACATACTGAATAATGCCTGCTATGGTATGTCTATAGTCAATATCACAAGCACATTACCAGTGGATGAAGCAAACCAGTAGTGCCATACAATGTCAAGGAAAAACGACCTAAAATGACAAATAAAAACTAAGCAGATGGCAAGGAAGTAAAATATGTTATGTAATCTATGCATGTATTTATTGTTTGTTTGTGTAATGTTTTAGGCATATTTATATCTGTACCTTGTTATTTTACTGTTGATGAGATACTATTATTTATTTTGTAGTATTTCTATAGTTTTTATTTTATTTATAGATTTTATTAACATTTTGAATGTGTTTCTTGTTATATTTTCTGTTTTCATTTTCAAGTTTTAGTTGTGTTTTTGTCATTTTTTATATTTTTGTTTATGTTTATATACCGCACAGTATTTATTTATTTATTTCCAGTTTGAGTTATTTTAGCAGATTGTCTAAATAAAATAAGAGATGTTGTCTCGGCAAATAGCTGAAATTATGTAAACTTAAGGTTTACTTTTATTTTATTATCTTATCTTTTGAATTTGTATGTGATTTATTTGTATAGGTTTTATCAATATTTGTAATTAGTTTATTTTTTTCTGTTTTCTGTTTTTAGTAGCTTTGTTGTGTATTTTTGTAATATTTTTTAATGCCTATACAGTAGTTTTAGGTTTAGTAAACTATAATAATCCTGTCTGTATTTTGTACTGTAAATATTTACTGTAATACTGTATTCCAGCAGGAGTCTGTCCAGCAAATAGAGGGCCATATAGACAAACAGATTAAGTCAAACTTTTGATTTCATGGTGTCTTAAACTAAAATCCACGTCCTGGGGCTTTCGAATGAAAATCTCTCTGGTCAATTTGCTACAATTGAGTTTTTCTTACATCTCCGTCATGTTTGCATGGCATTAAGATCAGAATCTGGTCTCGCGCACATTAAATCCTCATATCACACGCTTTTTTATTCTCCCGTGAGCTCCGCCGATTACAAGGTTGATGGGAAACAAAGTAATTTATGAATAAGCTAATATATCCAGATAGCCAACTTCCCTTTTAATTAAATTAAATCACATTAAACACCTTGGCTGAGGAGAAAAAAAAGCTTTCTGGTCTTCATTGAGACGTGAAAGCGAGGTTCGGTCGCAGGATTAACGATCGGCGTTAAAAGAGAACGACTTTCACACTGTCATCTGCTCCAAAGTCACGGTGAAGAAGGACATTGTGTGAACGCACACAGACTGGAGAGGCCTTGAGCGCTGCGGAGGAGGCACAAACATATTGTATTCTGAGCTTTTACCACCCACAACACAGAGCGAGTATTCATAGCCAACTGAACACCCTTCAAATACATCGGTGGGCAGTACTCTCTGATTTATGTATTCTAGCGAGAGTCGCCTCACTGCTATGGCTACGAGAGCCGAGGTCACATGGGACGGGTGAGGGGTGGGACAAATGGATATTTAACCTCTCGTTGCCTGATATTTCCCAGCGGCCTCGGCAGATGTGGCACGATGCTGTGTCAGCGCTTTATTGGAGACTAATTTGGATCCGCGTAGCTAAACAGAGCGTTAGTGCTCCCCTTGGAGTGTCTCCAACTGTTGTAATAAGTGTGATATTAATAAAAAATGCAATAGCACAAACAAATGTCTTGCTCAGAGTTAGTTTCCAGCTGAACTCTTGAAACCTACTTTGCATGTGTTGTGTGCACTATCTAGGGATCTTTCTGGCTGTATTGTTCCTGCCACATGGAATCTGTTTCTGACCCCCTCAGTCACCCAGCTGCCACTAACCAGACCATAATTATTATCCCAATTACTCAGCTAAACGTCCCCCGCTCTGGGTCGATTATACAGGAAGATGACACTGCAGCGGGGGAGGGGCTAAACAGACCGAGAACAATAACACTTCATCTGCTGTGTGTAATAACATCTTCAGACCAAACTTTGAGATTTCATATTTAATATCTCAGATACACTACTGTTTAAAAGCTTAGGGTCAGTTAGTGTTTTTAATATTTTAACGTATCTTCTGCTCACCAAAGCTGCATTTATTTGATCAAAAAATCAACAGCAACATTTTGAAATAATATTATAATTTAAAATAACTGTTTACTTTTTGAATATATAGTAAACTGTCATGTATTTCTGTGATCAAATCTGTATTTTCAGCATCATTACTCCAGTCTTCAGTGTCACATGATCTTAAAAATCATAATAATATCAAGAAACATTTCTGATTATTATCAATGTTGAAAACTGTTGTATGTGTTATATTTCCAATATTTTTGTGGAAACTGTGATATATTTTAAGGATTCACAGATGAATAGAAAGTTCAAAAGAACAGCATTTATGTGAAAGAGAAATCTTTTGTAACATTAAACTGTCACTTTTGATTAATTTAATGCATCCTTGATGAATAAAAGTAATGATTTCTTTAAAACTGTATGTTTCATGTAGATAAGCTACTTTGTCTCAGATGGTTTTCCTAAATTCTCTTTTTAAACAAATTCCTATTAAAATGAATGCGGATGTCATAACTCTAGAAAGAATTTGATGAGAAATGTTTGAGATGATTTTAAAATCTCAAACTGACTGCAAACTTTTGTATCTTGGCAAATTTGAGGAGACTTAGAGACTTTGTTGAAATCTCGAGATTACAGGGATCTGAATGAGAAGACAGAAAGAAGAGAAAGAGAGAAAAGACAAGTGTCTTCATTCAATCTCACTGTGTCTAAGAACCCAAAGGCATATTAAATGATCTTGGTTTGTGATTTTTCTTCCTGTTGGAAGGTGAATATAGGACACTGACATGCTGAAAGGCTTTGAAATCTTGCTGATGTCTGTCTTTTGTATGGAATGGAAATGACAGAACTTTATCTGTACTACAGTACAATTAAATCAGCAGCGTTAAACGAACTCCAGCCGAGTTAAACGTGCTCCCACAGAGTTCAATTAAGTCACATTCTGAGTTAATTTAACAGCAGAGCTTTTTCTTTGTCGAGGAGGACTGCAGAGGAATGATGGAGGTTAAGCAGTCGGGCTCCTCGGGGGACGGAGGAAGTAAAGCAGGTGTCTGGAGGAAACACACGGCGAGAGGCAGGTGACGGTGTCGACTGTCAACACCTGCCTGATGCTACGAGTCTCTGAGAGGAAGAACATACAGCTGAGGAAAAGCATCGAAATACACCTGAGCTTTACCGTAAACAACACAAGAAATGATGTCAAAGCTCTTACAGGTTTACACAAATTCTGTTCCAGCCAGAATAACATAAACTGCATCAAATATGACTGCAAAAATCACTCCTACTGCAAGCTGCACTTCAGTCAAACAGATAGTCCCGCCCCCAAACTCACGCCATTGGCTGAGCCAGATGAACAGATTGTGTCACTCAAACAAACAGAGCTCAGTTTGTTAATGTTTGTATGCACTAAATGTGTAAATAGTACATCATGTGACACAGTCACACACAGCCAATTACAACATTTCATAATAACAACACTTTTCTATCTGATTTAGTGTTCCTGTGTGGCTCAGTGCTAGAACATTGCGTCAGCTGAGTGAAAGGTTGTGGGTTCGATTCCCAGGGAACACATGTACTAATAAAAATGTATAACCTGAATGCAATTGTAAGTCGCTTTGGATAAAAGCGTCTGCTAAATCCATAAATGTAAATGTAACTTTAGGCCGTGAATATTTCGATTGTTTCTCTAAAAAAGAAAAGAAAAACAAGATATGTGAACAAAATGCGGGTTTGGGTTCATGTGATCCATTTATTCCACTGACGCAGTGTTTCAGCCGCAGGACTTTCTAAAATGCTCAATGTGAACAATGCTTTATGCAGCTTAATGTACTAAAATAGTGATATTACACCTTATTGATGGTGCATACACATTTTATTGTTGTTGTTGCTGATGATGCATGGATGCATTAAAATGTCAAAAAACATAGTAAAGACATTTATAATCTTACAAAATATTGATATTTCAAATAAATGCTGCTCTTTTTACTTTCTATACATCTGTGAATACTAAAAAATAAATGTACGGTTTCGGCACAAATACTCATGAGCACAACAGGTTTCAACATTGATAATAATCAGAAATATTTATTGATATTATTATGATTTCTGAAGATCATGTGACACTGAAGACTGGAGTAATGATGCTGAAAATACAGATTTGATCACAGAAATAAATTGCAGTTTAACAGATATTCAAAAAGTAAACAGTTATTTTAATTAGTAATAATATTTCACATTATTACTGTTTGTATTGTATTTTTTATGAAATAATTACAGCCTTCATGAGCAGAAGAGACTTATTTAAAAATAAAAAATATTACTAACCTCAAATTTTTGAACGGTAGTGTTTGACTAAAAAATACTGAGAAATGATAAATAGCTGAAAATAGGGTAGTGTATCAAATTTGACACAATTAACAGCTGGAAAAAAAACTTAAAAATCAGCTTTTAAAGAGAGGGGCAACAAAGCACAGAGGCCAGATGTTGGGTGACACGGCATCTGTCCCACAAACCCTCAGCGAGCAGATCACAGCATCAAAGCCACGGAAATCTCCGACACACAAATCACACAGTATGGTCTCGGGCCAAGCGTGCGTCTAACAAGAGGCTGCTAGAGAATGGGCTGCACTGTGTCATTTAATCCCCATAATGCATCACTGCAGCACACACAAGGCCTGCACATCACCTTCTTTAACAGTGTGTTGTTTCTGCCTCCGCTCTGCAGAGCATCTCGCTCCGGTTTCATACCCATAAACCCCTGCGGTGTGTCATCTGTACCACACATTAATGTGCCATGAGGCTCACGCTCCAGAGGCGCTAGTTATCAGAAACACACTCACGCACACACACGAGGAACCACAGGCGGAAACACACTCACAAACTGTGCCTTCCTCGAGACCGGTAACATTATAATAGACACGCACACAAACCGCCGCTGACATGATGATTATTAAAACTCTACCAAACTCCAAGATTACCTCTCTTATTTCTTCATTTCCTATCGCTTTCCTCCTAATGGGTGAGGAGCGCGGGAAATGTGAGGCGCACACCAATCTCCGTTCCCTGAAGATTCAGTCTTTCCAAGTTCCTTCAGGCTGTTTTGCACAAATCCATTTTATAAAACTGCTGCTTTTTGTCTTATTTTTCCTATTGTGTAGTATTGCCGTAAGGCACAGTGAGGGAATGAGGGTGAGAAATATCACATCCGCTGCGCCACGAAAAAATATAAAATAATCTCTCTCGGTGGGCTGCATTCCAGGTAATGAAGTTTGCAAAGCATGAAGGCGGCACCAAAAAAATATTGCAGTAAAGGAGGGTGAAACACAGACATCTAGACACTTTCCCTTTTTGCCAATGCTTTTGAAAGCACAATAGAGAGGAAACAAGGGAATTGGAGAGGGACAAAACAAAGGCATTCGATTCTGCATTTCCCACATGAGCACCAAGATGCAATCTCTTGCTATAGCACACAGACATAATGTCAGGGCTCTTTCTGTCTGTCAGGGCTGCACTGCATCATATATGATAGTAAGTAGGTCATGCAGTTTCATTATTTGTGTTTCACAAGTGAACTCTGTTTCTGTGAAAACAGGGCCTGATGTATTGTGTCAATATGAAATCATTTTCTGTATTTTGATTTATGCGTTGTGTTGTGTTTTAGGGTTCAAGGGATGTCTGTAAACTTAACAAATATCATCTTTTTTTCTACAGATTGTTTTCTTGGAGTAAAAAGGTTATTTTATTCACAATAGAACATAGATAACATAACAAATGTTTAAACTAATACAATTTATGCAAAAAATGAGCTCATTTCAAGTTTGATGCCTGAAATAGTTGGGATGGGGATTTGTTTATCATGGTGTAGCATCTCCTCTTCTTTTCAAAACAGTTTGAAGACGTCTGGGCATCGAGGTTATGAGTTTTTGGGGTTATGGTTTTGGAATTTGGTCCCATTCTTGCCTGATATAGGTTTCTAGCTGGTGAAGAGTTCGTGGTCATCTTTGACGTATTTTTTGTTTAATGATGCACCAAATGTTCTCTATAGGTGAAAGATCTGGACTGCAGGCACCCGGACTCTTCTACTACGAAGCCACGCTGTTGTAATAGCTGCAGTATGTGGTTTTGCATTGTCCTGCTGAAATACACGTCCTCTGGAGGGGAGCATATGTTGCTCTAAAACCTTTATATACCTTTCAGCATTCATAGTGCCTTCCAAAACATGCAAGCTGCCCATACCGTATGCACTTATGCACCCCATACCATCAGAGATGCTGGCTTTGAACTGAACGCTGATAACACGCTGGAAGGTCTCCCTCCTTTTAGCCCGGAGGACATGGCGATTTGATGTTGAAGAACGTTGTTTTTAAAGTATTCCACAATCTTTTTACGCACTATTTCACAGACTGAAGAGCCTCTGCCCATCTTTACTTCAGGCATCAAATTTGAAATGAGCTCATTTAGTGGATAAAAGTGGAAAATGTCTCAGTTTAAACACTTAAAATAGTCTAATATAGAGAGAAATTCTAACAATCAGAGAGTCCCAATGATTGGAAAAATAATAGCCAAAAACTAACCAACTAACTAACTTAATAAATAAATAAATAATAATATATTCCAAACCAATCCATAATGTCACCTAATCAGCTTGTTGCAAAGTAGATGCATAATATATATAAATATTTATTAGGTATAGTAGTTATATATATGAAAAAATTGAGATCATGCAGTAAAAAAGTACTAAAATGAATAAATAAATATATTGAGGTTGAGTTTCAGTCATGTCTTTCATTAGAAGCACTTTTTGGCCTCATGAATTATATACTGTAAATTAAAATGTCTTCTCTTCTTCCTGGAATTTGCTATTTTCATGCACAAACGAGTAAAAAGAAAAGTCCACTATTCTGTAAAGGAAGAATATGAAGTAGCAATAATAACAGTGACAGCTGCTAAAGGAAGTGTGTCGTGGATTTGAGAAGATTAGCCCGGCTGACTTAAGTTCAGACTCCTCAAGCAAGACTTTCCTTCATTACAGAGGCAAACTCATGTTTTAATTCTACACATTTGATTAGCACGTAGAGCAGAGATTGGCGCATGGTGGGCCAATTTGAGTCAAATTTCCTCCTGTATCTCGGGACAAAACACAGTTGGAGGCATCAGGTGAAGTGAAATTCTAGCCTGTGCTTTCCCCTCAGTGTTCATTACTCTGCCATTGTTAATGCACCGCAAGTGTTCAGGAAACTTTTGTTGGAAACGGCGTGTTCTGGAAGCTGCATGTAAAAAACAGTATAATAGGGCTACTGGGAAGACTCAGAAATACTGGGATACGAAACACTGACACTGATTCTGTGTCTTCAGGAGGAGTGACGGTTCAGTGTGTAGAAGATCATTCTAGATATAAGTCAACATAAAATAACTTTAGCAAGCCATTTTTCTTAAACATTGTGTACTATTTCCAAGAAACAAAATGGTAAATGAGAAAAATGAAGGGCAGGACTGGACTTTATTCATCAGGAATTAATAAGTTCATAAAAAGTGAGGATTTCATGCATGGTGGGTTATTATTATTATTTTAATCACTTTTATCAAAAATATACAGCAAGGCACCAAAACATTATGATAAACATTTCAACTAAGCTTACCAGACATTAACATATACCTTATGGGGGGGAATACATAAATAAAATAATACATTAATAATACATCCGCTTCCGCGCTGCGCTGTACAGTCGACGTTAGGGATGGCTCCGCTCAATTTGTGCTTTAATATACTTTTTTATGTATTTTTACTTTCTCTTTTTACACGCATAACGTCTGCACTGTTTATATACGACAGAAGAACACTTTTGGACATTGGGCACCACTGCACTAACCTGCTTCAGGACACTCTATCCACGGATCCAGCGTGGCCATTGGAGATACTTCGGAGCACCGAGGTTAACGTTGGCCGCCTCAATAATCCCAGGCGGTGTAGGAAACATCGTGGGAGACGTGCTGGAATACGTAACAGACTGAGAAAAAGGGCTCACAGTCCCCCTCTACCGAGTATTCTGCTCGCTAATGTCCGATCCTTGGAGAATAAGATGGATGATCTTAGAGCCAGGATAAATTTCCAACGGGACATTAGGGACTGTAACATCCTTTGTTTGACCGAAACATGGCTCACGCCGACGGTCCCGGACACCGCTGTAACGCCGTCTGATAACTTTTCTGTTTTGCGGATGGACAGAACAGCCGAGGCCGGAAAAACCAAAGGTGGTGGAGTGTGCTTCATGATTAACAAGAAATGGTGTGACCCCAGGAATATCTCCATTCTGTCGCTGCTCCTGCTCGCCTCATCTGGAACACCTCTCCTTTATCTGCCGCCCATTCTACCTGCCCCGGAGTTTACATCGATCATCGTTACTGCCGCTCACATTCCACCTCAAGCAGATACTAGATTGGCTCTGTCCAAACTCCACGACGAGCTCAGCGGCAACATCAACAAACACCCTGATGCTGCATGTATCATCACCAGGGACTTCAACAAAGCCAACCTCAGAAAAGTCATGCCAAACTTCCACCAACATATATCCTGTCCAACTAGAGGACAGAATACATTGCTACACCCAGTTTAAGAATGCCTACAAAGCTCGCTCCCTGCCTGCTTTTGGCAAATCAGACCATGCCGCCATCTTCCTCACACCGAATATAAACAAAGGATCGCTCAGAAACCGCCGTGGAGAGGGAAGTGACGCGCTGGTCCTCCCACTCTGAAGCTATGCTACAGGCGCCTTGATGACGCCGACTGGGACATGTTCCGGCGAGTTCATCTGACGCCAGCGAATTCACAGATGTAGCAGTAAGCTTTATCAACACGCTAACCAACCAAGCCACCGAAACAGTAACAATAAGGACATTTTCTAATCAGAAACCGTGGGTGGACAGATCAATCCGTGATGCGGTTAACCATCACACTGCCGCATACAACGCTGGTCTTTTGTCGGGAAACATGAGCGAATACAAAACATCGTGTTACGCCTCCGTCCGGGCAGTTAGAGCTGCTAAACTCGATACAGGGAGAGAATTGAGTCACATTTCCAGCTCAATGACTCTCGACGCATGTGGCAGGGACTGAAGACCATCTGTTCCTCTGGAAACAACTCTTCCACAGAGGTGAGAGCAGATCCGTTGCTGGCCGAAGAGCTAAACACCTTCTACATCCGCTTTGAATGTAACGGCGGCGCGACTCTGCTGATCTGCGCACCAGGAAGCAGCAGACAGAGCAGCGATGTTTGTGCTATCACCTTTTCAGAGGACGACGTTCGGAGGGAACTAAAGAGAGTGAACGTAAGGAAAGCAGCAGGACCTGATGGGATTACTGGCCGCGTTCTGAGGTCCTGTGCTGATCAGCTTGCTGGTTTGTTTACTTCCATCTTTAATGAGTCCCTTGCTACCTCTGTGGTTCCCACCTCATTTAAAAAATCTGTCATAATCCCTGTGCCTAAGAACAGTAAACCCTCTTGCCTGAATGACTATCGTCCAGTTGCCCTCACATCGACAGTCATGAAGGTTTTTGAGAGACTCCTAAAGAAACACATTTGCTCCTCCATTCCTGCTACTCTGGACCCTCTTCAGTTTGCCTATCGGCCAAATAGGTCTACTGATGATGCCATCTCTCAGGTACTGCACTCCTCCCTCACTCCCATTGACATGAAAAATGGCAACTATGTCAGGCTGCTATTCATAGACTATAGCTCAGCTTTCTACACTATAGTCCCCACCAAGCTAGCTGTCAAACTCTCAGACCTCGGCCTAAACACTTCACTCTGTGACTGGATTCAAGATTTCCTCACCGCCAGACCACAAGTGGTGAAAGTCGGCCAGTTCACCTCCAACCCATCAACCCTGAACGTAGGAGCCCCACAGGGCTGTGTCCTGAGCCCTGCTCTACTTTCACTCTCTACACACGACTGTGTGTCCTCTCACAGCTCCACTTCTATTGTCAAATTTGCTGATGATACTGTGGTTCTGGGCCTCGTTTCCAACAACGATGAGGCCGCATACTTGCATGAGGTGGAGAGACTCACGTCATGGTGCCAGGACAACTGTCTCTCTCTGAACGTGAGCAAAACCAAAGAGCTGATTGTAGACTTCAGGAAGAGACAGCAGCAGCCCTACACTCCTCTTATGATCAGTGGGACCCCTGTGGAGAGGGTGAGCAGCTTCAAGTACCTCGGTGTAAACATCTCCGAGGACCTGACTTGGACTGCACACATCCAAACACAGGTCAAGAAAGCCAGGCAAAGACTGTACCATCTGCGACAGCTGAGGAAATTCAGGGTCTCACCAGCTATCCTGAAAACTTTCTATTCAGGGGCCATAGAAAGTGTTCTGACTCAGTGCATCTCAGTGTGGTATAATAATGCCACAAACCAGGACTGCAAAGCTCTACAGAGAGTCGTGCGCTTAGCTGAGCGCATCTCAGGGTCTACTCTCCCCTCTCTGCAGGACATCTACTTCAAACGCTGCAAAATCAGAGCTGCTAAAATCATCAAGGACTCGAATCACCCTGGTAACCATCATTTCTGTTTACTGCCATCTGGCAAGCGCTTCAGGAGCATGATGGCAAAAACTGAAAGACTGAGGAGGAGTTTCTTCCCTCAGGCCATCAGGCTCCTAAACTCAGTCTCATAACATCATTACATCCACAGGACTCAATTTAATAAACTGTATACACATCCATTATTCTCCGTCATCCACACTGCTGCTATGTGTACATACCCGGTACAACCTATTTGCACATTCTCTTGCACATCCGTGTTTTTTATTAATATTTATTATCCACAGTATACTGTATTGCACATTTTATCTCATTGCACATCTTACTCATTTTATTTGATTATTTGTTCCCTTTTTCATTCTCACCTATATTTATATATATATATTATCTTGTGTTATGTTTCATTGTTTTATTGCTTATGTTATTTTTATTTTATTATTATTATTATTATTATTTATTTTTTTGCACTTTCCATTGAGCGGACCTGTCCTGACCTACATTTCACTACTGATTATACCCTGTATGATTGTGTATGTGACAAATAATAAAGAACTTTGAACCAATACAATACAATGCAATAAATACATTAACTATAATATTTTGTGAAGCAAAATTCCAAGCCATTCTAACCAATTTCCAGTCAATTTAAATGTTTTTTTTATATAGTAATTTGAACAGATAAATCACACACAACATGACCAGGCTAGTCAATTAAAATTGTATGTTGATTTTTATAGTTTTATCATAAAAAACAAGATTTCAGTTTTGTATTTTATTTGAACCTGATATTTTATTTTCTTACAAATAAGTGCCTGTTAAAATTCTGTTATATACATTACTGTTTGAAAGAAGACTCTTCTGCTCACCAAAAATACAGCAAAATCAGTAAAATTGTGAAATATTATTGCATTTCAAAATAACTGTTTACTATGTGAATATATTGTAAAATATAATTGATTTCTGTGATCAAATCTGTATTTTCAGCATCATTACTCCAGTCTTCAGTGTCACATGATCTTCAGAAATCATAATAATATGCTGCTCAAGAAACATTTCTGATTTTTATCATGTTGAAAACACTTGTGCTGCACAATATTTTTGTGAAAATTAACATATTCAAGCCTTAAAGATAAACTGAAAAAAATCAGATTAGTCATTTCAAATTAAATACACAGACGCGCATGCATGCAAACGCAAAAACACACACACGCCACACACACGCACGCATGCACGCACACACACAAACACACAAACACACGCACGCACGCACGCACGCACGCACACACACACACACACACACGCGCGCTCACACACACACAAACACACACACAACACACGCATGCACGCACACACACACACACACACACACAGACAGGCAATTTCATTTTTTCAAACCCGACTCTCTCTCTTTATCTCTTTCCTCTTTCAAGTGTTGTTCCCCAGCGTTCTGTGGCTTGTGAGCACAATGGACAACAAAAAACTCCAGTTGCTAAAGTGTTAACTAAAGACAATACCATTAAAGATCAATAAATGCTAAGCGGATTAGAGACAACACAAATCACACATTTCAAAACTATCGATGTCACAGCCGCACAAGGCAAAGCGGAATTACATGGAATGCCATTATGCCCTGTAATTCATCACAATTGGAGGTCTTTAGATAATTGGAAGCATTGATTGGTCGGAGAGCTTGCATGCAAATAGCCGGTCCATAGCGAGACGGGCGATGGAGTAAATCATGTGTTAAAATAATACACCACAGTGAGACGACAGTAAACATTGATTGATTAATATTTGTACTATCCCATCTGATGCGGAGGGAAAAGGGCCTCTATTACAGTGTAGAAAATCAATGAAATTAAAATACGCCTGTGAAATGATGGTGGCCATCTCTCTCTGTTTTTCTAACTCTGGCTTAAAGGGGCCATGACACAAGAAATCACATTTTCTTTGAGCTTTTGACAAATAAGTGGCTGTTGTACCACGAAACATCCTGCAAGTGACTTATATTAAAATGTCCTCCTCATATATACAGTATATATATATAAACATTAATAAAGTTCTTGATCTTAAATATATTGTATCCAGAAACAATATATTTAAAGTTTATTCTAAAATATGCATATATATATATATATATATATACTGACTCGATTATTATGTCATTTGTGGTGCTTCGTGGGAGTGGGCGGGGCTCAGTGCTCATTGTGACTCTTTGATTGGTGGATTTTCTCTGCAGCATCATGGGTAATGTAGTTTTTCCACCAGAGATGACTGTTAAGCATGATTATTTAAAACATACATTACAATAATGTGAATTGATTGCTTCAACAAAAGCATATACCATTGATTAACTACCTCAGAGCTCAAAGTAAGCCTGTCTTTGAAGATTTGTAAGTTATTGTTAAAAATCAGTTTCCCTATGGAGTAAATGAATGGCAGTTTTGCTTCCGTGGAACCCAACTGTTGCTGTTTGTAGGCAATTATATTCGCACAGCAAAACCACAATGAATAGTTATGAACTAACACATCATCTCATTTAGTTAAGAATTAAAATGTTCAATTTGCATCCCTGGCTATTACTATCTTCATTTGACATTTCTATCGTAAAACAGTTGCTCATGTTTTATCGTACCTTGCTCTCTTTCAAAGTTAAACTGACGCTTCGTGCTCTGCTTCTGTGAACTTCGATTTGTTCGGGCATCTTTTGAAATTGACGAGTGCCGTTAGACCAGACCAGCCAAAAAAATTAACTATTAAACATTTTTCCCGTCCTCCTAACAGCAAACAGAGCGCTGAGTAATGGAGTGCAGCAGATCACTGCAAGAATATCAAATACTGGGGAACTATTTGTCCATTTCTGAATATGGGGGACAATTGTCACCCTTAATGTCTCTGGCGGTTACAGCCCTGATTTAATGATTAGGCTTGCTCTCATCTGAGAGAGACAGGGAGTAGAGTGTAACACAACCGCCTGTCTTTACAAAACTGACAGAAAATTACTTTCCTTTCAGAGAACGAGGAAAAATTTGACCTCTGCTCCTCTGATGTCTGTGGCAGATCTACAATACCTGGCCTTTGTCAGCCGTCTTCGCCTCGCCAAATACCTTTCTGCACATTTACAGGGTCACATGTATTGTGTGTGAGCGCATGAAATGAAATCCAAGCCAAACCGAGATGATGTTTCCAAAGATAATCTAAACAGATTCAGACAGATTCGAGACAGACGAATGGTTTAAAGAGCGGCAGAAGAGAAATAAAGCAGGAGAGACACTGTTGGACGAGGCAGGTCGCTGGCCTATGAAAGCCTCCGCTAAAGCGTGAGAGGTTAGGGGGCATTTCGAGGGGTTTAAGCAAAGCTCTCCGGCTCTTGTTCAATCTAATGTCTTCTGGAGGACGGAGGGTTTGGCGACAGGAGGAAATACAGAGTTACAGCAGAAAAATGCTCTTGATGGCGAGGAGTAATGTGTGCACGTGTAGCTCTATATTTGTGCTCGTGTTTGATTGACTGAGAAATCAATGGTGCTGCATCCATTAAGAGGAGTGTGTCATGATGTCATCGCTGCATCTTACTTCACACACTATCTGTTCTACACAGTCAGCAAGATTGGAATAAACGTGACCCGAATCATCAAAAATGCTAACGGGGTCCAAACGGTGTATGAATACCGCTAAGTTACTGTTTAGGTCAATTATAACTTAAACACAATCCATGACAAAAAAAAGTTTAAGATGCAAATGTATGATGTGGCATTTGACTCAGTGCTGACTTTTAAAGCAGAAAGACTGACATAGTACTTTCTTGTTAAACATAATACATATCTTGGTTCCATAAACTTATTCAAAAGTATGTCTAGTGAATTATATATATATATAGTAAACTATAAATACAGCATTGAATTTGGGATGCAGTCAGCAAAGTCATGAAATATAAGACCAAAGTTGATTCTACACAATTGTAATAATCATCCTAAAAACAATCCACCCGTTAAATGCTGTAAATTACTTTTTTGTTGTTATTTTTGTGAATGGAAAATGCAAACATTCAATATATATATATATATATATATCATTCAGATGGGTTTGACCTGATGCAGATAGACAGACTAGGCTATTTATATCATTACAAATCATCCAATTACCCCATTCTTTAACTACCCTAGCATCTCTAAGATATGTTTAATTATATATTGTTGAATATTGCTGAACTGTAAGTAAATGTCTGTAATGTCACGTGCACACCAGATGTATTTTATCTCACTGACATGTTAGATCACACTCTTTACGTTTTTAAAGAAGAACTAGGGGAAAAATGTAGTAACCCCCAAAACATCCCTTCTTTTATTCACCTAGAAATCAAATGAACAGTGCTTTCAATTCACACAACCCAAAGCATCCATGAGAAACAAGCAGAACTCATATCTACCTGTCAGACTCATTTAAGTTTAGCCTGGAGGGAATGGAAAACACACAGGAAGTAGTTGAGACGGTTCTGCAGGAAACAGAAACACATTTAATCTATCCGCTGGGCTGATGGTGAAAAGTGCCATATTGAGACCCGAAGTCAGATTGTTAAAGGAGCGGTGTGAAGAACAAAACGTGTTTGTCAGTTAATGTTATGTGTTACACAAAAACAAAAACACTGCAAAAAATGGCTTATCGTAGTATTTTTGTCTTGTTTCTAGTCAAAATCCCTAAACATTATTATTACATAGATACTTTTACTAGACTTGTTTTAAGAATATTTTACGTTCCCCGCTGGCAGATAATTTTACTCAATAAATTGAATCAACTGGATTCTAAATATTTAATGCAAAAAGTCCACAATCACTATGTTTCCACACTGTTTTAAGTAAATATTTAATATTTAATTTTCGTATTTCAATAATCTATATTTAAGATAATAAGATAATGGATTTTCATTTTTACCCACTAACAATATATCATATAAAACATTAACTTAGTTAATTTCTAGAGAAAAAAACATGAAAAATACAGAAATTTGAATAATTAATATTTAAGATAAGATCATGCATTTTCATTTATACCCACAAATATCCACAAAACATATAATCAAAAATATTAACTTCTTATATTTACTTTATAAATGCAAGTAAATTATTGAATTAAACATGATATTTTTAAATAAGAAATGCTGAAGCTGTATATTCTTAAAATAACATACTCAAATAACCTGTATTAATAATGTTTAATTAAACTTACTGCAATGGCATTTTTGCTACTTAAGTGGAAATCAGAGACACTACATTTTAATAGCCAAATTAAAAGCACATTAAATCATTTTTAGATATTCAAGTTTTTGCATTTGTGTCTGTGCTCAGAGTTTGACACAGCAGTGTGTGTTGTATGTGTGTGCATTTGTGTGTGTGGCGTGTGTGTGTGTATGTGTGTGTGTGTGTGTGTGTGTGTGTGTGTGTGCGTGTGTGTGTGGCGTGTGTGTGTGTGTGTGTGCGTGTGTGTGTGTGTGCGTGTGCAGGTGTGTGTGTGTGTGTGTGTGACGTGTGTGTGTGTGTGACATGTGTGTGTGTGTGTGTGTGTGTGTTTCTGTGTGTGTGTGTGTGTGTGTGTGTGTGTGTGTGTGTGTGTGTGTGTGTGTGTGTGTGTGTGTGTGTGTGTGTGTGTGTGTGTGTGTGTGTGTGTTAACACCATAAAATCACTCCCAATAATACAATAGAGCCCTGCCCAAAACACAAATTTGTAAAATGTAATGATTTAATGGTTATAATTGTATTGTTTTAATGGAAACTATAATGGTGTCTACTGGTATGTGATGGATTCTATTGGTTGGATGTTAAATCATATTTGGGAAAATGCCCAAAACACACTAAAAAGTAATTTTGTAATGGTTTAATGAAAATAAAGAAAATAAAGGCCTTTTCTGGCTCAGCGGGCTAAGTTTCAGATGATTAAAGATCATCCCTACACTGTTGGTTTGATTTAGCAGAAGCAGGCTGATATAAAGCAGAGCGTCCTGATCCTTGAACCTGTGATTGCGGTGCGACCTTCAGACTGTGTTAGTGTGTGATTAGACTCAACGAGCTGAAATGAGCTCTAATTATCAGCATGTCCAGAGAGCTTTGCTAACAGTTTGATAGTTAACATAAGTCATGAGGAGCGCTTCTGAGATCTGCTGTAATGTCTCTACACGTCCTACAGCGACACAAAGCGTCACATGACTGCAGCATAACGCAATTAGTCAGTTTCTAAAATTTAAACAACGAATTATGTTGGTAATCAAACCTAATCAAAGCAATAATAGATTTTACTCAAATACATAAATACTGCCATTCAAAGTTTGGGGTATATTAATATTTATTTTTTATTTTTAAGTTGTGATAAACTAAAGTGACAGATCTTCTCTTCTGTACTGTAATGTACATCCAAGTCTTTCCATTTCATTTGCTTCATTTCCAGTAAAATAACTGTTTTCTATGTGAATATGTTAAACTGTATTTCTGTGATCAAAGCTGTATTTTCAGCATCATTACTCCAGTCTATCTATCTATCTATCTATCTATCCATCCATCCATCCATCCATCCATCCATCCATCCATCCATCCATCCATCCATCCATCCATCCATCCATCCATCTATATATATACAATTCTAATGTTCTAATTCTAATGTCATTTATCTCTAAATCAGAAAGATGTAAGAAACCTAATAGTCAAATAAAACCTTGTTTTTATATTTTATATATATATATATATATATATATTATGTACTGTATGTGCTCAGCTAAAGTTTCCAGTGCTACATGCAACATTTGTTATTGTATTAATAAATGCAGCACCTACAGTATTTGAATGAAAAAAATGGTTACTGTGTTAAAAACCAAGCTTTTTCTGTTTTCTTTGCAGGGTTATGTGCACAACGCTCTTCTGCTAAACTCTGCGGTCAGGAACTCGAGCTGAGACTGGAAGCCCAAGCTCAGGAAGGTTATTAAAGCGCTTTAACTGTGGGCAGGCTTTAAGACGGAGGACAGGTTAGATGGAACTGTCAGAACTCCATGATGGAACTTCAAAGGCGTGTGTGCAGAACGAGAGAGAGAGAGAGACAGGCTTAACCTTATCTCCATCTCAACACAGCTCTATGCTGCAGTAATCTAGCCTGCAGGACCCCGGAGCCCCGGCGGAGAGCTGGCTAAACTGTTATTGTATCCGGTCAGACCTGGCCAGATGAAACGCAGAGGAAACCACACTGAACCCAGATCAATAGACATGTCAACAGTTAATCTCATTCTGCTCATCTCCCCCGGCCGCGGCTCACACACACATGTGCACGCACATGCACACGTACACACACGCACTCACCCTCGTGCACGCACACAAGCAGCAACCACGCACGCACGCACACATGTTGGTTTCTATGGTTTATGGGGACTCTCCATAGGCGTAACGGTTTTATACTGTACAAACTGTATGTGCTATTGCCCTACACCTACCCTACACCTAAACTTAGCCCTCACAGGAGACGGTGTATTACTACTTTACCCAAAAACACTAACTCTGTATGATTTATAAGCATTTTGAATTATGGGGAGACTGAAAATGTCCTCATAAATCACCTTCTCCTTGTAATACCTGTCATGCCCATGTCATTATACAAATTTGTGTCCTCATAAACCACATAAACATGCAGACAGTCTCTCACACACACACACACACACACACACACACACACACACACACACACACACACACACACACACACACACACACACACATACTATATTTCTATATTTTGAATATTGCCATTTAAAAAGATGATAATACTAAAATAAATAAATGACATACATCAGCACAAAGAACTCAGGAAAATGCAGAGCGCTGGTGAAACTCAAACTAACGTTACAAAGATTACTAACGTTCTTGTATTAAATACAAAAATAAATACACTTTCACATGCAAAAAAATTATAATTAGCACACAGTCTGATTCTCATTGTTATTTGAAGTGGAATGAGAAATGCTTATTTCATTATTTATTCTTCTATAGCATAATTTGCCTTCAGAGCAAAAAACTGATTAAGCATTTTCTAATAAAGATTTTCTTCTCTTAGCCATTAAATTACTAAACGTATTTTTTTCTTGTTATAAAACTCAAAGCCGAGCAGTAAACACATTTCAATCATTTCGTCTCTTTTTTCCTTGACATCCTTTTAGTTCATCTTTTTAATGTTTTTCCACGAGCGAGTGGATCAAATTGCCAGTTATTTTTCCACGCTTGTCTTTGTGAATTAATTCAAATAAAATGAGAATCCCTGATGTTTGAAGAATTTTTTATTATAAACGGAGGCTAATCTTTGACTTCAGAGTTCTGGTAAATGAAAAGATCATATCTGCTCTCTCATAGCTATTAAAATGAAAATGACATTGAATACAAACTGGCTTGTCTGCAGTGTTAAAAAACAAAGACTACAATTAAATGCAAATGTTCCCTGCCAGCAAACAGAGGTTCGATGAGACTTTAGACTGGAAAATACACTTTCTTTTATGAAACAAGACTGATGATTTCAGCCAACTGAACAAAAAAGAGTTAGATGAGCATTTGTGTGAATAGTTTTGTCATTAGGAAAGCAGACTAAGATACTAGAGCTCTGAGTGCATTCAGTTACAGTATCACAGTCATCGAAAATAAATCAATCATAATCATCTGCTTATATGCATGAATATGTGTCATCTGAGAGCAGGATAAAGAGAAGAAAACAAACATCTATGCAAATCAATCACAGTCTCAGATGTATATAAAAGTCCAGGGACGTGTCTTCTACATTTCATCACAAATAAGCTGAGCGGTGATCTTTCTCATAGAAAATATATATTATTCTAGGGAAAGAAAGAAAGAAAGAAAGAAAAGAAAGAACGAACGAAAGAAAGAAAGAAAGAAAGAAAAAGAAAGAAAGAGAATATAAGCATAATACTATATTATTATTATTATTATTATAGTTAAGGTTTATTTTAATATTACATGTTAAACAACCTTGGTGGACCAAATGTGTTGTTCTAAATAAATAAATAAACAAATAGAAGATTAAAATAAAAAGTAAAATAATAATAATAATAATCATTACCATTATTATTAATATTAGTAGTAGTAGTATAGTTCAGATGTATTTATATATTATATTTTAAACAACCTTTGTGTACCAAAAATAATATAAAAATTATTTATAATAACAATTAATTTAAAAAGTAAAATATTATTATTAATAATAATACTAATTATTATTATTATCATCGTTGTTGTTGTTATTATTATTATCATTGATGTTATTATTATTATTATCATTGACCTAAAAGTTTCTTAACACCATAAGACCAATTTGTAGTCTGTGAGGAAATTGTAAATGTGTGTGTGTGTGTGTGTGTGTGTGTGTGTGTGTGTGTGTGTGTGTAAAGGGCCAGTCTCTCTCTTTTCCCGCTGGGCAGTACAACTGAATAAACGTGTCTGTTTTCATAAGCTCAGGTCTGATTTATTGAGCGAGGCCAATGACATGACCAACTTTCATTTATTAGCTCTGTGACTCCCGATCTTAACACACCTAAAGGCATGTCTCTCTCTCTCTCACACACACACACACACACACACACACACACACACACACACACACACACACAAGCACACACACACAGACATACACACACACACACACACACACACACACACACACACACACACACACACACACACACACACACACACACACACACACACACAGGACAGCTGTTCTGACTATGAGACACTCTGTATCTCAGGAGTGTGTTACTCATTTAATATTGTCTCAGCAAAAAGACAAACAGGCGGTTTGGTTTAGGTGGAGCGGTGAGATCTGGGTGGGAAAAACTCCAGACTGTGAGATCCCAAACGTCTCAGAGTGAAAGATGAGCTGAGAGAGAGGAATGATGGGTAAATAGTGTCTGAACTGGGCTGTGAAGTCCATTAGAAGAGTAATCCTTAGAAATAACATCACAGTGGCCCGGTGTAGTCTACAATAATTAAAATAACAGCTCACATAGCAATGGAAAATCTATCGTGTATGATAGCTTGACTTGGTCGATACTAGATTCCAGTGGCCAGCGGTGACTTTTTTAACCGGGTATGCTGAGTGCTAAGATTGAGATCCCCCCCTCCTCTCCTCCTCATTATGGAAGCCCGTTTCCACAAATAAAAAAAAGGTTATTGCGACTTTTTATCTCACAATTCTGACTTTTATTTCTCAGAATTGCGTGATAGAGTTGTGAGTTATAAAGTCAGAATAGTGAGATAAACACTCGCAATTGCGGGTTAAAGTCCTGTTTTGAGGGGGAAAAAGACTGATATGTTCTCAGAATTGAGAAAAAACATAAACTCGTAATTATGAGAAAAAAAGTCAGAATTGTGAGAGAAAAAGTCGCTATACATGTTTTACTCAGTGGCGGAAACCATGACAAAGTGGCTTCCATACCTCAACGCCTTTAGGACACGCTCAAAGAGGAAAACACCGTGGCAGGTGTCGTTTTAAAAGTATGCACATTCCTACATTATTTGTAAATGAAATTTATCTTCAATCGCTTCAGGTTTATCCATAGTTATTCGAATGCTAGAAAACAGCAAGTAAAACCCGTAATAACATTTACACGTAGTTACGTTATGATAGTCTACGTAATATTCAGTGTGGGGAGATGGGGTCTATACATCTCTGTATCAACTGAATGATTGTTTTTTTTCAGTGAATAGGAGTTAAAACTCTCAACCAGATGACAATAATAGACCATGCAAAATACCACAAAATAAATAATAATAATAATAACAATATCTTTCAAATATTGCCAAGTAGCGTTGCAAACAACAATGAAATCACAGAAATACTTTAACTGTAAGCGACAAGTATACGGACAAATTTTTTCCTGATGTTTGTCATTATTTCAAATCTGATATACATTTTTCAAAACTTTTTTTGTATTATTTACTAAGGCATGTTGACAATAACGTCTTCAACATTGTCTATGATCAGACATGTTTTTAGTGGACATTCAAAATTTGCTTTGCTTGAGAAAGCATTAAAATATACAGTTAAGATGTTGTTTTTTATATATATATATGATTTTGTTGAGTTAGTTTTGCATCAAACACAATGTAATTTTCGGCAGTCGAGATCTGACAGCAACAGCACATTTTTCCGCTTGGGCGAGTGCTTCGCAGTTTACCTCGAGCATGAAATCACGCGCATACCAGCAAATCACGGAGAACGCGCTACAATCCTGACGACGCCAAAGCAACGGAGAACCCGCTCGCCCGGAAGCTCCCGTCACTAACGTAGATTTACAGAAAATACAGTGGTTTTCAAATAAATCATTTTATATACTTATTCCCAACACGTTAAGTCACATCTCAAATGATAAGTTATCAACTTATAATCATGTTTATATGAATTAGCCCGTGAACTCATTCTCTCAGACGGCCAGGGTATGCGGCGCATTCGTAGCTTGATTCAATGACAAGAAGGTGAGACAAAATGTTTTTTTTTTTGAACTATATCATTTTCTCATATTTGTGTTATATGAGTTAAAGGAGAAGTGAGAATTCATTTCTAACACATTTGCGAGGATCTGCAGAAGGAAAGGGAGACAGGTCACGAAACAGCTTGGCAGAACTCAAGCTGTGCCTGCTTTGATTGGCAGTGGTCTGGCTCCGGCTCCTGGGTGCCCGGGCACTGCTGGAGAACAGGTTCAAAGAACCAGATGTCATATGGGGGGGAAATCTGCCTAATGTATGCATGAAGACAAACACACCACACTTCCTCTGTCTCCTCTGTTTTTCGAAATGATCATTCTGCATCTTTTCACGTCTTCACCCCTCTACGGTCCTGCTGCAGCGTTCAGGTAACGTGCTGGAGGTGTCTGAAGCATGTTTTCCTGCACCAGCCCCTTCATTGTTCCCATCACGCTCTGTTGATCACATTATGTCTCCGCCGGCACGCCGCGCTAAATCGAGTGACTGGGCTCCTGCCACAAAGACAGAGTGTGGAGCAGAGCACCCTCGCCTCCCGCGGGACCGAACCCTCACGTGTTACGTCTAACGAGGAAATCCAAACATAACCAACCTCATTAATTTCTCCTATCAAAAGCTCCTCGCCTGCCGAATGCAGGAGCTCCGAAGTCTTCTGCTCCTCGTGGAAGATCAAAACCGGCTCGGCTGATTGATAGCGAACACTAGAGGAATGCCAGTGACTACATAAGAACAGAGGAGACATTGGCACGGTGATGAAAGCGACTGAGAAAGAAGTACGAGAGGCCGTGATGCTATCAATAGTGCCAGATCAACAGATGCATGCTGGGAGTCAGGTGCTCATGAATAGACACTTGGCTTGACAAAGGAGAAATGGCGTATTGAAATACCAAGGTGGATGATAAATATGCACGATGGGACTTTATAAGATCTCTAGATAAAGTGGCTGGGTGGCCGTTTGATGAAAGCACATCCTGAGAAGTACAAAAGCTTTTCAGGTTAAGGCTGGGAAATATGTTGTGCAGATGAGTTACAAGAGAAGTGCATTCAAGAATTGAATTCCAGTCCAAAACAAATCAAGTAAAGCTAAACGAAGTGAAAAAGCTAATCGAAGTGAAACGAAACGACATTAAGCAAAACAAAATATATTCAGGTTAACGTTGGCAAATACATCATGCAGATGAGCTACAAGAAAAGTTCATGCAAGTAATGTATTCCAGTATAAAACAAAACAATAAATCAAAGCAAAGCAAAAAATGTGAATCAAAGTTAAACAAAATGAAAGAAAACGAAACAAAAGCCTTTCAGGTTAATGGTGGAAACACATAGTGCAGATGAGCAACAAAAGAAGCTGAATTCCAGCCAAAACAAAGCAAAGCAAAACAAAACAACAAAACAGCAAATCAAAACAAAGTGAAATGAAATGCAAGGAAATGTTTCAAAACTGATGATTTATTTAAACATGAACACACACACACACACACACAAAACCTTTTGTCGGCCAAATCAGTCATATGGTACAACCAAATAAAACGAAACCAGAAAATATATCATAATCAGAATCTCTAACGGCCCTCATGATTGTGTGTCAAGGTCAACAGGTCCTCAAATATTAGATTTGACCTTTTTATGACAAGGCAAGATCAGTTCAGGTTGTGAAATGTCATGTAGTGCAATTCATCAAAAACATAATATTTATGAATTAATAATTCATGACAACTTTTCAATACTTTTGTTTTAACAATGAAAATATATTTGAAAAGATTTGAATAATGATTAAGATGTGCACACGCACATATAAAGTGGCTGGGTGACTGTTTGATGAAAGCACATCCTGAAAAGAACGAAGGCTTCACGTGTTAATGTTGGACAATAAATTGTGCAAATGAGCTACACAAGCAGTTTGTTCAGAAAGCAGACTTATGGCATGGCCAATCCCCCTAAAGCAACCCGAGACTCAAACCTGCAACCTTACGGTTTACCAGCCTCATTAACCACAACTTCACACTTTAACCCACATAAAAGGTGGCTGGGAAAGCAATGTCGACAACCTCGAATTACATGATGGGAACTACTTAAGTAGGTCTCTGGGTTGTAGACGAGTTCAATGAATCAATGAGTTCCTTGTTTTTGCTAACATGGCATTGCCTCGTTTTGCAATTGTCCGACAAGGAACTTTTGTTTTGCTCTGACACATCTGAACTGATTACGATGTAAACTGACATCTGTGACACCAATGACATACAGCAGAGGCCATAACCATACTCAAACAACCACTTCTGAGGCCGTTTTCAATGCCATATCCTCACACAACAGAAGCTTTGCTTGAGGTCGTGAATACTTCAGGCCATAAGTCCCCTCCTTCTGAATGACCGCTCTTCTTACAGAGCAGCTTTTGTGTTCTCATAACAGCAGTGGTCCCTCCCTGACCCTCATCAGCTCCTCAGACACAAAGCGAACCCTTCAGATTCAGCGCCGCGCATGCTGATGATGTCACAGTCGGAGGATCTCTGGTGGAAGCTGATTGGCCGAGGTCCCAGCAGCCATACTGTCGAGAGACACAGTCTTTGAGGGAAGAATAGACAGGGAACTATAAATAGTCCAGTGAAAGGGAATGGAGGACGGAGAGATGAAAGATGTGAGACCGCGTCTACATGGGAGGAATTGCAACGTGTGAGGTCAAACCTGTCACACAGGAAGTGGAAAGCACCTCTCGGTCTTAGATGGCCTTGTTGAACGAACTAAAGATGATTCGTTATGCTCTGTTTTTCACAGGAGCAAACTATTTTTTGGAACCAGAAGGGTAGGCTGAATTTACTATTGGAAGAAGCCAAAAAAAAAAAATCAAGGGTGGTCCAACAGGCAAAATGGTTTAAAACTGGTTTCTATTTCAAATGATACAAAACCAAAAGTGATTCTAATCTACAGCTTAAATGGATAGATCATCTAAAACTGAAAATGTGCTGTTAATTTACTCCCCTCAGGTCATCCAAGATGTGATGACTGCTTTTTTCTTCAGTAAAGAAACGATTTTTAGCTGAAACCATGGTCCTTGGTGATGCATTAAATGCAAGTCAATGGCTACCGGTACTTTCAGAGTTAAAAATGCATTTTAGGCAAGACGATATTAATATCCGTGGCTCCTGTCGATATATTGAGATCTTATGAAGCAAAACAATTGATCTGTGCAAGAAACTGAACATTATTTACAACATTATCATTTGTAATCCAGAGGCTCAAGCAAACGAATGAATCCCTCTTTTGAGTGAGCATGTGAACCGAGCATTGAATGAAGGGGCAAAATGAACGTTTTTTTATGGTTACTCTTGGTTTATATGAAAGGGAGCTGAGAAAGACTAGTTTATTCACTTTATATGCTTTAAACATGTAAAACATCCATGTTTCACATCATTATTGGATGCTTTAATAATTGCGTATACATGATGTCATTGTGCGATTACATGAACAAACTAGTAAATTGGTTATTTTCCCATTTTGCATGAGGCTCTTTATTAAAGGCAATGATGTTGTAAATGATGTCCAGTTTCTTGCACAGACTGATCGTTTCACTTCATAAGACCTTAATATATAATCATTCGTTTCGTGTTGGCTGTATTTGGTTTTTTGACTCTCAAAGTGCTACATCTTAGATGACCTGAGGTTAAGTAAATTAACAGCAAATGTACATTTTTGGTTGAACTATCCATTTAACTAACATCATTAACAAACTATGGCAGTATCACAGTACACTGATGACACTTCAAATAATAGAATCGAATCGAATCGAATCGAATAGAATAGAATAGAATAGAGGCTGCTTGTATTAACAATTAGTGGAGTCAGTCAATCATGATTATGCATCTTACTGCATATCATTCCACTGACAATAACTGGTTACCATATTCATATACCATGGTGTGTAAATAGTGCTCTAGACTTTCAATGAATCCAGAAAATATATAATACTATAATCCACTATAATACTGTGCTTTTTCTATGTAAGCACCCTTCAGAAGAACATTCCAGATGTTATCAGGTTTATATTGCTGACTACACCAGCACTGCAATAAATATATTGTATCTCTACAGTGATTAAAACTGACAGAGGATGAAAAGCTGAAGTTTAACTCCAGCCAAGGTTACGCCACAGCTTATCTCTCTCTTATCTATGCATCACGCTGCCATAAAACTAGAAGGAGAAAGACAGATAGAGAAACAAATCACGCTGAGCTAAAGTGTTTGCTTTACTAAAATCAACAAAATAGAGAAACTGAGAAAAGCCCCGGTCCTGCTCATCTATGACTGATCAATTCCAAACATCTGTTTCATCCCACACTGCAAGAAAAAACCCAGCAATACAAGAAAAATGAAGGACTTCAGACAGTTAGAACAAGAGGAGAAAGGAGAGAAGGTCATGTGATTTAGCTGATACCAAATACATGAACAAAAATGTGTTCACCTTTGCACACGCACAGACACACACACAGACACACACAGACACACACACACACACACACACACACACACACACACACACACACACACACACACACACACACACACACACACACACACACACACACTGCATGCACACACAGACACACACACAGAGACACACACACACACACACAGACACACACACACACACACACACACACACAGACACACACACACACACAGACACAGACACACACACACACAGACACACACAGACACACACACACACACACGCACACACACACACACACACACACACACACACAGACACACACACACACACACACACACACACACACGCGCACGCACAGCACACACACACACACACACAGAGACAGAGAGACTTCTCAGCAACAAACTCTGAAACACCACTCAAACTCTTTCTGCTCTCTCCTCTTCGCTCTGCTCCAGGACGTCCCACACCTGGAGACCACATGGATTAACACTCACTCTGTCCCTCCATCCTTCTCTTTCTCACCCCTCAAACAGCATCTGTTCAGTGAGAAGCATCTGTCTGTTTAGAGTCAGCATCAGCCTGTGCTCATATGAAGCGCGCGCGGCCTTGTTTCCTCTTATCAGTCATGTTTATGTCTCTGTCTGCTACAGCTCAGGCCGCTCACCTGGTCAGGGTCATGACGAGGGGACACATGTGACTGATTGACAGATGTTGTGATAAGGCCGGTCACAGGTTGTGTTGTGTGTAAATAACACAAGGCTGAGGTCTGTGTTTGACAGAGAGACCAGGTCAACGCCAGCTGCCCTTGTGAGGCAAACCCGGAGTGATATAAAGCCCAAAACACACCGCCCTGCTCCAAACCACCACCATCCACCACATCTGCTGGGTCTACATTATACCAACATGATTATTGAACTCCATTGTGGTGTTTCAGTATAACTACCTTCTACAGTATAACTACCTTCTAGTGACATCTAATATTAATATAAATATTTATATATCATATATGTGTTGTGTGTGTTTTCTTATTATTAGTGCTGGGCGGTATACCGGTTCATACCGAATACCGGTGTTTATGTTTCTTATGATATGAATTTTTAAATACCACAATACCGGTGTGATTTAAATAACATTCTGAACGCGACACTGTTAGAGAGGAGTGTCTCTTCACTATTGCATGTTGACGAGGATACAGCTGTATGTGTTACTAAGCATGAAAGTTCAGAAACTGAAGCTGTAGCACTCGTAGAATATGATCCACAATATCCACATCGACCGCCACAAATATCCCCCGTCCGCTGCCATCAATCCCGCATGCGTCTCTCACACCAGGAGCGACTTTAGCACTATATTTAACAACTTTCAGTCACTATTAGTGACTTTTTTTGGATAAACCTTCTGTTCAGTTGGAAGATGAGTGCAAGGTCTGACTCTCCCGGCACAGTGTTGCCTCTCTCTGCGTCTGTTCTGTGCAGTGAAGAAGCAGTGTATTCAGCGCCGTACTGCAGCAGAGCCGTCAGTAAAGGAGTACAAAACAGTGTTTCCAAGCACCGGTCACTTACGGACAGTTTGGAGTTATAAATATGAGCATAGATCGTCTAATACCGTGATATTCAGTTTTGGTCATACCGCCCAGCACTACTTATTATTATATAATTTTAACAGTTATATTGTTTTTGTGACCTCTAATATTGTATTCCTAAATTTATATTTGGAAAGTCATAATGTAAATTACATAAAATATGGAAAATTACAGTACCATTATTGTATCATGGTTAGGGTTGCAAAGGGGTGGAACATTTCCGGAAATACTTAAATATGAAATGAAATACTTAAATACATAAACAAAATATTTTATAAATATTTCAACAATCAAAAATACTAATAAATAAATAAATATATATATATATATATATATAATTAAAAAATGTATATAATTAAAAAAACTAAATACATAATTAATTATTGAATTAATGTATTTATTAATTGGATAAATACATGTAAATACAAATAATTATTAAAAATATAATAAAAACAAATATAATACTATTATTTAGTTTGTTTAAGAAATACATATGTAAGTATGCAAGTACTTACAAACAAACAAACTATGCCATAGTACAATACGGGCAAGACCAAGGTACTGTAAAATTCATATAGTATAGTATTTACATGATACTCCAAGGTACAGTATTTCTCAAGATCTCCCACTGCAGATGACTATAAGACATGGTCATACCAGGGTATTAGTGTGAAATTACCCTGGTATTCCAGGACAATAGTATAATTTACAAACCAAAGCACCTGCAGTTCATCCGGTAACCATCACTATTCCCAATCTTAAAGTATTGTAGCGTCACAGTAAAGGTCAACTCTATGTGACACATTATCATCAGTTCATAATAGCTGCATATAATGCAATTATAATGTCATTTTAACATATCAGGAGAATTATTGAGATCGCCACCCTTCATTTCAGACCAATATCATCAGCTTCTTTGTGTCTTGATCTTCTAAGACTGTGCGGTGTTAACGAACTATCTTCCGCGTCCTGATCGTTTGACAACAGGTTTAATTGTATTAACCCACCGTGAGGAAAACACTGGGAACATAGAGATAAGACGGGACAGGAGCGATACACCTTCAGGCTAATTATCCCTGATTCATCAGCTCACAGAGGGATAATTGATTTCTGCATTAATAACAGAGCCGTAGATGAGACGCTTGCCTCGGTTTCTTTAGCAGGCGCCGCCGTGTCTGTCTCGCTCTTTCTCTTTCCCTCTCCTGATAGTTATGATAGCATCACTCGCATTATAATGACAGGAGATGAACACGCATCTGAAAGCAGCCTAGAGCTACACACAAACTATATCTGCTTCCCAAGACAACCAGGGAACTCCTGCACGAGGGAGTCTATTAAAGTTAACAGTCACAACTAACACAACATCAGATCTTTTATGTGCTGCACTTATGAGTCTTCACTGAATTTGGAATTGAAAATGGGCATTTCATACTGTCATGTCAGAAAAGCAGCTGTTATTATATTTTATAAGCTGTTCTAATTATTATGAGTTATTATACTTTGTAGAGAAACTACAAATATATTAAAGTAATGTGCATCAATAACACCAGGAACGTGCATTAAAGGAATAGTTCATTTAAAAATGACTAATTATTTACTTGCAGTAAGCAATATTTGCCCACAGTGTCCCTAAACACACTCGTAGCCAATCAGCAGTAAGGGGGCGTGTCTAGTAATGAGAGAAGAGAGAGAGCGCACTGTTAGCAGATCAACTATAGAGAGAGAGAGAGAGAGAGATGGCAGATAAAAAAGAGCAAAATATCAGAGGGACAAAACTCATGCCGTTCTAAAGACACAAAATATTCATTTATCTGCCAAATATAGACATATTTTGAAATGCATAAATTATATTTTTCAAATGGCAGTTCATACTGAAATCTGTAATGCTCAAATAAATAAATATATTAATGAATAAATAAATAAATATGTTTTAAATTAAAAATATTTTTATATTTATATTCTATTTTATATTTGTATTATTATAAATACTAAATATTGTTCAACATAGATTATATTGATATTATATCAATATATTAATTGCATTAATTCATTGTAATAATACTATCAACTTAAAATATTATGAATAAATAAAATGGCATATTCATCTTTGATATTAATATTGTATTTATTTTTCTAATTATTAGTTCATAGTGGCAGCTCATGTTCCCATATATAACTAATAAATTATATATTATTGATATAATTATATGAATAATATATAAATAAATTATATTGCATACATTAATATAATAATGCTATAAACTTAACACTATTATATAAATAAATATTATTTTTATAGATTTTCATGTTATGAACTTTTCATCTAAAATCAAAGAATCATAGACATTCATTATATTTGAATTATTTTATACTAATTGTGGATTGTAGATTTTCTTGTGATATTTAGTGAATATATGCAAACGGTTAAACAGTGATTTCAAGCTGACTTTAAACCAAACTTTTCCCATCAAGAGGATGACGAGGGAAGACGTTTGAAAGTAACTCTAGGCGGTTTCTCCATCAGAGCGCACACAGCCTCCTGCAGGCGCTGCAAACATTCACCTACGCCAAACTACCTGTCAGACAAACATCAGAATACCCCAAATCTCCACCACACCTCCATCCTTCCCGGAGGAGCTCAGCGTTTGATCAAAGAGCCGAGTCTCAGGTGAAACTCCTCTTTACCCGCGGAGAGAGAGAGAGAGAGAGAGAGAAATATCAAAATCAGCATGTGATTGCTCTTTACTGCTCGCTCCTCCTTCTCTGACCTGGTTTCAAACCGGATCCCATTCCCAAATATCCTGCCACGAATGCCCTGCCTAACCTGGTTGATGGCAATAAAACGCAATAGAAAAGGGAGAAAATCATGTTTGATTTATAAATTGCAATTGAGACAACATTGAAACAAATTCTTCTCGTTTCTCTTATTCTTTGATATTGAGGTCATCACTCTTGCGTATGAGACGTTATAGGCGTATCACGGCTTGTTTGTGTCGAATCAAAGCCGCGCACTTTTGTCTGAGCGCTCAGACCAGGTCTCAGATGCACAGATCGAATGACGAAAGCGCTGCTTCATGCAGATGGAGAGACGTCTTCTTTATGATGTGGCCTAATGTATATGACTGCGCGCCATTATAAAGCTATTAAAAAAGCTTAGCTTCATGCGGCTTCCTCCATTCATCAAAAAAGCAATATTGTTAGAGCGATGTGTTTTGTTCCCGAGGGAATCTCATTGTGAGAGATCTCATTTGTCAGGATTCCCGTTACAGGTCCAGATGCATTTCAAGCAGGTGCTGGAGCCGGTTTCACTCCAGGTGCCAGAAGAAAACGCCCAGCTCTTCTTTCAACCTCGCGCCGGTGGATTTCCGCATTTCTTGAAGTCGGTGTGACCCTGTTTACTTTCCTAAAGCATGTGGCTGCTCTTTGATTCATTGGTGCATATTATTCTGAAAGGAAATTATATAATTATTTTATATATAATTATATGTATTCACAGTCTTTCAGTAACTCGTGATAGCTTGTTGTGTTTGTTTTTGGCTGAAGTCATCAAACTATAATTTTTCTCAATGAACAAAGACTTTTCACAATCAATTCCTGTATTTTTATGCTAAGGGGATATTTGACCCACAACACAAACATGAGTTGCTGTAAATACTGGTCAAACTAAGATTGATGGATGGAGTGAGTGAGTGAGTGAGTGAGTGAGTGAGTGAGTGAGTGAGTGAGTGATTGATTGATTGATTGATTGATTGATTGATTGATTGATTGATTGATTTTTGAATACCCTCAGAGGGCAATTGAGAAACTGGCATAAAATTCATAATTTGTATTTATTTAATTTCAAAATAAATGTATTACATTTAGGGTCTGTTCAGTTGCTACTAACTATACAATTATTATTTGATAATGATAAATTATGAATTTAAAATAATACTAATAATATCACTATTTATTATTATTATTATTATGTTGTTGTGTATTGAGAAATGCATAGTTTATAAAAATTGTATCACAATTAATCACAATTTATTTATAAATCACTATTTATTATTGTTATTATTATTAAATAAAATAATTAAAATAATTAATATATCAATCTGTGCTTTTTGGTGAATTATTTTAATTCCAATTATGGTAAATTTGACATGCAAGATAAAAATTGCACCCAGATTTCAAGTATACTCAGTTGATTTATTAAAACACGTCACGATAGCCCTCTCATCCAGTCATTTCTGAACTAATACATGACGTTCCAGACGCTCTAAAAGGTTTCGACGGTGTGACGGTCGTGTGTGCAGCGGGTTCAGATGAATACGTTTAAAGCTGGACACCCTTCAGAGAGCGAGCGATCACCAGGGAGCTCTTATCACAGAGAGAAGCGCAGAGCTTTCCTGTAATGAGCACATCTGCCAGCACAGCCAATCCCACGAGATCATGCAGTGATTGACAGCTCCTCAGGCTCCTCCCACTTCAGCGCTGTCTCAATACAAGATATAAGAGATGCAAAACAGAGGCATGCAGAGAGCATTCTGGGAGAATTTAGCTAGCTTTCTACTGACGTTGATTAATATTTCAAATCCATCATGGATGGATCTGTTTCACTGCCATCAGATACACTTGCTTTTGTAAATGTAACCTTTCTATCCCAACTACAGGATCCACAGATAACGTTGCTACACCTAGCTACTAGCTGGAGTAAAATTAATAGACAAAAATTATTCTTACCAGCCATGAAATGCATTTTGCTGTATGATTTTATTACTATTATTATTAAATGACAATTAAGAAAATGTAATGTTCAGTTTAAGAATATTTATTCAATATAAAGTTAAATGGATGTATAACAAAAACAATTATAATAATAACAACAACAACCACAATAATAATAATAATAATAATACAAAAAGTACACATTGCTCAGTAAAAAAAATATTATTTTTATTACTACCATCATAATCAACAACAAAAATAAAAACTAGATATCTTTAGTTATGTATTTCTTAATAAAAATATATTATTATTATACACAGAAAAAAAGTAAGATTTATAAAATGCATATTGCTGAATAAAAAACGTATTATTATTATTGTCATTGTTGTTGCTGTTTATTGAGAAACGTATTATTATTATTATTATTATTATTATTATTATTACAATCAATAACAACAACCCCATCCATTATAGTGTATGTGTATATATGTTTGTGTATACACACACACACACTATCAGCTGAAGTGCGTGCAGAATGAGACGGGCGGCTGAGAATGGATAGTGATGGAGAGGACGACTGAACATCGCTCCATCTTTCTGCCCGAGGCCCAGCGAGAGGCCGAGAGAGCTCCTCAACACCCACAGGACTGACTCTGATGAAGGGCACAGCTTCTCCTAAACACTTAATTGATGTAGACAAATAGAGTTATTACCAGGGTTTGAATAAACTGAAACGGTCCGGAACGGCTTCAAAACTATTGTTTGTATATTCAATCCATCCATACACGCTCCAGTCCGGTTATTATAATCACTCCAGAATCACTACTAGATTTTAGGTTGACTCACATCGAAAACCCAATTTAACCCCTGGGTATTACAGAGATCTCATTTCTCAGATCAGTAATATGAGAAACGGGTGTGAATATCTCACCGAAAACCCTTTTAACTGTGTTTATACCGAATGCAGCACTAGCTCTTTCATCTCTTTGTAAACAGCGCTGCTTCTTCGCTCTTCCTCCTCCTCTTCCTCAGCCTCTCTCTCTCTCCGGTCTCTTTGAATAAGCTGATTAAATGAGCGTGATTTGGTGAGCGGAGGTCTGGGCAGCGGCGGTGCCGGAGCATGAATATTAAGTGTGTGTGTGGGATTTGTGTCTGGGGTCTGAAATTGGAAATCACAAGTTTGACTAATCAGCTTTGAGCTTCTCTTTCAGTCTGCCTGTGCACTCGGCGGAGAGAAGGAGTAGACCGAGAGGAACAGAGCAGGCTGTGATGGAGTCTGTCGGTTTATAAGCAGAAAATGCAGAAGTTGGGTGCTGTGAAAAACAGCAAACCTCTGGAGAGAGGTCATGGGAAGGGGCGGCTCTGAGACAGAAGCACCGTGATTGGTCAGTATAATATTTTCATAAAAATTGCATGCATAATTATAATAAATCAAATATAAATAAATAAAATTGAAATAGTGTAAAGCACGTCACTCTGCTATCACCGCTGTGGAATGATGTCAGCTGTCCATATGATTCAACGATCAACGTTTTATTGAGTCCAATTATGATGACGGCCTCTATGAGTACACACATGCAGGGAAGTGTAGGAAATGAATCTCACATCTGACTCAAAGTTTAAGAGCTGCTTATTACTGCCGGAGCCTGGGAGACACATTAGCTTTACTGTCAAGAGCATTTGTACACCCCTTCACCATGTCAGCGATGGAGAACAGGTTTTGAACGCTCTGGAATGTTCTAATAGAGCTTTCCAGACACATTCGAAATCATCTGAAGTTTGATATATGCCCACACACCGAGACAAACCACACACACACAAGATTCAATCAAAGCGTCGCTTGCGCTAACAAAGAGCCACAACTCATGAATATCATCACGGGGAGCCTTCGTCCTCGTCTTCACACTCGCTGAGTCTAAAGCATCTCAAACAGCGCTCGGCTCATCATGCATTTATTCATTGTCTGCCGGGGACAGATTATGAGTGAAATTGAAAAATGCGAGAGGAATAAAAGAGCAACAGTGTGTGTGTTTTCAGTCCACCAGCCCTGAGCGAGAGGCTCTTTATTGTTACCTGTGCTCAAACACAAAAGAAACACTCTCCTCGTGAACACATTTTACTGTAGCGAGAAACAAGATGTCTACCAGACTCCACAATGCATCTGACATCTGGACACTTACTGGATGGGATTTTGTGAATTTTGTTATGCTGACAACTAATTTAATGGGACGCCTTACTATAATATTATAGACAAAATATAATAATGTAAGTGTTAAACTGTAATTTATTTCTGTGATCAAATCTGTATTTTCACCATCATTACTGCAGTCTTCAGTGTCACATGATCTTCAGAAATTATAATAATATCAATAAATATTTCTGATTATTATCAATGTTGAAAACAGTTGAGCTGTAACATTGTAAATACTGCCACCATTGATTATTTTAAAGCATCCTTGTAAAATAAAATAATAATTTAGAATTAATGCATTTAAAAATATGATTTAAAAAGAAAAACAATCTTACTGATCATAACTTGTATTTATTAATTAACACTAACATATAAATGCTGTATTATTAGTATTATTTGGACTGTTTATTAATTAATTCAAGCATTAACTGATGTTATAAAATGAAACCTTACTGTAAAGTATTACAAATATTTTAATATATTATACAATTCATTAATGTGTTGTTTTAAAGGGGAGAATATATAATTCTGATCAGATTTTTGAATATGAAAAACAAGCACAACACTATTCTCAACACAACCACGAGGGCGCTATAGAGCGTCATCAGCGTTAACCATCTACAGACAGTTTTCTCTTTCAGGAGCTACTTCCAATGACAGAGCAACAGTTTAAGACAATCATGCCAGGTGAACACACCTGAGAATCAGCACCAAAACTACCTTCACGTCTCAATGCTCAATGTCTCCGACTGGCTGTAAAAGCGGATGCTTTAATTGGCACAGTGAGCAACAGTAAAACACGGCAATTAACACAGCAGAAAACAAAGCAGAAATTAGCATGTGAAGGGTTTATAATGACAGACGGCCCCCCCCCGTGGCTCTTAATGCCCCATCATAATATTGCACATAGGTCTGTTCTGCTTTTATCCGGGACAGACAGCGCTTCAGTAATGATTAGGCCTGTATGTGTATGAACATAATCATCTATTCTGAGACATGTCACATGTTTACGAGCGCATCGACTATCTTTGAGGTTGATGGGAGGAAAATATTTTCCAATTTTACTGCCGAGGATCTGCAAGAGGTTCGGGCCAGTCGAGAGCAATTCGGTTAGCTTGATTTCATTAGAGCGCTGTGTTATTAGCTCTCCCATCCCATAAACAATTCGCCAGAGAGTGAAATCATAACATTTCTGCTAGAAAACAAGCTTTTTTCTTTCATCTCCAAATTCAGTGCTTAGACCTACTTGTAGACCTCTGGCGTCGACAGCAGATAACATCACTTGGCCATTTGAGGTTGATTTTGTTAACCCACTAACATGACTTTTTACTTAATTGGTCATCATTTAAACAATTAAGCCACCAATCACATGGAGTTTACAAGGCATTTCAGTGGAGCCTCCGGCTGAACTCGTCGTCTCGACCCAATTCCTCGATGGAGTTGTCTTTTTTGCAGACCAGGGTCAGAAATGAACTTTTCTATTAAGGGGCAATTATTTTGTAACCGTCCTAAGGGCAATTTTTATAATTGCCTCATCAAACATGACATGCATGGATGTTGTGCCAGTCATTATTAAATATATTTGGAATCGGGTCTGTAGTGATACGGAATTAATATCTAACATTGATGGACCAATAACTGCCGCAATAGAATAAAACTGTCCTGATATTTTAATAACAATTACAAAGTATTAAAATAAAGCATTTATTTTAAACATTTAGCATCTGGCTCATATTGGGGATCTGAAACTTTCTATATGTTAATTTAAAACATTTTCATCATAATCAATATTTTATTTGCCAAAATATATATATATATAACCAGCAGCCATTAACTAATGTATTGATATATCACTTAAGACTAACTCATATAAATTCATATTGAAACTTTATTTGGAGTATTTATTTATTGCACAATGCACATTTCTTAATTGTATGCATTTTATCACTATTCATAAGGATCGCACGATTTCTATACAATATCATAATATCTTTAATGCACGATATTTAATGTGAACATGAAGTATACGTGTAATAGTTCCACTTTAGCACAATCAAATATCCTTCAGTATATCTTTAGCTGGACTTCTGCACTACTTCCACACAATTAAAAGAGCATTAAGCACAGATTTAGTTGTTCCAATTTAGCAGACCTGAAGTATAACAGTTTAATATGCAATCACAGGGGTATTTTTATTAAGCACATACATATGTAAATGTATTTGTGGTGGACTTAGCACAAAATAAATACATTTTTGTATATATGTTAAGCCGATAACAACACCCTACCAAACTTCAAGCTTTTACAGCTGCTTCAAACTTTCATGCTAGACTTTCTCAAGCGAGCCTAACGTTCATCTTGGTAAACCCGAGGGGCATTTTTGGCCATGTTGGTGGTGTTTTTCCCCAAGCCCCTGTTAAATGTTCGACCCTGTTATGCTGGTCTAGACATGGGAAAGCTCAGTCTATCTGAGCACATCGGTACATGATTGCAGTGTTTTTATAGCAGCATCTCAGATGAGCTCCTCTGAGGGGAGTTCGCCAACCGCCAAGAGACAACAAATATATGAAGCATAATAACACTGAATCCCAGCACTACGAATATATCCATAGAGACTTATCCCTTCATGACTGAAACACAAACTCTTCCTCATCCCGAAGCCAAAGCCGTTGGCAAACAAATGCACCATTACGCTCTTGACAAAAGCCGTCCTGCCTAGTAGTCGCAATCATTTGTAAGTCGCGATAAATCCGTCTCTTTCCTCCCAAATTCCTCTGGTTCTTTAATCAACTGAGAAACGTGTTATTTCTCACTCCTCTGATTCTACAAGCTCGCACCCTTTGAATTACAATGGGAGTGCTGCGTGATCCGATTTACAGCCGTGGGTTTGTCCGGAATAAGGGATTTGATTGACAATGGCGTGAAACAATGAGAGAAAGCTGAGATATGCTTCAAAATAGAAAACTAATTCCATTCGCTCAGAAGAACTCAAGCCGCTTGGCACAGCGGTGGGCAAGGTAAATTTAATTAAACAGCCAGTGGCTTTCAGATTTGAACGAATAAACTCGTCCAAAATAACTAGACTGAGCTACGAGATCGACCTAGATCACTTTACCCTGGAATATATGATCAAAAACAATACATTAAACACCCGCAGTGCATCTTTTATCTTTATTTTCAATGTATTTAAATAGTGTAGGAATACGATTAGGATTTGTTCACTTTTGATGTACATAAGAAGACAATAGCAATGCCATAAATATAGACTAAATTCATTTCAATATAACTACTAATAACTGTAACATGCTTTTGCAAGAAATTTGAATTTGATGGCAATTTGTATTAATTTTGCAAATGAGTTCCTGGACAAAAGTTTGAAGTTGTCATGATCTTTTTTAATTAAGAGATAAACGTTCAATCAGGTGTCCACATTTCTGTAATTTATATATAATAGATCATTTATTCTGTAAAACACAAATTTTCAAATATTATTGGGGTACATTTTGCAAGAAAATACATTTTAACTTAAAAATTGGATTTAATATAATAAAGTTCATATATTAATTATTTAGTATATCTATTAATATAGATTACTGAATACATAGTAACAGTAGTATATAATAATATATTGCATGTATTTTACACTTATTTTAAGTTTTTAGTACATGGACAACAAGGGAAAATGTATATAATACAAATAAATAAATAAATAAATAAACTAAAATAATAAACATAACATTTTTAACAAAATGATGTAATCAATTTACCATTTTACAAATATATTTCATGTTGTCCATAGAATAATCTATATAATTGAAAATCGACAACAAAAATCTTGATTTAATTTATGAAGTGTCACAAATTATTATCGACTCATAAAAAAAAAGATCTGAAATGATACATCTCTCTCTCTCTCTCTCTCTCTCTCTCTCTCTCTCTCTCTCTCTCTCTCTCTTCAAAAGTCTTTGTGGCTAGTTTAAATCCTTTTATGCATTCTAGGGTTGAATTAGTTTAAATGAAGGAATCGGAAACTCTACTCCAGGTAATTTCCTTGGGTTCTCGTGAAAGGCTGAATCAATCAGTGCAGTTTGGTTCTTTTCCCTTTGAAACCCGAAGCAACCACTTATGGCCATTTGTTTATGGTAGACCTCCAGTGTCTTCCAAATTAGATTATGTAGATACAAAAACATCCATTTCTAACTCATCCATCTGCAGGGCAGATGCAGCTTGAGTAACCGAGTCTATTACTAATGGAAAGATATAGTGAGCGGGCCTCACCTGTCTTTTTGCACCTTGTCAAAAGACCTCGATGGAGCCAGCGGTGTGTGTGTGTGTGTGTGTGTGTGTGTGTGTGTGTGTTTGGACTGACAGAGAGAACAGAGAGAGTTGGCATACATTTCTCTATTTCGCATGAGAACTAGCTAAATTCAAGCCAAGTTCTGACCAACTTCAGCCAGTTTGTGAAGAGCTACGTCTCACTCGATTTGTCCCTCCCCAGCCCAGAGCTGCCAGATCAGGAAGGAAGGGCCCGGGGTCACCTTCACAAATCCACACCTGCCAAGAATGGAGGGGCCCGGCGGGGGGTGCGGAGAGCAAGGATGCCAGCGAGACAATGAGGGCCAAATCACACAGGGTAACATGCCAGAGGGGAGTAAGACACCGAAGGAGTGAGAGACTGAGAGAAACCATACAATAGAGACAGACGACAAAAGGATAAAGATCAAGATAAAGTAGTGAGTGTACAGCTTGTATAACAGTGTACATTTTCTGTCCCCTCAAAATAACTCAACACACAGCCATTAATGTCTAAAACGCTGGCCACAAAAGTGAGTACACCCCTAAGTGAAAATGACCAAATTTGGCCCAATTAGCCATTTTCTCTCCCCGGTGTCATGTGACTCGTTAGTGTTACAAGGTCTCAGGTGTGAATGGGGAGCAGGTGTATTAAAGTTGGTGTTATCGCTCTCACTCTCTCATACTGGTCACTGGAAGTTCAACATGGCACCTCATGGCAAATAACTCTCTGAGGATCTGAAAAAAATAATAGTTGCTCTACATAAAGATGGCGTAGGCTATAAGAAGATTGCCAAGACCCTGAAACTGATCTGTAGAATTTGGACTTTGGGCCCAAATTGGACATTTTCACTTAGGGGTGTTCTCACTCTTGTGGCCAGCGGTTTGGACATTATTGGCTGTGTGTTGAGTTATTTTGAGGGCACAGCAAATTTACACTGTTATACAAGCTGTACACTCACTACTTTACATTGTAGCAAAGTGTAATTTATTTAGTGTTGTCACATGAAAATATATAATATAATATTTACAAAAATGTGAGGGTTTACTCATTTCTTTGAGATACTGTACACACACACAAATATATATATATATATATATATATATATATATACACACACACACATGCTTACATTTATAATTTTGTTTATAATATAATTAATAATAACATTATATATATATAACATTATATACTGTATATAACATTTAATAAAATGTCACAGAGCACTTATCTGTGGTCAGTTATTAAGATAAATAATTGCAACAGTGTTTAAATTAATATTTAGCACATTTTACAAGATGAGAGACAACAGATGACATGGTGTTTGAAACTTAATTAACAACTATACTGGTGTTACAAAAACTATACCTCTATTTTTTAATAAAACTGAAGATGTTCCTTGATATTTGTGCATGTCTGCAAGAAGTTCAATTAAAACAACAAACAGAACAAATTTTAATAATGCTAAACATTTCTCTATCGTACAATGTTGTATAATATTACAAAACATTAAATAATATAGTTTACTTTTCATAATAACATGTATAAGACAATTATATATATAGAATTATATAAAATGTATATATAAATATAATTATTTAATTTAAAATACTATTAAATATAATTTAATAGTAAATAGCATAATAAAATGCCAAAGTGCTAAAGATTTTTGATTAATTAATACAACTAACTAAATCAGTATTTTGAATCAGTTCCATAAAATTACTTGAACAACTCAACAAAGATACAAATCAAACTCTATATGTATTTTGTGTACTAATTAGATATGGTACTCAAATATATTTTAGCACGATAACTATGCAACTCGATTTTTAATTCTTTACATAAATATTCCATACTGTATATGATCCAGCCTGAAACTATGAAAACGAGTTCCCAAAAACAGCACACACAGATTCCCTAACAGACAAGAAACCAAGAAAAACACAAGTCTACAAACGTGAAACAAGGAGAAAGCAGCTCTGACAATATCAAACAAACACGAATAAGATCCGCAGACGAGCAGAGAAAGAGAGGGAATAGATAAGACAGCAGGAGAGAGAGATCACATTTATTTCTGGGGAGGTGTTCGGGACGGGGAAGGAGAGCGGGATGTTATGCTAGCTGAGGGACCCGTGATTACATTAGCCGATTGGGTTATCCATCATATGAAAACTGTCGAGACGATCTCGAACATACAGTAGATGACATCAAATAGAAAGAAGCGGCGGTGACCCAGAAAAGAGATCTAATATCTAAGCACAGTCTCTCTCGCGCAGACATATGAGTGTGCATTCGTCATGGAGTCACGCAGGGTTACAGATGTGATCTTTTTGCCATCAGAAATCGAATAAAGCACTAGGCATTCCTCTCTTGATCCTATTTGCTTTTATAACATCCCGAGGCAAGAAGAAAAGAACTCGTCTTAGTTTCTTGGGCACAGTTAATTGCGTTTTAGCCATTATTTGTACCACAAATGATGCAATTTTACTGGCTGCTTTATTAAAAATGCTCTTATAGTCTAAAATAGGGATTCGTCATTATAGTTCTCTTCCTCAGAACTAAAAACTGATTTTATTTTTTTTCAATGATTGCTGCTTTCATTGACAAAGGCTGTGTTCAGAATAAAGTACTAGTATGTACTGAATACTACATAATATATGTGACCCTGGAGCACAAAACCAGTCATAAGTCGCTGGGGTATATGTGTAGCAATAGACAAAAATACATTGTATGGGTCAAAATTATACATTTTTATTTTATGCCAAAAATCATTTGGATATTAAAATCATGTTCCATGAAGATATTGTGTACATTTCCTTCTGTAAATATATCAGAACTTATTTTTTGTTTAGTAATGTACATTGTTAACAACTTCATTTGAACAACTTTAAAGATGATTTTCTCAATATTTAGATTTTTGCAGCCTCAGATTCCAGATTTTTAAATAGTTGTATCTCAGATAAATATTGTCCTATCATAATAAACCATACATTAATGGAAATATTATTTATTTAGCTTTCAGGTTATTTATAATCTAAATTTTGAAAAATTGACCCTTATGACTGGTTTTGTGGTCCAGTGTCACATATATACAAAAATATATATTTTGAAGGAGTACTATTAATGCAATGATACTCATTTTAAAATGTAGTATGCTACGTTGTCACATGACCTGATTACATGCATGATCAGTTCCACGAGAGGTGTCGTAGAAATAAAAAAAAAATGCTTATTAATGGTTATTGTGAATTTTAGTCAATTTAGTCAGTCAATTTTGTATAAACTATATAAAAAAATCATACAATATCATTACATTTTAAATAATAATAATAATACAAATAATTAATATTTGAAAATGTTTAGTTTATTTATACAATATAATTACATCACATTTATTTTATTTGGATATACATATAACATTATTATTGTTATTATTATTATTATTAACACATGTATAAATGACAATTAAAAAATGTCATGTTCAGTTTAAGAATATTTATACAATATAAAGTTATATGGATGTATAACAACAACAACAACAATAATAATAATAATAATAATACCAATCAGTTCCATAAGTGGTGTCTTGGTGTTTTTAAATATTTTAATGTTTTATTTTACTGTATTTTATCTAATTAATACTATATATATATGCATAATGATGGTAATGCCATGAGAGAGTGCTGTAAATATTCAATGATTAATTTGAATAAATCATCAGAAATAAGTATTCCAGTCAAACTCAATATATATAGTCTGAAGCACAGTGTCTAAGCATTAAACCATGATTCTGACTTTTTATATCGTTGTCAAGGGAGTTACCAAGTGAAGAGCACATTAATAATTCCTGCACTTATATCTACAGCCGTGTCTCTCTTTGTCCAAAGCAAACAGTGTAAATAGAGCGTATAATTCTGTTTAAAATGAGTGTAAACTCATTGGAGCTGTGTGTAATCAGCAGTGCTTCTGTCTGGCCAGATGAAATGTGTGTTTACTGGGACTGAATGTGGGACGAGGAGACTGACTTTGATTATATTTCATCTGGCGGAGCCACACAATGCACGCAAGCTTTCATCTTCCTGCTGCAAGTTCAGCGTCTGTTTAAGAGACACGGACCAAACACTGTACACGCCTCCGGTTTGGTGTGTTTGCATACGCTCCTCACAGCCTGTTTGCTTTCCTAAATGAATGTAATGGTGCAAACGGAGGGGAAATTACTCGCCTCTCATTCCATCTCATCCCGTCCATCCCAGAGGGGCCTTCCTCTAAAACGCACCAAAAAAATAAACCGGACATGTCGGATAATTCACTGGCTTTTCACTTCCATGACTCCACAGACTATCAGCACACAGCGTATGATAAGGCAACACACACACACACACACACACACACACACACACACACACACACACTCTGTGTTAATGCCTCTGTATTATCACTACAGTACAGCAGCAGACACACACTACGACTGAATATTTACGTTTGTTTCCACACAACAAAAACAAAGCCATGTTCTAAAAAAGCATTTTGTCATGTTTCCTAGAAATTGTTATGAGTAAAATATCTCTGAAGTATATTTCCATTCATATTCCATTCACAATTTTGAGCACTCCAGCGTGATTATGAGCATGAAATTATCCAACCATGGCTTCTTGTTTCACAGAAATATAAATAAGTGGGAAAACAAAGGCCAAATTCTCTTAATCATCCATCACAATGAGAAAAACCAAAGAATATATTTCTGATGTGCAGCAAAAGATAATTGAGCTTCATAAATTAGCGAAGCGGCTTTAAGAAAAGAGCTAGAGCAGTGCAAAATCCCCATTTCCACCATCAGGGAAATAATTAAGAATTTCCAATCAACATAAAATGTTATGAAACTGTCTGGAAAAGGACGTGTGTCTATATCGTCCTGATGCACGGTGAGAAGGAGAGTTTGAGTGGCCAAAGACTCTGCAAGGACCACAGCTGGAGAAAATAGTTTCTGCAATAGACACATGGCATCATGGATTATATCAAATACCATCAGATAAAAAAATCAATAAGTGACTGACTGTTAGAAATCTTACAATGGGCCATGTCTGGATCTTCCAACTGTACAATAATTCAAACATAAACCTTAAAAACAACACAAAAATGAACCCTATAGATCATGAGTGAGTGAACTGAAGAGAAGAAGCTGTGAATCTGAAGGGTCTGGAGAGATTCTGGATGAAGGAATGGTCTCTGATCTCTTGTCAGGTGTTCTCTGACCTGAACCCTGTAGAAGATGAGTGAGGTGAACTGAAGAGAAGAAGCTGTGAATCTGATGGGTCTGGAATGGTTCTGGATGAAGGAATGATCTTTGATCTCGTGTCAGGTGTTCTCTGACCTGAACCCTGTAGAAGATGAGTGAGGAGAACTGAAGAGAAGAAGCTGTGAATCTAAAGGATCTGGAGAGATTCTGGATCAAGGAATGGTCTCTGATCTCGTGTCAGGTGTTCTCTGACCTGAACCCTGTAGAAGATGAGTGAGGAGAACTGAAGAGAAGAAGCTGTGAATCTAAAGGATCTGGAGAGATTCTGGATCAAGGAATGGTCTCTGATCTCGTGTCAGGTGTTCTCTGACCTGAACCCTGTAGAAGATGAGTGAGGAGAACTGAAGAGAAGAAGCTGTGAATCTAAAGGATCTGGAGAGATTCTGGATCAAGGAATGGTCTCTGATCTCGTGTCAGGTGTTATCTGACCTGAACCCTATAGATCATGAGTGAGTGAACTGAAGAGAAGAAGCTGTGAATCTGAAGATCTGGAGAGATTCTGGATGAAGGAATGGTCTCTGATCTCGTGTCAGGTGTTCTCCGACCTGAACCCTGTAGAAGATGAGTGAGTGAACTGAAGAGAAGAAGCTGTGAATCTGAAGATCTGGAGAGATTCTGGATGAAGGAATGGTCTCTGATCTCGTGTCAGGTGTTATCTGACCTGAACCCTGTAGAAGATGAGTGAGGTGAACTGAAGAGAAGAAGCTGTGAATCTGAAGATCTGGAGAGATTCTGGATCAAGGAATGGTCTCTGATCTCGTGTCAGGTCTTCTCTAACCTCATCAGGTATTATAGGAGAACATCTAGAGCTGTTAAACCGGCAAATGGAAGTTTCATAAAAGTATTGAAGAAAAGGGTGCCATTAATTGTGGCCAATGTCTATTAGAGAAAAACATTTATTTCATTATGATATTTCCCCTCATTTTAAATGCTTAAATATATATATATAAAAATATATATATATATATATATATATATGAAATTGAGAAATTATGAAAATAATAAAAAATAATATAATAACATCCCTAAAATCAATACAAATATTCAGAGTTTTTTATGATTTAATCTTAAATCATTATAAAAATTATATGTATTTAAAAATATATGTATATTTCATAATTTAAGCATAAATTATAATATATTATTAGATTTTTTTTATCAATAAACAATGAAAAAATGAAGACATATAACTGCCGTCCCTTGACTCTTTGTATGTTGTCACTGAAAAAGGTCTAACAAATATAAAGAGGGAAACAAAGCTCTGGAAGCATCTTTCTTTCTAGTGTTTTATTGCTAGACTCGGTATGAGCTGCATCTCAGCGGGAAGCGTTCATAAGCATTAAGCGGCGTATCTGCCAAACGTTTTGCTGCTGATGTAAGCAGCTGAAATGATCGTAATCAAACACAGCACCATTAAGACTGTGTGCTTGAGACATATATGAGATTTGACTTTCCCTTGGGCTTAATGAAAGAACAGACGCACACCGACATATGCAGCCATCTCCAGCACTTCATCTACTTACACATCAATTATTAACAAAAGTATTTAAACGAGTGCGCTCCAGCGATATAATGGTGCTCTAATTGATTTAAGCAGAGAAAAAAACACAATAAATAAAATAATATCACCACCGCAATTAAGATGAATTTGTAGTATTACATTAATTAAGGTGAATGCATGCTGTAATGCAGCAGAACTGTAGCTGTGTTATCGAGTAAGCAAATATCATAATCACATTTGTAATGGAGAAGAAAATGTGCTTTTATGACAGAACGATAAAACATCAGAGAGAGAGTGACGTCTGCACTTACAGTACACTGAATACAGGTTTCTGATGGATTCATTTCTCTGTCCATTAAGTGCTTTATAATTCAATAGTTTGCATATTTGATAATCCTGCCAGTTAGTAATCAGTAACATATACAACAGTCAACAAAAACACAATCACAATTTAGTTCACTACAGTAAAATAATGTATATTTTTAAAATAAACAAATAAACAAATACACAGAAACAAAAGAACGTTATATTATCTCAGCTAGTTGCCAAGGCAACATTTTTGGGCCATTTTAATGTAGTGTGTGTATAATCAGTATATTTATGGTATATATGGTACACACATGCACACACACACACACACACACACATATATATATATATATATATATATGTGTGTTTATGTGTGTGTGTGTGTGTGTGTGTGTGTGTGTGTGTGCATGTGTGTTTATGTGTGTGTGTGTGTGTACACCTTTTTGGTGCTCACTTTCATTACAGGTGTATTCCAAAATATATTATATAATTTTATGATAATTCTATGACAGACACAAAAAACTATAAAAAAAACACACAACACATTTTCAAACTTTAACTGTAGTTATAACTGTTTAAAATTAATCTTAAAGCATATACAAATAAAATATAATTCTTAATATTAAGTATACCAATGGTACTAATATACTATATATATATTTGTTAAATCAATCAATCAATTGATAATTTTACTTGCAAAATACGAGAGAGACTTTAAATGATTTTTGAATCCAAAAATATCCAATAAAAATACAATAAAATAAATGTATTTTATTTAATAAATAAAAAATAAAATAGATACAGATACAGATTTCCTGTCAGTCCAGTGACAAAAGTCGGGCAGTCAGGAGATCTGAGACATTATCACAAGCCCAAAGAAGGTTGTTTTATCAACAGCTATTGAGTCTCTTGCACTTCATAATCACCTGAAGCGGAGTGCAGGACTGGATTTAGAGGAGGAGAGGTGAAGAGAGACGAGCAGATTAGAGGATCTCGCTCTAATGGGAACAGCCGTCAATCAAATCATGTGCATCAAAGAGGTGACCGTTTGTTTCACGCTCCTGAAATATCATTCTGTGTGACACCGACAGCTCAGCGCTCTGCACTCCACTCCAGCAGAGCTTCTGTTACAGTCCTGTCCTGTGAGAGCTTCATACTGGATCACCGAGGCTGAGACCATAGACTTTAACTCGAACAAGACCAGACATACAGTACATTCTGTGTGACACCGACAGCTCAGCGCTCTGCACTCCACTCCAGCACTGCTTCTGTTACAGTCCTGTCCTGTGAGAGCTTCATACTGGATCACCGAGGCTGAGCTAGCCAGACGCTGAGACCATAGACTTTAACTAGAACAAGGCCAGACATACAGTACATTCTGTGTGACACCGACAGCTCAGCGCTCTGCACTCCACTCCAGCACTGCTTCTGTTACAGTCCTGTCCTGTGAGAGCTTCATACTGGATCACCGAGGCTGAGACCATAGACTTTAACTCGAACAAGGCCAGACATACAGTACATTCTGCATGACACCGACAGCTCAGCACTCTGCACTCCACTCCAGCACAGCTTCTGTTACAGTCCTGTCCTGTGAGAGCTTCATACTGGATCACGCTCACAGAGCTACGAGGCTGAGACCATAGACTTTAACTCGAACAAGGCCAGACATACAGTACATTCACAATAATGACAAGATTCAATTCAATTCAAGGTGTCATGACAGGTCTCGTGATTGTCCGGTTAGGTTCAACTATGCTCATATTTAAAGATTCAGATCATAAACAACACCACGCAACAGGATTATCATCAGTAATAGAAATGTATGAAAATAAAAAACGTTCAAACATTAGAACAAAACCAAACAACACAAGACATGTAATTCAAATGACCAACTAAAACTATAATAGTATACCAATGATACTAAACTAACTCTATATTTTCTATAAAAAATATAAATAATAATAATAATAATATAACAAAACAAAATACACAAAAATAAAAGGAAAGCATAAATAAATAAAAAACATTCGCTGTTTATAAATTATACTAATACGACACTAACATTAGCAGCCCTAAATTATATATATTTTTTTTATTTTATTAAACCTAGATAAAAATTGAATAAATATAAAGTAAAAATGATAATAATGAAACTAACAATTATAACGTGACAATGAAAACCCAACCTAAAGAAATGATTAGATGAAGACAAAGTCTCTCTTTTAACACACATTACAGGTCTTACGGAAAATAACGTGCGTTTTAAAAAGTGTTTTTTTTTTTATTTAGAAAAAAATATGAGGTCACCTTTATTTTTTCTTTCTTTCTCTTTTTTATTTAAGGATCTAATAAATGTAAGGCTGACGTCTTATGTTTCAACCACTCGCCGTATCGTTCCATGACCCCAGTAACGTGTAATGGATGAATCAAGTCTTTCTCCTCTTCTGTGTGTTTTGTTGGCTGAGCGGTGGACGCCCAGCATATTGAACGGCTTATAACCTTGTTAAGCTGGTATCAGATTGATCTGAAACGAGCGTGACTCAGGACAGTGAGATCAACTCCTCTCATTCGTTCAGAGGGGAGCAGTGAAACCACGCTAATAAAGCAGGAGAATCTGGATAATGGAGCCTGGCTTTGGAGCGGCTGTAAAACAGACGAGAGCGGTGTGTTCACTGGCCCCGGCCGGTCTTACAAACCTTTTACAGGCCAGAGAGCCACGACTCTCCAGGCTTTACTGCCGCTCTCACCTTCGACTGGGACGCTGTTAAAGACAGACGACATTTGGTAATTGTCTGAGTGTATTTATTCAGCTGCAGAGCGGCGAGATAAAGAGGTTTTCGCCTGAACGTCCTCTTCTATTGATGCCTTTTTGGCCAAGAAGAGAAACATAAAACGGCTTTTATTGACTTTATAGACACGGGCTGTTGCTGCGTCGACAAGAAGTAGATGAAATCACATGCACATGTTCACAATCCCAGGCTACTGATGGGTGAGATGCAAGAGGTGGATTTTACCCACAAGCCCTCTGTATGTATTGTTTTAATATCCAACATGTCTGTGACATACTTCACCTTTTCAAATCAAACTAAATTAAATCAATCCATTATTATTATTATTATTATTTATTTACCTATTTTTCCCTGCGTGCAGCACACTAGCTTGTATACCACGGCGGCACCACCATTTTCATCACCGAAGCCTGCATCCAATAGACTCCACCGCACTATAAACAGCATCCGACATCATCATGGCGTCACCTTTTTAATACCAATAAATCAATGGCATGTCTATTGGCTGTGGCTAATGCACTTTGGAGGCCTTGACCAGGTCAACAAATGGATATTTATTTGAACATGCTGGACAATTAACGACGCATTCCTTCAATGCATTCCCTCTCTCTTATGCCATGCAACAAGCCTGAAGCGGCACGCAGGTCACATGGAAGTCAGCAGACCCAGAGTGATTGGTGATGCTAGCAGTGATATAAAGACAGCTGGAGTTCCCAAACTCATATCCCCAGTAAACAGCAATGAAGGAGGAGGAGGGCTGTGTTACGCCAGTCGCAGATTTAGCCTCCGGCGTGTGAGAAATACGCTGCTCGAGGCTACAGCACACATCGCCTCGTGTGCTCTGAACCCATCGCCTGACTCTCAGGACTCAGACTGTATGTCAAGAGCTTTGAGATGTGGGACAGAAGTGTTATGAGTCACTGCTCAGACAAATGCAAACAGGGTTAACAGAGATCCAACAAACAGCACAGCCACTGGAGTCAGTGTTTGGAGTCAGAAACACACCTCACGATCTTTTGAAGGATACTCAATACATCTAAACTACTACAACAATAATAATACTAACGGTTCATTTTACTTCATTATTACAGAATTTCAAATATTACTTTGAGTATCTGAAATAAAATACGCTCATGGAAACATATTAGCATCAACTTTCACCCCAAAATAAAAATACAATTAAAGTTAAATTAATACTAAAGGTAAATTGTGGTTGATTTTACTTTATTGTTACCACAGTATTAATTAGTAGAATTTCAAATTATTACTTTAAGTATATGAAAATAAAATAATCTCATGGAAACATCTAATTCCACCCTATATATATATATATATAATAATAATGAAATATAGTATCTGATAATAAAATAAATACAATTTTAAATAAAATATATATATTTTTTCCCTAGTGCTGTGCTTCATTGACATAAAAAAAGAAAAAAAAATTCTAAAATATTGTCAGAATATTAAAGAGTATTATATGTATATGAGGAAAATAAATGAAATATGATTTTATCTTTTCTAGCCGAGATTCTCTGCCTCAGTGGGCGGCTGTGATTGACAGACATTGAACAGACCCTCGCTGAGTCTTATCCACTTCCTGTTCTGTGCACTTTAGACAGGAAATCCTCCTCGCCAATGCTATCTACAAAGAGATGACATCTATTTTCCTCAGTGACACTTCTTTAAGAGAATAAACACTTAAACGTCCGAGAAAACAACTCTGTGATCAAACTTTTTCCTCTCTTCGTTGACGCTCGCTCAAGGACTGTTTATTCCAGGAGCATGACACTAAGAAACTTCTATTAGCTTTCATTTAGAAATGCAAATGTTTGTTTGGATTCACGGAGAGAGTCGGGCCTTTCAAACGACCGTCTAGAATGTGAATGCATTACGCCATTCACACAGATTACAGCCCTCGCAGCCAATTTATTCCAACACATATTACAACGTATTTCACAAAGGCTTGCTTCTAAGTGATATGCAAAGCGCCAAACTCGCCATTTCACATACACGCAGGATGATTTGCATGTGACCAGATGTCAAGCAGGTGTTTGTGACAAGGCTTAGAACTTTTATTTGTATTTTAAAAGGAGGGAAGATTCAGTAAACTGCGCTCTGTGTTTAAGACCTTCCATATGCAACTTATAGTTTAATAACCGTGTTTATTATTTCACGCTGGAGAGTTAAAATGAGTATATCTGAAGAGAAAACAAGCTATGGATATGCTAGAATTACATCATCTTAAAGTCACGGACTGTGCTGAACATATTTGTATTTGCTTCTGGGTATTTAGCTGATTAATAAACAGTAATTCATAAAGCTGATTACAGTATTTGATCAAGCGGTTTTGGTTGCAGGATGCTGTTAGCTCAGATTTAGTTTCAGTAATGTGATATGAATTGCACACTTCTGGGGTTTTTGTTTATCTATGTGTGTCAGAACAGCTGAAAATAGAAAAGCCTGTATCCTCAGTCATATATGAAACATTAATATGAATCCAGAGAAAAGCAGTGTTTTCAAGCAGCACAGTTTGACACACTGCAGTGAAAGATGCTGTGTCATTTCTATATCGCTTTATTATTGTCTCTTGTATTTGATCGTTTCTCTAAACTAAACTCCAAACAACCCTGATGCAGTGTTTTATTGGGAAGGGATTTTCTGACAGATGTTTTAACTCTATTTTAATTACACATTGCTTTGGGTTGTGTTTTATGGCTGAAGGAAATCTCCTTAAACGTAACGGAAAATGTGCCGGTCATTTTCTGCCAAGACATTATCGTTATTTTGTTTTTGCAGATGATGATGATGATGATGATGATGATGATGATTACAACAACTGAAGAGTTGCTGAATAAGTACTCAGATGTATAATTAATATTTAAAATTTAATAATGAAATTATTACAAAAAGTATAAAAGTACATAAACCGTATTTACATTTCAAACAATGCATAATATTTAACAAGATTATTATTATTAATATAATAATGACAACCAAAGTGTTGCTAAATAATTATTCATACTTACTGTATAATATAATTCATACTTATAATATAATAATTATTTACAAAATTATAATAGTACATAAAAGTATGCAATATTGATATTTCATATAGTGCATATATTTAATAATAAGGATATGTAACATATTATTATTATTATTATTGTTGTTGTTGGTGTTGTAATAATGCTGAATACTATGTAATTAATTGATGGTATATATAGAACATAATAGTAATTATTCATACTTAATGTAATAATTTTATAAAATATTATATTTATATTTAAAATAATTATTTATTAGTACTATTATTATTATATAACCAAATAATAGATGGTACTGTATATATAAGATATTGACCTGAACATTTAAATAATACTTACTGTAATAATTTCATTAATAATAAAAGTTTATAAAATTATATATTGTTAAATAATAATGGTAAAAATTATTATCATAATAAAGTATTTGTATAAATAAAATGCACTATTATATTAGATTACCCCAGTAATATGCATGCATAGTAAATACATAAGTGCATAAATGAATGCTAATATTGCTGCAGTACACTAGCGCTGCATAACCTCGTCATATTCACGCTGCGGCTGAACGGCGGGGTGGGAACGCTCCTGCTGGGACAACGTAATAATCCCCGTCCCACTGCATCCTGGGAAAGGTCACACAGCCTGAGTGACACCTGTCAATCACTGCCTCCGCCGTAATAAACCCACAGAGAGTAATTACTGTTTAAGACCTTTAGTATCATTTCCAGAACTAACCGCTAGCTGTTTCATAACCGAGAGACTTTCCCTTTCATACACTGATGGATGTTTATTGGTGAATTTGTCATAAATATCATGGAAGCTGGAGAACTAAAATGCTTCTGTATCTCAGAAAATACTCTCATTTCAGCACAACAAATGTAGATCAATCCTCTGCATCAGATATTCAGAGTCTGTAACACACATCAGAGCGCTGACATCAACACAGAAGATGAAAAACACTCAAACTTTTAGTCCAAGCTACTGAACTTCTAAAAGATGACAACACAATCGTTCTCAAGAAGAAGAAGAAGAAAAGATTCATCCTGTCCTCAGTTGCATATGCATTTCAATCTTCCTACATATTAATACTACCAACAACATTAACAAGTAGAAACCATGGTTCTGTGGACCTTTAAAGCAAACCAAAGACTAAAGGATGTTGGGACATACATTCCACAATATTTCATTTTTCTACTCATGTATAAAGTCCTGTTTTAATGTTGCATGGTTCATTTTGCTACAGATACAAATATGATATTACTGTTTCTGGAGCATCTATATCGTACACCAGAGACCATATATTATCTCTAATCCCTTTGACCTTTCAAAAGATGTATCATCTGTTAACATTAATAATATTTTAGACAGTAGCCTAATGTCCCCATATCTTGTGTCTCCCTTCCTCTTGTGCCCATATATGGTCCTTCCTGTTTCCTGTAGATGATTAGTTCAGTTAGTCCCAGCCGTGTGTCTTGATTATGTTCCAGGTGTGTCTAGTTAGTCTTGTCTATGTATAGTGTGTTCTGGCCCATGTTAAACGTCATGTGCGATGTCTCCATGTGTTCCTCGGTTTGATTGTGAAAGTAAAAGAAGTTATATTTGAGTATGTCCTCGTCTCCTTCGTTCCTGGTTCCCGGAGAAGTGTGACACCTATATAGTAATAAATCTTGACAAAGAGACCCAAACTTCATATTTCTCCTTGTGGAAAAGAAGTGTGCTTAACTTTATTAAAAGTGTACTTCAAAAAATTTAAATACTTGGTATAATTTCAATAAATTAAAAGGCCATTAAGTGTATTTAAAGAGACACTTGACTGTGTTTAACACACTTAAGTATACTTTTAAAAAGGATTCTTAAGAATGTCAAAATAATATTGTTTTAAATGTTGACTAAAGCACGTGTAAAGTATGTACTGTAGTGTGTTATTCAATATTACATATCAAGTTTGTATATTTAAAATGTACTAAATGGCAAGTTTCATCATTACACGTGTGCATCACAAACATATTTAATGCATGATATACAAGTTTCAAAATAAATGACATTTATAGTTCGGTTTGAATAAATGCTTATCCAGCACATTTAGCAGTACATGTTATGATTTGTTTTATTAAAGTTGGTCAGAAACACTCAAGTTTGGCTAATTGCAGCAGTTTCTAGTATAAAGTAGAGTTTAAGTTTCCCTTAAAAACCCAGATGATTCAGAGATTCTGTGCACGTTGAAGGGGAATCTGACATGATCCGTGATAATAAAGGAGCCTGCTGGTTATTAAATTTCCCCATCCAGAGAATTATCAATGATTTACCTGTGCTATAAAAGCAGCCGCTGGGACTCAGGTGAGAAATCTGATAACACTGTTTGTTTGACTTTCATTTTTCTCACACTACAAAGGGTGGATGAAAACCGCTTTTCATTTTCCAAACTTTCAGACACGAACAAATATAAAAGAAGAACATCTATCAGAGAAACGTCTTTTTCTCAGCACAATGAAAGAAACTTCAAAAGTGTTGGTGCCCTTCACCTTATCCAACCTTACAAAATGAGAAATACTTGACAGCGGGAAAACACACTTTAGCTTGCATTATGCAAAGCTTTGGAAACACACAGCCAAGGCTGCATCTTTCAAGCCAAGAGCATGTCAAGGCACGTCATTGTCCTGTTACATCAGCCAAGCATTACTTAACCGCCCTGACGAACACTCAACATCTCAGGAATAAAGCAGCCTGTGCATCTCATCACGGCGATTCTGAAGCTCTTACCTGTCTGCAGATGTTGGGCGTCCGTTGCGGGGCTTGTTGACCTGTGCGTAGAGAGCCTCTAAGGGCAAGGCCTGGTCTCGGGGGCTCTGCGGACGCTCTGGACCAGGGTTATGACTCAGGTCCATGCTGCTGTCCAGAGACGAGTCCAGAGAGCCGATCCCGGCGTAGGTGTGCTCCTCGTCAGAGCTGAAGGTTTGGCTGATGTCCTGGATCTCAGCGTAGTCTCGCTCTCTGGCCTGTTGCTCTCGGAGCTCCCTGGTCTTCGCTTGAATTCTACAGACACAAAACATCATTTGAGCTTTAGATATAGTGCACACTCAAGTTCAATTCCAACAGTATGTGGTTCCAGACTATCATATATTCATGTCATAATGTGAGTCCCACCACAGGTACTAGTGCCAGCCGTTCAATACTGTAAATAAGTGAAGCTACAAGAATTGTTCTTTTGAATCCATAATAATGTTTCAATTTATCAATTACGTGATACACTTTTTGTGAGTGTGTAACAGCAACACTGTCGTTGAATTGAATTATATATACGCTGAACTGACTTTAACTTGTCTCATTTAAAGAAGTTTATTTTTCCTGGTTATTTCTGTGAAGCTGCATTGAAACACTGTATAAATAAAGGTGGTTTGACATGACTTTTGTGAATCTAATAATTAATTCAAAGATGCACAATTAGAACTAATACATAAATAATAGAGTACATCTTTTTTATAATGAATAATTTGGTTTGTTTGTCTATAAATGAAAATTCATTTTTATATATATTTTGGGGGACACAACCTCAAAAATATAAGGGTGAGAAAACCTTAAAGAAAAATGGCAATTACTCAAAATAGAAGGTAGAATAATTAGGATTATCTAAAGTGATCATCTTAATTACTCAACCTTCGATTTTGAATTTTATATATATATATATATATATATATATATATATGTTATTTTTTTCAGTGAAGCAGTTTATATTAAATATTATAAACTTGTAAAGACTCATAGAAGGTGTTTTAAAATATGTTTTAATATATCTGATTATATGGCAAGGTTAGTCCAGTTTGGCAAATGCAATGTGTGGTGGTAAAAAAAAAAAACCTAAAAACATAACGGTTAAGTTATGAATGACTGAATGAATGAATGAATGAATAAATGAACAAATAAATAAAAAGCATGCTTATCTTTTGATTGGTGAAGCAGTTTATTAATCATAAACCTGTAAAGAAAATATTATTAAAGCATTATATCACAGAAGGTATCACAGAATGTAAAAATCTGAAAAATAGAATAAAATAATAATGAATAAAATATGTATATTTACATGTTCTCAAGGTGTAATGTTGATGGTCACATCACATGTTTTTGAGACAAACAATTCAAACTCTGTTTCACCGCATACTCTAGAGTGAAAATGCATTATGTGTTACACCTTGGGATTCATTTCTGCCTTTGTGTTTCTGCCCTCAAAAGCACCATCACAAGCTATAGCAGTTAGTCCGTCAGCGATGTATAACATGTATTACAGCCATGAAGTGCCAAAGCTTTTATGTGCGAACGCAACGAATCGGAAGAAAGAGCTCTTGGTCTTGTTGAGACTCCCTACTGCACGGAGAATCCCTGAGCTCAGGACCCCTGCTGGCACCACGGCTGCTAAACGCCTGCCAAGCCTGCTTTATTTCACTTCTACTGGACTCCTCTAAGAGGAAGAGAGACCTCCGAGGCTCCGTTCATTCGAGCGTCTACTTCTAAATCGCTCATGGTAAAGGTTCCGGCCCCGTTCTTGAAGAAGCTTGTCAATGCACAGATCCCCTAAAACAGCCGGTGGGGAACCTTCCCAAGAAGAAGGGAGTGATTTCTTCTTCACATCACTCTGATCTTCCCTCTTTCTCAGGAGTTTTTCAAAGGCCAGGCCTGGTGGGCTGAACTCAATGAGTCTTTTTGTGTCTAATAGACCACATGTGTCGTGGTAAGTGCAGATAAGGGAAAGGAGATCCTCAGGAATGGGAACGGCGGTGGAATAAGAGGAAAGGCTGGTGCGGACAGGGGAAAGCCTCCTGTAGGGTGACCTCTGTCTTTGGTACCCACCCATCTCATCAGATCCAGATGGGCTCTGGGACTCCAGGGATGCCCCACCACAAGAACCTGAGCATTTTTAAGTATTTAAGTGCCCTACCTCCTCACCACCTCAGGTCAGAGTTGACCTCTGACCCTTGACATCTATCTGTCAGTTGTTTGATTGACAGCAGTCCCGGGCCGAGAAGAGATGTCGGATTTTCCCAGCGAGTCTGAATGTTTCCACACTTTCTCATAAGCGCGATCTAATTTACCAACAATGAGTGTTTTCTCTGTCACAGGCTAATGCAATTACAATGCCACAGACTCTCTCTCTCTCTCTCTCTCTCTCTCTCTCTCTCTCTCTTTCTCCGCAAATACACTCACGATAATAGTCTGGGAAACACTTGGAAATCAACATCAGCATTTTTTCAAATGTGTGTGTGCATTATGGGAGCTTTAATTCCCATTTCTGTTTTTATCCAACCTTTCGGTTCATCGGGTTCATCGCTTGAACTGTAAGGATGCACCGATATATCGGCTGATAATCGGTATTGGCCGATAAAAGCTGCTTCTGCCGATTGTTTAAAAACAGTTGATCAGGGCCGATTATATGCTGTTAATCAAAGCAACTCATACTGTGTGCAAAGAAAATGCCTCTCGTGTTGACTTTAGGGCTGGCAAAGTTAACGTGATTATAACGCATTAGCAGAGGTGCATTTAAACGCATTTAAGCATCTGCTTAAAAAATAGCAGAGCACAAGTTCTGTTTGACCGTATGAATTACCCATAGCTCAAGCCAGGGTTGCCAGGTATGCACATTTTCCCTTCACCAAACATTATTGGTAGCGCGGCTCCCATCCGTCAATCACAAACAGCTTTGTGCTTTGTTACTGCTGATTAGAAACAAAGTCTCAGCTCTCAAGTTCGGTTCATTAAATGTGGCGTGACGGATCACTGTGGCACCTCAGGTCAAGTGTCTTCAAATTTACCACAAGTTGTTGTGTAAAATAATCATGGATGAACGTCAGAGGTTGTTGAAAGATACAGTACGTATTACATCTCAAGTAGTTTTAGAACCACTGAAAGACGTCAATAAAACAGAATAATATAACATTTACCTTCGGAAATTACCAGTGTTGACAAGTGGTGAGTTAGCTGCAAAAACACTAGAGAGAAGTTTATTTGCTGTCAATTATATATGTATGTTGCATACAAACATTTCATGTTTGATTATTATATCGGAATATAAACTGCAGTTGAATATACAGCAATAGTTGGTGCTCTGATGCTAATTATAACCTCTAATATTATAGTAATGTACCAAATGAGAGGGTTCCAGTATAGTTCTGCACTTACATTTCACAATTAATTACAAAGAACTGGTGAGTAACACACTGAATTAAACACGGCATGTTTAACCCAGCAGGGTTGCAGTGTGCTGTTTTTTTTTTAAACGTACTGTAATGATCTTTGTTTTATTTTCATTTTTCATCATTTTTTACAAGTGTATCAGTATCAGTAGATGTCATCCTGAATACTCAGCTATTGTAGAAATGTAGCAGCTCTAGTTACAAGTTGTTTCTTTCACATGTGAAGGTTGATATCTTGTGCTGGCGAGGCTGCTGTCCACCTGCTGTCCACTTAAAAACTGATGTCACAAGTTCTGGAAACGTCAATAGGAGGACGAGGCCTCCGGCGCTGTGCCTGTAATGGCCAAATCAAATCTGTGTTTGAATGAGGTAATGAGCACACTGAAGTACAGGTCCAGTGTAACCTGCCCCCTGGAGTACCAGACTGAAAGTCATTTAGCGCGGTGGCCTGGGGAGGAGAAGTGCACGGTGGCTCTGTGTGTGCTTTGTGTACGACAGAAGGATAACTTCAGGTTGAAAACCAGCACGATGAAGACACTGGTCTGGTCTATGAGATTCATTTAACACATATACTATAATCATTCACGATGAAGACACTGGTCTGGACTATGAGATTCATTTAACACATATACTATAACATTCACGATGAAGACACTGGTCTGGTCTATGAGATTCATTTAACACATATACTATAACATCCACGATGAAGACACTGGTCTGGTCTATGAGATTCATTTAACACATATACTATAACATTCACGATGAAGACACTGGTCTGGACTATGAGATTCATTTAACACATATACTATAACATTCACGATGAAGACACTGGTCTGGTCTATGAGATTCATTTAACACATATACTATAACATTCACGATGAAGACACTGGTCTGGTCTATGAGATTCATTTAACACATATACTATAACATCCACGATGAAGACACTGGTCTGGTCTATGAGATTCATTTAACACATATACTATAACATCCACGATGAAGACACTGGTCTGGACTATGAGATTCATTTAACACATATACTATAACATTCACGATGAAGACTGGTCTGGACTATGAGATTCATTTAACACATATACTATAATATCCACGATGAAGACACTGGTCTGGTCTATGAGATTCATTTAACACATATACTATAACATTCACGATGAAGACTGGTCTGGTCTATGAGATTCATTTAACACATATACTATAACATTCACGATGAAGACACTGGTCTGGTCTATGAGATTCATTTAACACATATACTATAACATTCACGATGAAGACTGGTCTGGTCTATGAGATTCATTTAACACATATACTATAACATCCACGATGAAGACACTGGTCTGGTCTATGAGATTCATTTAACACATATACTATAACATTCACGATGACAAATCATTGCAAGGCAAAGCATTTTGTTTGGTTTCTATTTTTAATGTGGCTCACTGGTAGATCCATCAACAGTGAAGTGTTATTTTATTATTATTATTATTATTTATATACTACAGTGTTAATATTTTTAATTATCTATTATTTTTATGTTTTCAGTTTTTATTTACATTTTAGTTTATGTTGCTATTGTTTCTAATGTCATTTTATTGAGTTTGTTATATATTTTCTAAATGAAAAATAAATTTCAGTTACTGTGTCTAACATGTTTTTATAGATATAATATAATATAAAATCAATAAGTCTCTAATTTTCATTAAAGTTATTGCTTTTCATGTACTACTTATATTTTATTTCAGCTTTATTTCAATTACCAAACTTTTTTTCTTCATGGATTTAGTTTTAGTTGCTGATTGTGAACAATGAAGAACAAAAAATTGTTACAATCAGTAAAATTAATCATTCAAATAATGCAATGTTGCAAGTTATAAGTTGATTATAACTGTAGTTTATAGTTATAATGTAATGTATCGATGTTTCAGAAATATACATTGATTCTGAGAGGATGAGGCACTTTTGAAGCCAGATTCATATTCTGCTTTGTATAATAAACTAATTAAATGTAATAATTTGTAATTTTGTGACTTCATGCAGCATTTTCACTTTCTTGGAGGACAGAAAAAACGACTTTGCACTCAAAGCTTGACATGAATTAGTTTGACATTATGAGTATTATGGGGTAATCAGTATCTGTGTGTGTGTGTGTGTGTGTGTATGCGTCTGTGTGCGTCTGTGTGTGTGTGTGTGTGTGCGTCTGTGTGTGTGTGTGTGTGTGTGTGTGTGTGTGTGTGCGTCTGTGTGTGTGTGTGTGTGTGTCTCAACTTCTATCTAAACCTGTTCTGATTTCTCTCTTCCACCGTTAGTTCATTACACAATTAATGGTCCAGTGTGGTGTTAATGCAGGACACAGGAATAGCTGCACTGAGCACATTAGTCCTGCTCTCGTTTCCCATTCCTGCTTCCTCGCTCTCTCCACTTTCTCTTCAGTGCTCATTTATTGCTGTTTTTTTATCATAGCTTTTGTCTTTTAACAGAAACATTAAGGAAATGTTTCATTTTACTTCTACTAAAATGGAGTAAATCACATGATTCTAGTCGAAGAAAATCACTTTTAGTTGATGTTAATGAGCGAAATAACTAAAGTTTCAAACTTTAACAGACCAATCTAAAACCAAATTTTGGAAGAATACATCTGGGGCTTTTTATATTTTAAAACAATATTGCAATTTAAAATAACTGTTTTAGAGATGCTATAGAGATGAGCAACACAAAATGCAGCACATGAAACCCGTATCTCCTAAAATAACACATTGGCATACTGAACTATTAGCTAGTTTATAATGTAAGTGACTGGTTTGTGAATTCTACATTCTTAGGATAGTCTTTAATATCCATATTCCGTTTATTAGAGACCTTCGCCTCATATGCCTTTTCAGCTAATTTAAAGATCACATAGTTGCTGAATTCTGACAAAAAGGCTCCAGCGACGCCTGTGGTGACCTTCCTGATGCATCATTCACAAAGTCACATGACACAAGCACACAGAAGACTGATACTAAAATGATAAAAGTGGAAGAGAAGAGAGAAAACATTATCAAAATATTAGCAAAAGGGAGGAAAAACTCCCCAGTGAGCTGCGATAAAACAACAAAGGGAGAGCAAATGTGTGTGTGTGTGTGTGTGTGTGTGTGTGTGTGTGTGTGTGTGTGTGTGTGTGTGTGTGTGTCTGCAGGGAGGCAGAAGAAACACAACAGAAAGAAAGATAATAATGTCATGTTTGTCTGTCAGGATATATTTAGATGTAACTCCGTCTGCATGTTGTTATCTGCACCAGAGCAAGTAACAGTGAGTGTTAAACTAATGAAGAGTTTGATGCTGTGATTAGCTCACATCTGTGTGTGTGTGTGTGTGTGTGTGTGTGTGTGTGTGTGTGTGTGTGTGTGTGTGTGTGTGAGGCCGTTATGGCAACATATGGGTCGTCATGGCAAATCCGGGGATGTTTCTAGGAAACAAGTGAATGCAGAGAAGCAAAACTCTTTCACAAGGCACGAGTTGGCATAATTCAAAAACAGCTCATTAGATGCGATCCATCCATACAGTAATGCCATGCAGGATGATTTATTTAAGTTTATCAGAGCTGCGGTATGCGCTCCATGCCTCGGGGTCAAAGTGGACGTTTCAGGGAGGAAATTAGTCATTGATCACAGCCTGATATAAACACAAGATAAGGACTGGGAGATTTATGAACTTTGAAGAATGTACAAGGTTCTGCTCTGAGAAAGAGACGGAGGAGAAGTTTGGAAGTGAAGTGAAATGTTTTGAAGCGAGGCATGAAAGTTCACACTCCGGTCCGCCCGCAGTCCTTCCTCTCCTCGCTGAATAAATCACGTGTTTATCTCACGACACCGCCACATTCAGACAGACGCAGCCAAAGCCTCCCTCCATATGTCTAACAATGTTTAATTCAGGGTAGAGAGAGAGCGAGATGTTCACATCGATGGATGGTACTTTTTAAGTGTTACTTGTATTTTTAACATCGCTTCTCGACACACCGAACAACTGAAGAAAAACAAACACAAGCGCTTACAACTTAACTATGTGGTTAAATGCTGTCCTCAGCCTCCAAACGCATACATGTATCGCTGTTAGAGGAATATAAATGTAATTACAAATATAATCTGGTCCACAATCAGTCCTGTGATCTGCCTTTGAACTCTTCAAAATATTAATAAATACTATTATAGTGTATCAAATACTAAAATAATCACATTATTATTCTTCATAACAATACACTTTTTTCCAATGTATGTGTTAATAAATGTCTCAGCACATCAAAACGATATAAAATAAAGAGTTATTTTTGCAATATTATATTGCATCGGTGCTGAATGGTGTCCAGTGTAATATGAGATGAAACATAAACACTGATGTGGGGTTGTGACAGGCTGATGATACAAGTTTGGGAAACACTGTTATTGTAGGTGTATGGGCTTGGAAAGTTGGCGCTGAAGTGCGCTCCAAATGTTATTTTCAATCCCCTTCCCGGTGAACCTTCAAAGCTCATGCTAAGGGCTAAAAGAAAGAGGAAGCTAGCTGAGATATCCGCTGTTGATTACAACACTGCATTTAAAGTCTACCAGGAACCCAAACAATCCGGGGAAGCGTCGCTGGAGAGTGGAAAGGAAGTCAGAGCAGAAACCGCTAGTCCCTGATTAGCCACTAATGGAGCCAAGAAGATAAGCTAATAGCCATGCTAATCTACTTCAATGAAGAATCTGGATGGGAAGAGTTTACCAGGTTCTTAAATGTTTGCATTGGGTATTTCTGCAGTGTGTACAAAGATATAAAGCCTGATCAGCCAAGTGTAAATACACAGAGGATGAAAGAGACTGATGTATCTTTTTGCTGGCGTGGTGATTTGGTGCCCACACGCTCCTTCCCATGCACATGCTATAAATGGCCCCCTGCCATGGTGGTCCGCTCAGTCAAGTTACATATGGTGGACAGGACTGCAACCATGCAACAGGCATAAACAAGGCCTCATAGTGGTCACCGTGTTCCAGCAAAAACGCAGGCTCTGCTGAAGCCCTTGATTCGGTGTGTTGAGGACTAAAGGATGGGAGGCGGTTGGGGGGGGGCACAGCTGCTTACAATTTACTCGATTGTGACAAAAACAAATGCCACTGATGGCAACACTTCATCAACTTCACTCCAAATCACACATGCGAAGAGCAGTGCTGCTTCTGAGCAGTTTTGCATATTTTTACCCCATATTTATTTTCCTATACGTGATACAGTGGCTCCCAAAAAGCCATTTTTAAAAATGTACTGCAATTACTCGTAACCAGCTGCTCTCAAGGTCATCTGGTCCTCGTGTTCACAGATGTGTCCTAGCACAGTAACCACGTTACACTAGTGATTGACAATCAATCGACTGTTATTTTATTTCAAACTTCATTTTGTCCTTGAAAAAGTGTGCTTGTGCTATTTGTCATTAAAATTACAATTTGATATTTTGTTATCTAGTGCAATGACATTCATACATTTTTAAGAGTGCAAATGCTTTTGGGGCCACTGTGTGTATTCATATAGTTGAACACAAAAACAAAATGAAAATGCTTACAGATATGACGACTTTGTTAAATGGAACATAAACAGGCAACATATATTATAGGCTCACTGGAAAACTGTGCCTCTACTGAGCCTACATTTGAGCAAAGCTTCAAAAACATACCAAAACTGTACATGCAACTGTACTAGCAGCAGTAAAACCAACAACTTGAATTCTTTTTAGATTATTGATTAATAAAGACTTCACACAGTTACTGTAGTGTATGATTTGTAAACTAATACATTTGAAGTTTTCATCACATGACCAGTGCCATATGTATGCCTTTTATGACATAGTAAACTTGCTCAGTAGCGCACCTGCTGCAGCATTACACCTGTGATATGAGTCATGATAAAAGAGCTCAAAGACTTGAAGAAGCCAAATAATATGGCATGGTAGCTTGAGCAAATGTGTTTTTACCTCAGGCTTGCTTTTGTTAACAATTTTGGTTAGGTTTATCATAGAGTTTCGTGTAGGTGATATACGACTTTCGAACATATATGATGATATAGTGGCACCCACCAGACATTTAATTTCCAATCTGACATGATATGTACAGCAAACGACTTTTACATGTCTGGGAATATTTCGGGAAAAACATGCATTTAGTGGCAGCCACTAGACATTTGACTTAGAGCGCTAATAAACATGGAAGATGCAACGTAATGTCTTTTCTGTTTTTTATTCTGGCACAGGCACAGTTTTGTTCCAATGAGCTTGTAAATGGGGCTCAGAAAAAGACAAATAAGGATGCCATATATGCATCAAGCATGTGCATTTTCAATTAAGATGCATTGAGACATTTTCACACAGCTTGTAATGAAACAAAAAGCACCAAGTTTGAATAGTTGGAAGTGCAAATTGTGTAGAGCAGAGGAGATATTCAGATATGTAGCAACACAAAAGGACTATTCCTCATTAACAGTTTTTTGGCTTCAAACTTGAAAATATACCACTAAACCCTCATAATGTGTTCAAGTGATTTGGACCTGGAGAGGGTTTTCTTTTTCCTGAAAATTCTAGTTTATGTTACAGCAATGGACTAAAACTTTTTAGTTTAACAACTTCCCCAAAAATCAATCAAACAGTTTAAAAATATATATTTGGAACGGATTGATCTCGTATTGGCCTCGTTGTGTTTTTCACTCAAACTGAGGTGGATACGCTCAGATCAATAAGGCCTGATCAATCAGCTCCAAACAAAGACATATGAAACCTGTACAAACGGAAAGAAAAAGAGTTAACACAAATATATTAAACCCAAGATTTGGTGATAATATTGCAAAATGAGAGATTATCAAATAAGACCGATTATATTTGACCGCTTAAATTAGGTAAGATTTTCAGCACAGAGCAAGGGTTGCATCATACCAACTACTTTCATGGAGATGTTTGGTCTTTTTCTGAGGTTTTTAGGGAACCGGCGGTAAATATTATTTTTGCAGAGCAACAGTTTTTTTGATTTTGAGGAAATTACGACATCATTTATACATTCAGGGGAACTGTTCCTTTAATATCATGCCCGTCAAGACTAAAACTAACTGCAGAAAGTTATTCTGGAAGAATTAAGTCATCCAGCTTACATACGCCAGCGCTTCTGAGTCATAGATTCATTTCATAAACATCCTTCAGGGTCAGGTGCGCTAAAAAGCGGGCTGTGCCCTCCCTGCCATAAATAGATAGGCTAATGGTGGCACGTTATGAAAATGAATCTAGCCTTCTGCATCACTAAAAGCCCCTGTCAAAACGTCAAGATGAATTAACGATCGGTCGTGTCAGGAGAGGGCTGGCTTTGGCCGTGGCCCATCTCGCATCCTCGTCTTGTTTTAGCGCTGCTGGATACAATAGCCATCAGCGGCACCTATCACCTGATCTATAATTTCAGAAGTGTGTAGAAATGGCCTTGTCTCTGCGCCTCATATAATCAATCAAGACCCCTGCTCGTGCACATCCGTGCGCTCACACACACACACACACAACTGTCTAACCTGCGTGTAATAACAGCCCTAAAAATACGGCTGTAATTGATTTTCCTAGCTGTCAGTCTCCCTGTGAGAGACTTTGTATATCGCATCACCACATGGCGGCCGGGCAGATTATTATTATAACAGACCGATTTCCCTCAAGGATTCCCTGCTATCAACTCAAGGAAGAAAGCAGAGGTGAGAAAAGGAAAACAGAAAGATAACCAGAAGCGTATAGTAACTAAACAATACCAAAAAGGGCAATGTGAGAAATATGAAAACCTTCCAAAAATAAATACAGACAAAACGCGAGCAGGGTTTAGCGAACGCCGTGCAGCCGGCCAACACTTATCTCCCGACGTTCCTGCCGGGCTTCCAGCCTCTGAGGGCCCGAGGTGGTAGACGTATAAGAGCAGGGGCCTGGAGAGCCCGCTGTGTTTGGGGCAGAGCTGGCAATGTGTTGGGCTCACAGCCAAAGCCTGATTCCCAGCCCACAGTGGAGAGAGTCAGAGACGAGACAAGCGCTTGGAAATGCAGTTCAGACGCTGCTTTGAGTGGACACAGGCTTATTGTCATCGCAGGGCCTGAGCCATGCTTCTGCTAAAGATGGGATCATGCCTAATGTTACATTTCACTTACGCAGCATCATCAACCGAGGCTTGACCACAGAGTGTGCTTGTTTCGTGGCTGTAAAGTGTGAAGGCCATTTTATTATATTTTACATATACAGTGTCTTGGTTGAAAGTGATTGAGTGAATCTTTGCCCTTTATTCAAACATTTCATTATTAATGATTTTATAAGCATATTGCATAGTTGTGCTGGGAGCGTAAAACTAATGTACGTGCTCCGTTGTTTCATTTGTTATAATGTGATGAAACAAATTCTGCCATAAAAATACATTAAAAAATAAACACGCACATCACACACAGACCTTATTGAGTACTGCACTGGAAAATGGCTTCTGTGATGAAAAACAAGGAGAATCAATGAAATATTAAATATATTCTTGTATTCAATGTATGATTTATTTCCTCTGAGATTGTTGCTTTTCTCACATATTGTACATAGTAAAATAATATATGTTTCAGGAAAAAAAAAGCATATTAGAATTTAAAAGCTCTTTTTTATGAGAATATATTTTAAAATATAAATGTATTAATTCAAATCTGTATTTTCAGCATCATTACTCCAGTCTTCAGTGTCACATGATCTTCAGAAATCATTATAATATCAAGAAACATTTCTGATTATTATCAATGTTAAAAACCGTTGTGCTACGTCATATTCATATTATATAATATATATATAAATCCATATTTCTATTTAAAACTGCTGCTCTGCTCTTTATGAGAGGGAAAATAATATCTGCCTAGAAACAACATTGCTAGTAATTTGAGAGCCAGGAAGCCAAAATGACAGTAAAATCTATATTTTTTTCCGCTTTCATTCAGTCCCTCACTAAGGGCCTCCATTTAGTCCGGAGCCCAAAAGCACCTCCATTATCAGGTTGGTTCCTTCCGTTCAGAAGCACAAAAGAAACAAACAATCCATACGTGATCAATTTAATGTACTGTTATAAAAGCTCTCAACCGTTTACACCAATGACATCTAAGAGCTTTCCCAGAACTTTTACCTCCCCGGACCCCATTAACTTAATTAGACAGTTTGCTAATTTCCCGGGCAGCGGTGGTTAATTGAGAGGATTGGGACGCAGCCGCTCACCTCTCCTGCTCCAGTCTCATTCTCTGCATCTCCTCCTCGCTGGCCTGAGTCTCCTCCATCTTGCTCTTGCTGGACCCCTTCCGCTCCATCTTGTCCCCTTGTCTCTCGTCTTTACGGTTTTTGCTGAACCTGCGGCAGCGGAGACAGAGTGTGGGATGAATTCAGACGGACTGTTTGTGTTTAAGGTGGTTAGAGGAGTAAACCGTTCTCTTTCTTTCTCTTTTCAATAAGAGCACTGGAATACCTAAAGGAAATTAAACATATCAAGAAGAGGAACGGCCAGGTATGACAACATATCCCTTCACATTTCCACAAAAAGACTGCAAAGAACACTACTTTATGCATGCTTCTAAATGCATTTAAATACAGGTGCATTAGAAGCGTCTGTCAATGATAAAGCTATAATATTAAAACAGGAAAAAGAGCAACAGTGCAGCTTTATGGAATCAATTCCAACTTATTTCACCAGTAAACAATAAATAAATAAATCCATCCATCCATCTGCTGTCTGTCTATCTATCAGTGTTTCAATGAGGCTTTTACAATGGAAGTGAATGGGGCAATTTGTAAATGTTAAAACACTCACTCTTTTACAATATGTATGTTAGCATGACTTTAGTGAAGGAAAACAATATACTATTATAAAAATCAATCAATAAGAATATAAGTGGGGCTTTTGCCTTGTCTGAAATACTCTGTTTTGTGAACTGAGGGGAACTAAAATACAAGTTTCTAGGGTTTATAACTATTGTAAATGTTTCATTTCATTTAGCATTATTTACATCATTTTCACATTTTAAACAAAAGTTACTTATAATCTAATGAGACTAATCCATGTTTTTTCTCTCTCTCAACACTGCAATTTTGACCCGGTGTGACTTATTTTATTTTTAAATCTTACTACAATTGGCTCCATTTATTTCCATTGTGCTGGGTTATTAAAATACTTTTTAAAATGCATTTATTTAATTTTGGCAATCAACATTAAGACATGGTCACGATCCTGATCATTAGCAAAACTTGAATGATTTATGTATTTATTGTTTTGGCAGTCATTATTCAGATATGATCATGATAATTAGCAAAACGTTCACAGACAAAGAAGATCCATGTTCAAGCACTGCTCACTTAGGGTTCATTTCCGAACTAAACAGCATTATTTTGGTTAATGCAGTGAACAAACAAGCATGAATCTGATGCGAGAAACACACCCCTCATCTCAAATTCCCAATTGTGCAATTCTATTGAGAAGACTTCAGAGAAATGTGACTTCATCCTTGCACCACAAATACAGTCGGTTGAGCTTGATTTCAGAATATTCTTTAAGGGGTCTGATAACATGAACTCTTACCCTGGATGACAGTAACTTTGTTTAGGAATTAACAGGAAGTGAGTAAGCAGAGCTTAAGAGATAAAGTTTTGTATATAGGCCTATATATATGTGTGTGTGTGTGTGTGTTATCAGTCCCCAAAGACATCACCCGACTAACTTCCTCAACCATTGTCCCTTCCTGATTCAAATCTTAAATGGTTACACTGTCCAGCCTTTGGACAGGATGTGGTACAGACGGGCTTCAGTCAATGGAACAACACCGTGTCATTATCAACAGCTGCCTTTGGGACCCGACGTCTCCGAGGCATGTCTGTGATGTCATTTCCTGTGCACAGCTTTAGCTGGAGGGAAGACGGACTGTGGTTCGTCTTCCAGTCAAAGCAAGACTCATTACATACATTTCCAATAATTCTCAGAGAGTTTTATGCATGTACAGAATTACTGGGGTGATAATCAAATTCTGTACAAATAAAGCAATAACAAATCCGTGCGGCGACAATATGAATGAGTGTCTCCAATAAAACCACATTTCCATTCAATGAACGTGATCATTTTCATTGACTAAGTTGCTTTCTCACGACGCCTCCATTCAAGTACGAATGTGCACATTGATCACGAAAATAATTTGATTACCAGATAAAAACTCACTTCAATAGTCAGCGAATGGATGTGTGATGGCACGTGATTTCCCCAAAATCCCATTTCTACAGCAAACTAACCACCGTAACCCCATGTTTATTTTCTTAACTCTCTCGCCAAGGTTCAGCGGAGACCACGAGAACACAAACGTTCCCCCCAAACTCAACAGAATGACCTCAGATGGTTGATGAATATATTCATGAAATGGGAAACCCTTTCCCCCAAATATGTTTATTGTTCTACTTTCCACGGACTCCGCTCTAATGACCCTCGGTCCAGCACGGGATTGTGGGAGATATTCTCTTTTGGTTACATAAGCTTTGAAAAGCCAAACTCTCGGATACTGTACATTACCTGATTAATTAATCAACAAATGGCCCGGGTCTAGGCGTAAAAGTCCACCGCATGCAAGCTAATATCAGCGAGGCTCGATCTATCACTGCTCTCGCTGACAGCCTGCCGTACATCTCAAGGACTTTTTCATTAACTCTCCTTAAATAATCTTCCTTTTCAGGACGTCCCTTCTTAAAACCACACGTGGAGAGGGTTTTAGAAATTAATCTATATCAAGCGTCTGAGGCACACAAACAGGTACGTTCAAAAGCGACTCTTTGGCTCCTTCAAAGGGTTTCTTGTGGGCTGAATGCACATTCTTTAATTCGCTGATGAAATGGACCGAGTGCATTGTGTTTTATTCATCTCCACAATGCCTGAGGCTTTAAGTGTAATTGTCACTAACACATGAACAACACGACTGGGTTGTATTTGATGTGCAGACAGTACTTCTGTGACCTGTGGGATGGGACGAGTCTCCCAGTTCACTTCGTTCATTTTGCTAAACATGGAAAGTAATCCGCTCTGGCACGTTCCCTAGACCTCACATTGAGAGTTTGTTTTCACTCTTTACAAGAGCCTCTTATAAAGACCCCAAAGAAATGGCTCGACGTCAGTGATGTTAGGGGGAGAGACACATTTGGATATAATTCGATTATAAACATGGATTTTAAAATGGAAATTTGGGATATTTACACACTGTAAAAAATATTTCTGCAGTTTGTTATCTCTAATTAAAATTCAACATTAGAATAAGTAATAATGTGTTGTTTCAACTTAAACAAATTAAGTGTTCATGCTTGATATCAAATTATAAGTTTAGTTAAGTTACATCAAAGATTTTAAGTTGTAAATATTTACAAATATTTTTGCTTGGTTTTCCTTATAGAAAAATATTTAACTTTTTGTATATTTTATATATTTTCTAATAGTGAATTCTGTAAAGTTTTAGGAGTATATAAAAACAACGCAAACAGACATGAACCAAAAATAAAAACTCCAATGTAATGTTTTTTGTTCTTAAGTAAACCTTTATGTGAAAATCTTAAAAGTGAACTCACATCTCTTTTGCTCCACCCTGATAAGGTTTCACTCCATTTTAGATTCACATTATAGTTTTGTAGAATCCAAAGCACTTGGATATTATTATTACATTTCTTCAATTTCACTTTTGCAATGTACATTATTGTATATCTCATTCATACATCAGAGTTGTTATTGTTAAATAAAATGACTAAAAATGTGTTCATTGAAATAAAGCTAAAATAATAATAATAACTAAAACTTGAAAAAAAATTGAATGTTGCATTGACAAAATACTAAAATAATATAAGTTGAAGCACTAAAATTACAAAAACTGACATACAAATAAATTAAAGATAAATAAAAAACAAGAACTAATACAAATTTGAAATCACTTAAAAATTATGAAAACTTAAAATTAAATAAAAAATATCTAAATAAATATTAAAACATATTAGTATAGCATATAAGTAACACTAAAATGAAAATTCCTTCAATCCATCTACTAATCTAAATCATCTATTAAGAGTTGAGTTTTATTGTGTTTACATATTCTATAAGCCAAAATGTCAGCTAAATTTCCGAGAGCCGCAGTTATCTGAGACTGATTTTACTGCACATGCACATCTGAGACGAACAGGACCGACCGGTCTCGACACGTCTTCTGTGATCAAACGATCTGAACAATCCCTAATAGCTTCAGCAGTGTTTTCTTGTCTATGCTACACAGAAACAGAACAAGCTGAATGGCGGAGACATAATTAAGTGGTGAACGAATCAGAAACAACACAATACACGGAGACAATGTTCTCTGTCCTTTTGTGCTCCGGCTGAATGAGCTTGAATCAGTGCTATTGGTGTTGGCAGAGCTGGCAGTGAGACGGGCCGTCACTCGTAATAACGCCAGAATCTGGACTCAGCGGTAGGTGAACAGTCTATTTGTGGAGAAGTTTTAAAGCTGTTTGCTCGAGCCCTCGGGTCAGTTTACCACTCACTCACTCACTCAGCATCCCACCGATCGCACAGGATACAGCCACAAATCCAGCAGCTTTACAAACCTACAAAACTAGATCTGTCTGTCTGTCTGTCTGTCTGTCTGTCCATAAATTCACTTCAAGCTTTATTTTGTGAGTAGGTTCGTATGGCATTCACTCTCACACACACACACACACTAGAGGCTGACATTTTTTCGGGAATACCGCGGGATGGGAAACAAAATCGCTACGAATCACGTGATTGGGACGGGAGAGGAAAACATTTAATCTGGAGTGGGCGGGACCGGGAATAAATATCCAACTTTACACACAAATATACGTTTTATATAAATAAACTATAAACTGTATATTTTAATTCTGAACTCAATTCTAGTTGCCCTGTCTCTTTACGCTCTCCTCCTGTTTGCTTTGGGGTGGCTGGTTAAGTGAATGACGCAGTCCGTGATGGACAGATTGTTAACGGCTGGTTTATGTGGTAATACACTGGCAGGACATCCAAACGCTCACCTATCATTCATCAACCTCAAATATGGCTTTTCATCTGAAAGATGTATGTAGTAGCAACTTTACATGGCCGCTCAATATGATGTTAACCTAGAGAAATGTGCGCTATTGAAGTGTTTGTGTGGAAGCGTTGCTGCAGGACAGGCTCCGTGCGCTCACTTGCTCTTAAAATCTCCGTCATTTTTGGTCAAACAGATAAAAGTAGCCTAATACATCTTTCGAATCTGTAAAGACTCTACGTTATTTGTGTGCACTCAGAATAACAACGAAACGTTGCGCTTTTAAGCAAACAGGATGCGCTTTAGGTCTCATGTGAACTTGAGCAAGAAACTTCGAAACTCCGTCTTTGAAAAATATATCTATAGAGAGTGAAATATAAAAAATAAATACAAATAAATAAATAGAAAACGTGTGTGTTAGTATGGATGATTTACCTGAAATTTAATCTGTGCAACACTGTGCATAAGATGGCTTTCAGTTCAATATAATAACAAAAACAGGGGCGCTGGAAGGTGTTTTATGTAGGGGTGCTGTGGGAGGGATGGGGGTAGTCAATTGCCGCGTATAATATTACGCCAAATAGAAACAGAAAATCGTGCTATAGCCTACGCACTTTCATGAGATCGTGTTAGACAACAATTAGCTATTTTACAAATGGGAAATGGCTGCAACGAATTCATAACAATGTTTTACATTCAAGCTACATTCAAGCTTAAAAACCCTTAAAATGTATAGTGAAAAGTTCTTTTAAAAGCATCTGGAATGCAATATAGTAATTTTAAAGCTGTTTTTAAAGCATTTGCTGCATGGATTAAAAAGATAGGCCAATAAATAATTAACTCCTATTAGTCAGACAAAATTGCATTGCAGCAAATCCTTTACATTTCAAGGACAAATATTTACATACATGTTTTTTATTATTGAATACAATTATAAAAAAAAAACGCAAATTATAATCGGGCCTGTTTTAGGCTTTCCTTATTTTTATATTTTAGATGGTGAGGTGAAAAAAAATGACTCGCCATTTCCTCATTGGACGCGCAGAGAGAAATATATGCATCTTAACGGATTACATAGGCTAATGAAGAGTTTTTGCTTTGCTTTGAATTATTTCGTTTTAAAGTAGTATTTTAAAGCTTTCTATAGATATATTTATCATATCTCTGAGCCAGTTTCGAGTTGCCGAGTTTCGGTTCATCATTGAAGCGCTCTTGTTCAAAACCTGCAGAAAGTGCATTCTCTGTTTTCCTATTTTATAAAAGCACAATGTTGATATTGTGAATGCACACAAATAAAAGTAGACCCTTTACAGTTCAAAATGATATATTACTCTTACCTTTATGAGAAAAAAATCACACGGCGTATTTTAAGTTGTTTTTACTGTAAGAAAACAATCCTCCATGTCCTGTAAAGCTGGCTTCAGCTTCCACTCTCCACACAAATTGTTGGATATTGCACATTTATATAGGTTAAACATTTAAACTAACACTGTGATATGCTTGAACTGTTTATAGGCCTATCTATCGATTTTATTTTAGTCAAGTCGTGATTATTTGATAAGGCTAAATTAATCAAACATAGGCGATCAACTCTGATGCTGGCCGCTTGGTCATTGCTTAAAAGAAAAAAACATTTAACGAACAAAAAATGCTCCCAAGGTTTTTCTAAATTAACTTTATGAAGAAAAAAACGAAACATAGTCTAATCACTTTTCCATTACATACAAAACTGAACTATTTTAATAGGTAGCTATAAGCTGTTTTGGGAGAAGGGAAAGACTCATATCGCTGAGAACAAAAAAATATATATATTTTTTCTACCAGTACATCCATGATATTTCCATGTTCCGCTTTTAAGCCACAACCTACAGATCCCACAACACAAACATAACATTCACAAACATAAAAGCAAGCATTGGCAGTGCTGCGTGCATGATTTGGCAGGATGTGCCCAACGCGCGCATCAAATAGCCCTGCATCAGTTTAATAACTTTGATAACTTTAATTCTTACAACTGTTAAATGAATAGGCAAATGGTAAATATGTCGAAGATCACATAGAAATAGATAGCAAAATAGCCATTGTAAACCAAATGTTATAAACATCGGAGCAACCTTATAGCCTTTTTTTTTATTCACAACAGTTTACAGTTGCCCCCAGAAAAAAACAGGGGGTGCTGCAGCACCCTCAGCACCCCCTGTTCCCGCGCCCCTGAACAAAAAACTACATCTTGGGTTTGTATTCAACTAACAAGGTGGGCACGCTGTAGAGGTCTGCACGGGCTCAAAACTGAAGCCCGAACCCGGCCCGTACCCGAGATTGTCTGACCCAACCCGACCCGACCCGAGCGGCACGGTTAAATTTAGAGCCCGAACCCGACCCGAGATCCCCCAAACGAATAGCCAACAAAAAAAAAAGGAAAAAGGCTGCATTTCACGATTGCATGCAAAGAAATAGATTAATCAAGGCTCTGCCATTTCACAAACATTTACCAGTTATGAAAGTTTGTGAACATCAGGTGCAGCGGTCGCATACATTCTGCCGAGTTTATGAATTTTTTATGGACAAGAAGATGATGACCGTGCAAATTATGGTAATTTTTTGTCAGTTAAGGCTCGTTAGCATTCTGTCTACTTTAAATCAGACATAAGCTCTTAAATAAGATTGTATTTATTTGAATGAATTAATCATTTATTGAGAGAGAGAGAGAGAGAGACCGGCGAGCGAGCGAGAGACCGAGGAAAGTTGCGTGCATGTGAACCTGCGTCTGCCGTCTCTCTCACAAGCAATGAGGCTTAGTTACTTCAAAACAGCGATTTTGCCGCCTCATTGCAGATAAATATAATGTTGTGACTTGCGAGTCAGTAGCCTGTCGAAGCTATTTTACTAATAAAAGTGTCCGTGATGTTTGTGCTCTGCGCGATCTCTGATATCTGTGTGCAATGTGTGTGCGTGCGTCTATGAAAGCAGCAAAGCCTCTGCATATAGTTTTGGCTACAAACCCGAACCCGACCCGAGCCCGAGGCTATCCATTAAACATTAACCCGAAACCCGACCCGAAACCCGACAGTATTTCGGGACCCGCGGGTTCGGGTCGGGTAGCAGACCTCTAGCACGCTGTGATCTGTACTATATTTTTACTGTAATTGACAGATTAAAAAAAATAAATAAATAAAACAACACGGGAGTGGGAGGGAATGGGAGTCATTCTTCCGGGAGTGGGCGGGACGGAATTTTCCCCAGTTTTTTCGTGGGATTGGGACAGGAAGAGATACATTTTGTGGGAGTGGACGGGAGAGGTTTGAGAATTCACTCCGTGTCACCACACACACACACACACACACACACACACACACACACACACACACACACACACACACACACACACACACACACACACACACACACACACACACACACACACACACACACACACACACTGTGACTTCATCATAAAGTGTGGTCTCCAGTATTCAGAGCACACAAGTACAGTTTAATGGGCCATTACTAAGCATTTCTCCCCTCTGCTCCTCTGACAGCCGTGAGTAATGAGCACCTAAACACCTGCCGGCTTCAAACACACACACACACACTCACACACACACACACACACACACACACACACACACACACACACACACACACACACGCACACACACACACACACACACACACACGCCTGTGCAGGTGAGAAAAGAGGTAACACTCAACATCACCTCACACACACACACACACACACACACACAAGTTTGTTTTTCTATCACAATAGGACCTCCCATACACTTCTGCTGCTTAAACCAAACACATTATAATTACTACACCCTTCCCTACAGCTTCTGGCAATTCTTATTTCTTACATGTGAACTATGGCCTTTGCCATGCTCCAAACAGCACAGGAATAGTGTATTTACACACTACTCATACTATTTCTGTACTAGGTAGTAAGCATGCTATGCAAATTTAGTAGGTCAAACAGGCATTCGACACAGAGAGTCTGTATACTGTGGGCTCTCCTTGAATTTCCATCATCAAGAAACTGATTTTAACTGATCTCCTTGACTCATTAGTAGACTGAACTACCAATAGATTAGACCAGCGGTCTTCAACCGGGGGTCCACGAGCCCCAGGGAGTCCGCAGCGGCCAATTAATGTTTGATCACAAAGGTTTTTTTGTTACACAAAGTTCCATGTTTCTGTCGCCTAAGGGGTCCTTACCCTGAAAACATTGAAGACCCCTGGGTTAGACATTTGTGTCCCTGGAGCACAGAAGCAGTCATAAGCAGCACAAGTATATTTGTAGCAATAGCCAACAATACATTGTATGGCTCAAAATTATACATTTTATTTTTATGCCAAAAATCATTAGGATATTAAGTAAAGATCATGTTCCATTTGTATTTTATTTTTCCTACCGTAGATATATCAAAACTTTTTGATTAGTAATATGCATCGCTAAGAACATCATTTGGACAACTTTAAAGATGATTTTTGCAGCCTCAGATTCCAGAATTTCAAATAATTGTATCTCAGCCAAATATTCTCCTATCATAACATACATCAATGGAAATATTATTTTAAATCCCTTATGTCTTGTAGTCCAGGGTCACATTTATACACAGACAATTGACTGAATCAAATTGGTGTAGAAACAATTTTCAATTAAATTGCTAGCTCATTTAGCAAATAATCACAAAGAAAATAGTAAGCAACACAATTTATGAAATGTTAATTATGTTTATTAAGACTTTCTTGTAATATTTTATTTACAACTCTTTTTTTCTGAGTAGTTAAAATAACAGAATTTAGAATTGAAAATATTATAATTTATTTAAAAATAATATATACACTTCCATTCAAAAGTTTGGAATTGTTTTAATGCTTTCAAAAGAAGGCTGCATTTATTTGTTCAAAAATACAGCAAAGACAGTAACATTGTGAAATATTATTACAATTTAAAATAACTGTTTCCAAAGTGAATATATGTTAAACTGTAATTTATTTCTGTGATCAAATATGTATTTTCAGCATCATCACTCCAGTACTCAGTGTCACATGATCTTCCGAAATCATAATAATATCAAGAAACATTTCTGATTATTATCAATGTTGAAAACAGTCGTGCTGCACAATATTTTTGTGGAAAGAAACCATCATACATTTATATTTCAAAGTTTATCTGATGAATAGAAAGCTGAATATATATGTATAATTTGTTTCAACATTATACATGTATTTTGTGATCAATTTAATGCTTGCTAAATACATTTATTAATTTCTAAAACAATAATAAATGTAATATAGTGCATGTATTTTTCTCAACATATTATAAAAAAAACTACAACCATATGTTTCTCACAGCACAGTATGCATGTATTCTGTTCTAAGCATACGGTATCTATTATTTAGTCACGTTATGTTGCTGTTTCCACTCTGGGAGCATGAGGAAGGTCCACACAAGAGAGTTTTTTCAGTTTCCACAAGGTTAGACCAAGGACCATATGTACACAAACACACTCCAACTACACCTTCAGCACAGAATCAGAGATTTACTCAATCACGGCCTCGTACAGGAGTCACTGCATCCGTCACGACACGAGCCAAAACGTGAGTTTACCCAAAGGACCATGCTATTATACTGAACAGCCCACGTGTGCGGCGGAATAATGCCATCTCCTCAATCACTCCTTCATCTCTGTCACAGCTAGCATTTCACCACACAGAGCAATGCGTTACAATGGCCTGTTTACACTACAGAGACGTGACACGGGACGCACAGCAATGAATGTATCGCATCCCCAACCCAGTGTGTGACCTTTCACGTGAACATATGCACTTGATATTGTAGACTAATAATACTTTTATTAAAAAAGATTCAAAAGAAAAAATATAGAAATGAGTGACTCTGATTATTTTACTTCAAATCATTTATTCATTTAAATTTCAAGAAGACTGCAACTTAAAAATAAATTTAACATTAAATTATAGTTAGCAATTATTTTATTTTAAATCACTAATTTTATTTACATTATTAAAAAACAGCAAGATGAAAAAAGAAAATCTGAATGCATTATTTAGTGTGATTATTTTATTTTAATTATTTTTATAAAAAATAGCAAGACAAATGTAATGCATTACATGTGATTATTTTATTTGTAATTATTTAAATAATAAAAACTGCAAATTTAAAATATATATATTTTAATGCTTTAAATTACTGTGATTAATTACTGTATTTTAAATATTTTACTGTATTTGTTTAACAAACAGCAGTCTAAAAATGTCAATTTTAATGCATTAATTTAGTACAGTTCATTATTTTCAATAATTATTTCATGTAAATGATTACAGCCAGTCAGTAATAAAAAACAGAACACATTAAAATTGTATGATTAATTTTAAAGTATTTCATTAAAAAACTGCTAATTTTAAATTGTATATGAATGTAATACATGTATTTAATTTTAAATATATAATTTTATTTTAATTTAAAAGTGATTTGAATGATGATATGTTAATATGCACATAAACATATTTCCCCCCCTAAAAACCGGGCAGTTCAAGCTTGACAGCCCTAGAAATATTGTCTTTAATTTATTTATTATTTATTTGTTGGTATTGGTGGAAGCTGATTTAACCTGCTCTTCCATTCACTGCTGTCAGTGACATGGTTTATATTCTGCTTTTATGTGGATGATACCTCAGCTGTATTGATTTAGAGAGCAGTAATGTACTGCTATGTCTCCAGCAGACCTGTTATTGTGTCTAAAAGACAAGAGGTCTGAGGTGACGGTCGTAGACGGACCTGAACCCGACGCTCTACACAACTGGACATGACTCTCTTATAAAGGCCAAAAGGACACATTAAGAAGACAATGGCTGAAACCACCGGTAATGCTCAGAGGAAGTTGTGTTCCCAAACACTTTGAGCAGTGAAGGCCGTACGAGTCTTGCTTTCGATATGTTCCTGCAGTAAATGAGCAGGTCGTTAAGCAGCTAAAGAGCAGCAGGTCAGAGTCCGGTAATACAACGAGCAGTCTCTCTATTACAGAGCTGCCCTGAAGAAATCCAGCACACAATCAGTCTGAGAGCGTTACCATTACCATCGCTCCGTCCAACTACAGCATCTACAATGACATAAGACAATGAGCCATTATATTAAAAAACTATTGATACTAATCCAATACTTGTCTCTTGCTAATTTTGGGGTACCAAATCCAAAAATAATGTCTGTTTTGCTCGAGCATGTCAAAATATGATGCATTTGTTGCTTTTGACAATCATTTGTGCAGTGAAGAAGTCTTGCATTATCTCTTAACCAGCAGAAAAACACCACAAACACGTGATTCCTGTCTTTTCCTGAGCAGAGATCAATTCTCACAGCGTTTATATTTGTATGATGACTGTATTTTATATCTCATCCTGATTTTGAGGACAGAAGAAAAAGCAAACGTGAGGCTGATGTTGTCCTTCCTTCAAACAGCGACAGAAAATAACATGTTTTGTGAATAAAATGTGTTATGATTATTTTATTTTCAGTCGATGGCAATTTTACTGCATGAAGTTATTGTGAATATTTGTTTTTATAATTGATTTTATGTACATTTTTAGAAAACAGCAAGTTAAAAATGAATACATGATGGAAAGTTTTATTAAGATTTTTTATCTCATGATCACTTTTACTTTCTTTTGTAATATTTCAGCAAAAAAATGTTTGCTTAAGTTATGGAGTTACAAATAATTGTAATAATAATAATATGCATGGTCGAAAATTCAGCATTATGACCATTTTTGTTTTATTTTTCCAGACATTTTTGTCTTTAAGATATATATGTACAGTATATATATATATATATATATATATATATATATATATAATTTTTTTTTCTATGTCAATTCTCGTTAGGTCTTAGTTCACAGATGACATTCACCCAGACATATACTTTCATAGAAAATACAGTAAAAATAGTATCTTTCATTATAATCGGCCCTTCAGAGCAAAAGCCAGGGCCGTTCTGCTCCTACGGCGAAGCCCGCACAGCTGCATGTCATTTAAAAATCTCCTTGTTAGGGTGTTGAAGAAGAGAAAGCTGGATCTGTGCGCTCCTCCTGTTCCTCTTGTGTTATAGGGCAAGAGGAGGATGTTCACTCAAGGGCAAAGAAAGGCAGAAATCACAGCCAGCATTTTAAAGACGGCGGGTCATATCTAATTAGGAGGAGAGAGACAAAACGAATGAAGGGAAGTGCAGGAGAATCAAGTGTCTCTCCAAATTTCCCTAGCCTTCAGTACTTAGCCCATGTTAATGGGAACATCATTATTTTCCGCCCGAGTCACTACACCGCCGCCGTTGTCCGGGCGACAAGCTCTGTTGTTTATAACGATGTTATGTGCCAAAGCTGGCGATTACGCCGGTCCCCACGGACCTCATTATCCCTGACCTCTAACGTCACACCGCCATCCGCTGACAAACCCAGCATCACAGGAGGTGCGAAAAAAGATACTCCGGCCTTGAGTCTCCTCAGTAAAGAAGATGTAGGATTGACGGACACTTTGCATCACACACACTCAAGAAGGATGTCCAGCGAGTTAGCATCCAAGCATCGTTATTTCTGTGGACTGAATTATAAAAACAAGAAGGCAAATTAAAATCTTGGTGCAGAGGGTTACGGGAAGCGTCCTGCTAACTGTGAAGGGCACTTGATGAATATATTCATGATATCACTGCTGGAATCCGGAGGGGGTCGCAATAGAAAAGTTATTTTACACATCCTCTGCGTGTGTACATGTGTATGGACATCATAAATATATGCAGCTTTAACCAATTTACAGGAATCCAAAAGGCCAAATAGATGGAAGGGATATTGGTCACAGAAAACCCAAGGAGAACAGAATTTGCACTTCCAAGAGGAAATACCATTGACGTGAAACACATGTAGGCTACAGAATTAGGTTCCCTTTCAGTCGGTCACTCCGAGTCACGTCGGATGACCGACGAATTGGGATCTCGCCAGAGAGACCTATCCACTTCGAGTGTAACTAAACGAGCCAATGGACATTGGCATGCGATCATTGCATCCAGCTGCCGCTGATCACAGCGTGAGTATAAGAGGCAGCCGGTGCACCGACATTATCATCCTTTCGCTCGAGCCGAGCGGTGGTATTCACTACTGCTCTTCCTGTCTGCAGTGAGAAACTGAGCGAGTGCGGGCGTTACAGCACGGCAGCGGTGGTCGCGGGTCTCACGGGAGAGAGAGAAAACGGTTCCTGAAGACAGTCACACTAGGAGTGTGCGGTGGCCAGCCCCCGCGTGCTTCAGCACTAAGAGAGCAGATTTCTAAAAGAGTACACGGGTGATCGCGTCTTTTAAAGATGTCTTATCACCCGCGGCGCTTCTGGGTGCGGTCGATCTCTGGCGCCTCAGGACGGTCACGATCACTGCCTCACGGTGTCTGGGCATTCAGCACGCTGAGGAAGCTGTGGATGGTTCATGTTCTTCATGTGGGGACATGACCATCTCGGAGTTGCGCAATAGACTCTGCTGTGTCAAACATGGCGGAGTCCTCTGCCTCTGCCGCGATCTGGCGCTCGTCCCTGGCACAAAACGGGCGGCACAGCATCCGTGGAGTCAGAGGTGATCTGAGGATTACGGTGAGGGCTTCCCAAGTGGAGGTTCTCACCCTCAGGCACTCCGCAGCCGGGCGGGGTACCGCTGGTTCGGACTGGGGCCTCTGCTGAGTGGGGTACCCCACCCGCTTTCCTTCGGTGCCTCCTGATGACCAGATGTCGGTCGCTGCATCGGAGGGCGAGCCCTCTCTCCGGGATGACGACTCGGCTGCGTTGCTCTTCGGGTGTGGTAGCGTTGTCCCGAGCCAGACCCAGAGATGACGGCTATGCTTTCCGGGCCGCCGAGAACGCCGGGCTCGTGTGGAATCCTCCACCGTCCCGACCCTTCTAGGTTGGACGAGTGGTTTCGGGGGTCGCGCTGGTTTTCAGCGCCCCGGTGCCATTCTTTCCGGAAGTGCATGAGGAGCTTACAAGGTCATGGAAGGCACCTTTACTGCCCGAAATAAACCTTGTGGCTCCTCCCTCACCACCCTCGATGGTGGAGCCACTTTGGGGTACACGGGCATCCCTCTGTGGAGCGGTCTGTGGCCATGCAGTTGTGTCCAACAGTCGCCCACTCTGCGGGTGAACCGTGTCCCCTCACGGGCCTGTGGCACTGCCAGGCCTCACTGGCAGTGCTTATAGAGCCTGTGGGAGGCGGCTTCTGCCCCACACGCCATGAGTGCTACTTGCAGGTCCATCAGGCCAAAGCACTGAGAGACCTGCACGAGGGTGGGCACGACCTGGCGGTTCTACATGAGCTGCGTGTTGCGACGGACCTCGGCCCGAGCGACGAAGGTGACCGCACAGTCTCTGGTCGGGCGATGTCCACGCTTGTGGTCCAGGAGCGCCATCTCTGGCTGTGTCTCACTGACATGAAGGAGCAGGAGAAGGTACAGTTCCTGAATGCTCCCGTGTCACAGACCGCCTTTTCGGGCGACGCTGTCGAGAGCTGTGCCCAGCAGTTTCGCAGCACAGAAGCAGACTGAGGCGATCAAGCACATCATGCGCCGGAGGAAACCCGCTGCTGCTTCCACTCCGCTGCAGCCCCTCAGCCTGCGCCGCCGGGCGCCCCTGTGGCCGCCCGCCTCCCACGCCGCTGCAGCAGCCTTCCACCGTGCGGCGTCGTGGAGCCGGTCACAGACAGGACGCCCAGCCCGTCCAGGCCCCCGCCAGACCAGGCGGCAAGCGCAAGTGCAAGAGGCCCTGAGACGGGCGACCCAGAGATGGAGAGAACTGCTCGTCGGGAGATGGTGACCGCACCACTCCCTCCCCCGGAGGAGGGCCGGGTGGAGAATCCTTTGTTTCGTTTTGTTTTGTTCCGCTGGCCCAGCAGCCAGCGGTACCCAAAACTTCAATAAAAGAGCAGTTTCCTCAGTCTCTGGGTCTCAAGAGGAGGAGAGTGGTGTACCGTGCATCACGGGATCACTTCCCTCCTCCTCTCTCGCCAGGCAGGGGGGGGTTGCCCAAGAGCACCCCTCCTGCCCATTTGTGGAACCGGGTAAGGGCAGTAGCACTCAAGCCCCGCTACAAGTCGTCACACGCAGCCGGGCTCCCTGCGTTTCCTCCCACACGGAATCAGGTGAGTGTTACACTACACACCCAGACCCGCCCCCGCCATCACAGGCCAGGCCTTCACAGGCCCCGGCCGGGTCCCTGTGTTCCACATCGCTGCCCCACCACGTGCGTCGGTGGCTCCGTTGGTGCCGCTGGCACGGTCTCTCGGAGCCTGGCTAGCGCTCCCCAGTCCGTCTCGGTGGCTCCCACGGACCATCAGACTCGGCTATGCGATTCAGTTCGCCGGCGTCCCCAAGTTCAGGGGCATCCGGTTCACTTCAGTCAAACCCGCCGATGCTCCTGTCTTGCGTCGGAAATCGCAGTCCTACTGGCGAAGGATGCGATAGAGCTGGTCCCTCCAGCCGATATCAGGTCGGGGTTGTTCAGCCCCTACCATTGTGCCCAAGAAAGGTGGTGGGTTACGACCGATCTTGGATCTGCGAGTTTTGAACCGTGCACTTCACAAGCTGCCGTTCAAGATGTTGACGCAGAAACGCATTTTGGATGCGTCCGTCCCTAGATTGGTTTGCAGCGATCGACCTGAAGGACGCGTACTTTCATGTCTCGATCCTCCCGCGACACAGCCCATTCCTGCGTTCGCGTTCGAGGGACAGGCGTATCAGTACAAGGTCCTGCCCTTCGGCTGTCCCTGTCGCCTCGTCTCCACCAAAGTCGTGAGGCGGCCCTTGTCCCCTGAGAGAACAAGGTGTGCGCATTCTCAACTACCTCGACGACTGGCTCATACTGCACAGTCTCGCAGGCAGTTGTCTGCACACAGGGACCTGGTGCTCAAGCACCTCAGCCTGCTGGGCCTTGGTCAACTGGGAAAAGAGCAAACTCGTGCCAACGCAGAGGATCTCTTTTCTCGGCATGGAGTTCGATTCGGTCAACCAAACAGCACGCCTCACCCAGGAACGTGCTCAGTCAGTGCTGAACTGCTTCAAGACCTTATCAGGCAGGACGGCGGTTCCACTGAAACTCTTTCAGATGCTCCTGGGGCATATGGCTGCAGCCGCGGTGACAGTTCCGCTCGGTCTGCTCCATATGAGACCGCTTCAGCACTGGCTCTATGGCCGAATCCCGAGGTGGGCGTGGAAACGCGGCACTTACCGGGTTCAGATTACACCGGCCTGCCGCAAGACCTTCAGGCCGTGGTCAGATCCTCGTTCCTTCGGGCAGGAGTGCCCCTGGAGCAGGTATCCAGGCATGCTGTGGTATTCACAGATGCCTCATCCACAGGCTGGGGAGCCACGCAACGGGCACGCAGTATCAGGGGTTTGGACGGGTCCCCAACTGCATTGGCATATCAATTGCCTCGAGTTGCTAGCAGTACGCCTTGCCCTGAGCCGTCTCAGAGGGCGCCTTCAGCGCAAGGACGTTCTGGTCCCGTGACGGACAACACTGCGACCGTTGCATATATCAACCGGCAAGGCGGTTTGCGCTCCCGTCGCATGTCGCAACTCGCCCGCCACCTCCTCCTCTGGAGTCAGAAGCATCTGAGGTCGCCGTTGCCATCCACATCCCAGGAGTGTTCAATCGGGCAGCCGGACGAGCTGTCCCGAGCAGCACTTCCAGGCGAGTGGAGACTCCATCCCCAGGCGGTTCAGCTGATTTGGGGCGGTTCGGAGCTGCCCAGGTCGACCTGTTTGCATCTCCAGAAACCACCCACTGCCAAGAGTTCTACTCCTAACCGAGGCAACGCTCGGCACGGATGCACTGGCACACAGCTGGCCCCCGGGGCCTGCGCAAATATGCACGTTCCCCAGTGAGCCTACTAGCACAGACACTGTGCAAGATCAGGGAGGACGAGGAGCAGGTCTTGTTAGTGGCTCCATATTGGCCCAACAGGACCTGGTTCCCGGAACTCATGCTCCTCGTGACAGCCCCTCCTGGCCAATTCCTCTGAGGAAGGATCTGCTTTCTCAGAGACGGGCACCCCATGGCACCAGCGCCCGGACCTGTGGAAACTCCACGTATGGTCCCTGGATGGGACGCGGAGGTTCTAGCTGACCTACCCCAGGAGGTAGCACTCACTATCACTTCAGCACGGGCACCGTCCACGAGGCAGGCCTATACTCTGAAGTGGAACCTGTTCGTCGAATGGTGTTCCTCCCACCAGGAGGACCCCCGGAGATGCTCGATCAGAGCTGTGCTTTCCTTCTTACAGCAAGGGTTGGAGCGTAGGCTGTCCCCTTCCACCCTTAAGGTTTATGTGGCCGCTATTTCTGCTTACCACGACCCCGTAGAGGGGAAGTCGGTGGGGAAGCACAATCTGGTTGTCAGGTTTCTTAGAGGGGCCAGGAGGTTGAACCCTCCTAGGCCCCCCTCTCTACCCTCTTGGGATTTGGCTTTGGTGCTAAGAGCCCTAATAACTGCCCCCTTTGAGCCTTTGCAGTCAGTCGAGTTGAAGTTTCTATCTATGAAAACCCTACTCCTGACTGCATTGGCCTCGATCAAGAGGGTGGGGACCTGCAGGCATTTTCGGTCGACGATTCGTGCCTTCAGTTTGGGCGGCTGACTCCAGTGCAACACTGAGGCCCGGCCCGGCTATGTGCCCAAGGTTCCTACCACTCCCTTCAGGGACCAGGTAGTGAATCTGCAAGCGCTGCCCCCGGAGGAGGCAGACCCAGCCCTAGCTTTGCTCTGTCCGGTACGCGCACTGCGACAGTACACGGATAGAACTCAGAGCTTTAGGACCTCAGAGCAGCTCTTTGTCTGCTACGGTGGACAGCAGAAGGAGAGCTGTTTCCAAGCAGAGGATGGCCCACTGGATAGTGGATGCTATCACCTTGGTCTATGAAGCACAAGGTGTGCCCTGCCCGCTCAGGTTGCGTGCTCACTCCACTAGGGGTGTTGCATCGTCCTGGGCGCTGGCTTGTGGCGCCTCGCTAGCAGACATCTGTAGAGCTGCGGGTTGGGCGACTCCCAACACGTTCGCTAGGTTCTATAGCCTGTGTGTCGAACCGGTTTCCTCCTGTGTTCTCACCTCAAACGGGTAGTGGCACTGAAACGCCTTATTCTCCAGAGAGTTCCCTAACCGGGCAAACCCTGTCGAGTCCTCCAGCACTCCGGTGCCCAGACGTGGCGGAACGTACGGTGCCAGGCCTTTCAGCCAATGAATTCTTGAAATCTGGTGTGAGGCTAGTGCCCATATGAGTGACCCTGTTGGGATCCCATATGTGTTTTCCACGGTATGCTTATTAGAACCGTGTTCCCCAGGTAGACCATGTTCTGCCGTCTCTAATGATGCAGCCTGAGCCATCACAGAGACTTCCATGTGCATTGGGCCCTACGGGGTTACTTCACATGAGTAATGTCACTTAACCCCCTCTGGGAGGAGGTGACTCCGCAGTGTGCCTCTTCCAAGTGGAAGGGCACACTTTCCCAGTGTTATTCAAGTCCTACTGTTTGGGTTGCTCTAGGGACAGCAGTAGTCGACCTTCTCTGTGTAGCCCGGTCCTATCGTCTGCCTTATAGGAAGGATCAGGAGGTCTACACAGGGCGCTGGAAGGGGCAGCTCCTGTGGCGCTTTGGTAGGGATCCCAATTCGTCGGTCATCCGACGTGACTCGGAGTGACCGACTGAAAGGGAACGTCTCGGTTACGTATGTAACCCTCGTTCCCTGAGGGAGGGAACGGAGACGTCACGTCCCGTCGCCACAGTTGCTGTACCACCGCTGGGCGGCCGGGTCTCCGGCTCGGCTCCTCAGCGAAAACATGATTAATGCGGTGCACCGGCTGCCTCTTATACTCACGCTGTGATCAGCGGCAGCTGGATGCAATGATCGCATGCCAATGTCCATTGGCTCGTTTAGTTACACTCGAAGTGGATAGGTCTCTCTGGCGAGATCCCAATTCGTCGGTCATCCGACGTGACGTCTCCGTTCCCTCCCTCAGGGAACGAGGGTTACATACGTAACCGAGACGTTATCAAGGACGGTGGTCAAATATAGACATGTTTTTGGTCGTATCATTTTATTACAGAATATAATGACTGGCCAATCAGAAGCAAGTATTTCAGGGTTGTGTATGAAAATAAAAATATGTACTTTGTAAAAATGCTTTGAAAAAACTTATTAAAATAAATGCAAGAAAGAAAACCAGTCACACGTTGGTTTGCAATTATAAGAACTATTTAATCATTGTTGGTTGGGCTGTTTATGGAAGCTTGTTTTCCGCACGGAATATAAATACATTTTTATCTCGCAATTCTGACTTTCTTTCTCACAACTTGGACATTTCTTCTCTGAATTGCAACATTACATCTCGCAATTGAAAGTTATAAACATATAATTGTGATTTAACATCTCGCAATTTTGACATATCTTGCAATATTAACGTATAAACTTATAATTGCACATTTATATCTCATAATTCTGAGAAAAAAGTTAGAATTGGCAGATGTAAGCTCAAAATTGCAAGATGTAAACACAATTGTGAAATATAAAATAACAATTTAAAAAACAAAATTCAAGCCCAACATTGCAAGAAAAAAGTCTGAATTGCGAGATACAAACTCACAATGACATATTTATCTTTTATACTGTGGCAGAAACAGGTTTCCATAAATGTTGGTTGAAAACAAAATAGAGCTGTCAAACTGATTAATCCTGATTAATCGCATCCAAAATAAACATTTGTGTTTATATTATATATGTGTGTGTTTAAATTAGTGGTGGGCCGTTATCGGCGTTAACGTGCTGCGTTAACGCCGAGACTCTTATCGGCGATAAAAAATATCGCCGTTAATCTATTCTCAAAGTTGGGTTGGGAGCTGGGTCTATACTACGCAAGCTATGATGACTTTCACCCTGATATTTTAGCGGATGTATACCTAGCGAATTGCACTGTAGGGGCGAGAACAGTCTTGAACTAGAGGCTCGCAGTCCGTGATGGACAGATTGTTAACGGCTGGTCTGTGTGGTAATACAATCGGGCAGGACATCCAAACGCTCACCTATCATTCATCAACCTCAAATATGGCTTTTCATCTGAAAGATGTATGTAGTAGCAACTTTACATGGCCGCTCAATATGATGTTAACCTAGAGAAATGTGCGCTATTGAAGTGTTTGTGTGGAAGCGCGTTTGCTGCAGGACAGGTGTTCTGTCGACACCGGCGGCTTCATAGCTGCATCCATGTTAGCACGCCACGCCTGATGTGGTAATTTCACAGTAACGTTAGGCATACACACAGGTTCAAGCAGAGGGTGACACGGGGTGAATTCTCAAGTTCACATGAGACCTAAAGCGCATCCTGTTTGCTTAAAAGCGCAACGTTTCGTTGTTATTCTGAGTGCACACAAATAACGTAGAGTCTTTACAGATTCGAAAGATGTATTAGGCTACTTTTATCTGTATGACCAAAATTACGGAGATTTTAAGAGCAAGTGAGCTCACCGGAGCCTGTGTCCTGACATTTTATCCTACCACAAATTTTCTTACCTCGGCTTATTGCATGCGCGCATCAATATTGCATCCTATTTCTCACGCTGAACAACAATATTTAATATATCTGCATTACTGTAAGGGTATGTTTAGGGTTGGGGTTGGTGTACGTTAATAAAACACAATCTAAAATGTAGAAAAATATTTATTGTTGGTTTCCGGTACTAGATGTATCCCTTCTATCCACAACCGCTAATATAACACGTAATTACTGTATGTGCATTACTGTAAGGTGTGTAGGCCTACACATTACTGTAAGGTGTACACATTAATAAAACATAATTTAACAGGTAGAATTTTTCGTTTTGAATTGTACTACCCACTGTTTTAATGGAGGTAGCCGGGTTTGCTTCAGGAAAATGTATTTTTAAGAAGCTTTCCAATGGAAACAGTTCATCACGACCTCTTATGTAGGCCTACAGTTCAAAATTCATGTTTAACTGAATAAACAGTTAGTAAACACAAGTACATCTTATTGAACATAGTTTATTTTCATCACCAATTATCATAGTAGAACAGCTTTCTCAAGCAGTTTGTGATGCATTTTGAAACAGGAGATGAGCCCCTGGTCTAATCGCCACCTGGCTTGAGAAACCCGTTCTCAAAGACTTACTTTTAGTCATTATTTGGGTAGCACACATATTCTGAATGCCTTGAGAATTCAAATGAGCCATTTTAATCTAGATTAATCTAGATTAATTCCAAAATTAATCTAGATTAATCTAGATTAAAAATTAATCTATGCCCACCCCTAGTTTAAATACATACATAAACACACACACACACACACACACACACACACACACACACACACACACACACACACACACACAATGTCAACTGAAACTGTTATTTTCGATGTGAATAATCACGATTAATCGATTTAACAGCACTAAAACAAGCTGCATCTTCGATTATGTATGTTCAAGCTTGAAAAACAACAACCACAATTTGGTATCCAAATAAATTTAAGAGATTAAAAATGACTGCAATTTACAATAAAATGATTAAAACAATGTCATCATTATCTGTTGCAAGGTGAAAAACAACAACTCAAGCTGTATGCTTTAGTATGTCTGTTGAAGCTGAATTAATTGAAGAAATCTGTGTAGTGCAAGACGTGGGGGGGGGGAATTCAAAGGGGTGCTGCTTTGCAAATACTGCAATAATGATATGCCATAGAGCATATGAGATTCAAACCGCATTAGCAAAAAGCAAAAGTGATCAAACAAGGAAGCTTGTGTGAAGTGCGTGAGTTGAATGTCATGGAGGGAACCGTACAGCACTGTCAGCTACTCCGAGGGAGTCATTAGCTTTTGCACTGCATAGAGACAGAACATGATTTTAACATATCGCTAGGCTTCTCAACCCTTCTCTCTCATCTCTGTAACTCCGTCCAGACGAGCGTTTGGATCTGACACCCACTATAACCCAGCATATTTCACACATGCCTGTGCTAGCAAGAAACAGGGCAAAAGACAACAGTTTAATGTTCTCCATTCATCATCATGAGGCATCTCTAAAGAGTGAGAGTGTGAGTTTAAAGGGGGGTACAATGCTGTTTACACAGTTAAAGAGTAGGATTCTCGTGCTATGCATGGACAAAGTTGCAAAAAGCTATTTGGACGTATAACATTATGTATTTCTGTGCCAAAAACCTCCCTTCCAGGTACGTACAAGTTTCGGAGAGTTTTTCCTCGATCGTGGCTCTTGATGACGTAAACGACGGTGGAACTCCTTATATGGGCATTTCTCCGGAAGAGCAAGAGCTTCATTCATCCGCCTGCACTGCTGCATGGGAAGAGTGTCTCTAAAGAAGAGTGTTTTTGGTTGGGAAACGAGTGAAAGATAGCCTTGTTCAGCTTCCTGAAGAACCCAGCGTTATGTAAACAGTGGATGCAGTTTGTTTTTCCGGGGGAGCAAGGAGTTTCTCAAGTGTGTTTGTTGATGAATGTTTTATGAACAAGGCCCAGTTCGATGCTGGATGTGCACATCGTTTGATACTGAAAGATGGAGCGGTCCCAGCTATAAAAGATCCCGGTCATGATTCAGAACAGCAGACGGTAAGTAAAACGGCATCAAATGTGTGTTTTGATGGTAATCGGCACAAGTGCTCGTCACTCTTTAGCTCCGCCCACGCACGCCTCCAGGAGGTCAGCTGTTTTCTGAAAGAATTGTAAAGCTGTATCTTTCTTTTATAAATATGATAAAACTAAAGACTTTTTGGAGATATGAAAGATGCAGTACTACTCTATAGGTACTCAAGATTGGGTGAAACTGTGTGTGTTATATGCCCCCTTTAAGATACGATGACAGTGACCAATAATCCACATAACAATTGCTCTTTTTTAATCCAAAACCCTAAATGTAAAAATCTACTTTGATTCTGTAATATAAGTACATTGTGATACACTAAGAGCACAAAATGTATCTATTCATGTCTATATTCTTATTCAACAAGAATAAAGGCATTTTGTGTTTGGAAAGAGTGTGTTTGTGTGATAAATGTGTCTAAATGAATTGGGTGAGATCACCGTAGCACCCTATGCGACATATACAAAACTTCCTGTGTGACCTCAGAAAGCGGAGACAATCCATGACATGAACACAAGACAGAGGAAAGGAAACAGAAGAAAGCTCCCACAGGAGTAAAAGTGACCTAGATATGCCACCTCACAGTGCATACTCAATGGGACAGTCTGATCACAGACTCACACTCACACACACACACGCACACACACGCGCGCACACACACAGACACATGCACACAAATGTGTGCACACGCACACACAGACACATGCACACATGCACACACACAGACACGCACACACACACACACGCAGACACACGTGCACACACACAAACACACGCACACATGCACGCACACACACACACAGCCTCGGGGCAAGACAGGTGGAGGAAGGTTTGCTTACCTCTGAATCACATTTTAATGATGGGCCATGCCTGTGCCTCTAAATACAGCACGTTTCACTGAATATACTGTAACTGTGAAAATTTTTATTTTATGCCCAGGAAATATGTGTGCAATTATATGTAAATTTAGTTATGTATGAGCACGAGACAACAACAACAACAGCAAAAGAGTTGAATATATGAACAAAAAACAGCTGTAGTAGCATGGCTGCCATTGCTTGCATGCATGCAGTTTTTCTCCTTCTTGTAACCTTGTACAATCACCAAAACATCAGCATCTTTCGTTTTCTTTTTTCCTTTCCCTCACTTCTGTCCTGTCCTTTCCAGCCCTTTCTTTTCATTGTCTCCCTAGTGCCATAGAAATGCCCAATTACAAGCTCCTGAAGACAAACGAGTTGAACAACTAGCACTTAAGGCATCATCAGCCTGGGAACAACAGAAGAGAGGAGGGGAGAAAAAGGAAAGGAATATGTCATTTACCGAGGAATCGAAAACATGTACCTGACAGGAAAGATTGAATGGCGAGTTTGATCGTAATTGCCTTCCTTTGAAAGAAATGATACATATAATTCCACTCTGATTGGTATCAAATCATCAGTGTGAAAGCTATTTATCTTTTTTATTCATTTTTCATCACACAAGGCACTAAAATGGTCTGAGAATGACAGAATACGAGACAACAAAATAAAATGCGAAGAAAAAAGAAATTAAAGATGCTTTCAGCTCTGAAGAACCCATTTTTGCTTGCGTTATTCAAAATGACATCACACACACACACACACACACATGTTGTTTTTTATGGTTTACGGGGACTTTCCATAGGCGTAATGGTTTTTATACTGTACAAACTGTATGTGCTATTGCCCAACACCTACCCTACAACTAAACTGTTAATTTCTACTTTCCCCCCAAAAAACTCACTCTGTATGATTTATAAGCGTTTTGAATTATGGGGACACTGAAAATGTCCTCATAAATCACCTTCTCCTTGTAATACCTGTGTCATACCCATGTCATTATACAAATTTGTGTCCTCATAAACCACATAAACATGCACACACACACACACACACACACACACACACACACACACACACACATACACACACAAACACACACACACACACACACACACACAAACACACACAGAATACACATCTAGTGCTCTAAACCAAACAACCAACCAACCACATCACAAAAATAAATATTCAAACAACCTCATGATGTTAGTCTACGAGGATAAATAATTGTGTGGTTATCTGTGATGGCTTTAAGTCAGTTCCAGAGGCACACCAACAGTACAAATGTTTTAGATGTATCCTTTATCTGTCTATTTAGGAACAAGCCGATTACTTGAATCAGGTGTGTACTCTTGGTTTGTCTCTGAGTACAGTACACTGTTGGGAAACATTGCCTTAAGATGTATGGAACCCTAAATATTCCCTTAAAGGAACAGATCACCAAAAAAAAAATGTTGTGCTCACCATCAGGCCATCCACGATTGGGATGAGTTTGTTTCTTCATCAGATTTGGAGAAATGTAGCATTGCATCACTGTCTCAGCAATGGATGCTCTGCAGTGAATGGGTGCCGTCAGAATGAGAGTCTAAACAGCTGATAAAGGACTGGAGTGGTGTGGATTACTTGTGTATTATTGTGATGTTTTTATCAGCTGTTTGGACTCTCATTCTGACGGCACCCATTCACTGCAAATCTGGTGAAGAAACAAACTCATCTACATCTTGGAAGGCCTGAGGGTGAGCAAATGTTCAGCAAATGTTCATTTTTGGGTGAGAACCCCTGGTTTACAAACTCGTAACCTCAAACTACATATCACTAGTCCTTTTCCCATCACTGCGATGCAAGGACTCCCAACTACCTTTAGGAGGGCAGGTCTGTCATCTCGTTTAGTGTCATGTCATGCTTACTGTAGGATAGATGCCCTCATCTGTCTCGTCTCTGAAACCTGCGACTCTAGCGTGAGTCTGGATGCGGGTGGTAAAGCCTCAGAGAGTACAGTCAGCAGTCTTTGTGCCAAGTGTGTGGCCTTCTGCCAAGTTCTCAGCAGATATCCACTCATCTGTAGGTAACAAGTGGAAAAGTTTGGCCATTCTTATTGCCAACAGTACCTCCTTCACGGTAGCTGGCTGCAGAGCCAAGGCTGGGTTGTGTAGCAATAGATCTTCTTTTGGCAGGAAACCCCAAATTTAGTTCCAAAGAAAAGTTACTTTTCATGGTTGCACTGTAGAACAATGTTAGTCCTGCCAAAGCAAATGTTTCAATATTCATCATTACAGACGAATGATGATCCCAGCTCCCATTAAAAGTCCAATTAATATTGTCCCGAAAAAAGATGGCAGCCCTGAATTAAATCTTGATTATCTCTCTGAGGAAATCCTTGAATGTAACTGCACTCCCATATATCCGTCACAATTTTGCAATCCCTGCATAAGATTACAACAGGTCTCCAGGATTTCAAAAGTTGTATTACTTTTCTTAGCTGTGTCAGAACTCTGTTGGCACATCTTGGGAAGGGATCTCATCCAAACACATCCCTGCAGCATCTCAGCATGATCCACACCAACACCTGGAGATCAGCCAAAGCAGATCTGCTATAGGACAATCAATGTACTTCTGTTCAGCCAGTCTAATACTTCAACCTTAGGTTCTGCTCTTGGTGTCTAAAGTTCTCTGCAGAATATAAAAGGAGCAGACGTCTATGTCTCCTGATCTTCTAACAAGAACACAATTTGCCATTTCTTCTCAGATGGAGCTCCGTGGATGTGTTTAGCCTCTACCTCTTGCAAGTTGTTTATTGTAAGAAAAGCAATACCTAACTCAAACCATCTTAATGTTGAATAAACCTTGAATTCAATTGCAATCTCATAGCAAGGAGTCAATACGAACATTATCAGAGTGTAATAAACAATAATCAGTTTGAGATCTATCTCATAACAGGGTGGAATCCTGTAAAATATATAAAAGAAAGAGCGAATATAAACTGCAAGTGAGGCTCTCACCTTGTTAGCATCTCTTTTGCAACCCGTTCTCATTGCATGAACATGTTCCTTGAGTCAAAACTACTTGACAAAATAATGTCCATGTCCACATCAACACATTTGTCAAAACTCTGAAGGGAAAATGACTCTTTCACTCCTCTACTGAGTACAGATTTCAACTACTGTTTATCCTCTACTTTATCATTCCCTCGTCAGCAACCTCTGCCTCATCATCTCGCTCTCCTCCTGACATCATTCCCTCTACTGTTTGTGATTCTCTGACTCACTCTCAGTGTCTCATTACTGGCATCCCTATAGATGGGCTCTTTTATGCCCACTTCATTTACAATATCTACATCATTATTTCCACTCACCTTATCTTACCTGTTCAACTCTCCCACATTCATAACGTCTTTACTTTGGCTCGGTGTCCGAGGTTGTGGCCTTTCACTGCGCTCTCTGATGTAATTTTGTGGTTGTGTAATTACCATGCGGTTGAGAACCCAAATGTTGCTGATTGCCATACGCCTCTTCAAGTGCACAAGATATCGGTTTATGACGCAGCATCGGAAACACTGAAAGCTCTCGGTTCACGAAACTCTCCTGGTAATTAACATGGAAAGACACCACTAAGGTTTCAGTAGACACACTCACAAACACACATACTTGTCTTGTGAATGAAAGGACATGTTCAAGTGCAGCACTTTTGCATCTCTCTAATGGAGTGTTTTTGACAGTGCTTGCAATCTCTCATGAAATGTTATGCTATCCATCACAAGTTGAGAGTACAAAGACGTCTTATTGGCACTTCACTGCAGTAACTCAAGATAAACATTCTCCCTTCCATTCCCATGAATGTACCTCATACTCAGTGGTCACTCGCTCATCTCCCTAAATTGTAAAATGGCTAGTGTTATCAGACTTGTTATCAGGGTCTGCAAGCTGAAACTCTAATAATTAGCTCTTTCTTTCCAGAGGGACGCAATTCACAAAGCAAAAAGTGCCGTGCTTTTACGCTGATCAAAACGAAGTGACTCTCAATGTAACTTCAGCAGATCAGAGCTCTTAGAAAAGCAGTCTGTTGATCACAGCAATAATTGTGTTTTAGGCTCTTATTCAAACCTGAGAGCAAATATGCCATAAACAGGAACAATCCCTGTGATATTCAAGTCCTGCCTCTCGGACAAAGCCTTTACACATTTGAGAGATACACAGGTGCTAGGTTTCTACTTTGTCCAGATTTATATTATATTCCTCCCTTAGTACCTCGTTGACCCAAAGGGACTGGAAAGCGGATGCAATGTCATGATAGCTCCAAATGCAATTGCACCTGGTGGTTCTGTGATGGGTGTATGATCGCTCATATGCAGGCCTCTCATTGCACCCAACTTGGTTGACTTGGCTAAATCTCTGATTTCAAAATGCACAATAATGAGCAATCACCCCATGCGTGGCATAATGCATGCTTAATAAAAGCTTTTAAATCAAACTCCATTCATATTTAATGGGAATCTCTGTTATATCAATTTCTTTATTTATTTGACTCCGAGAGCTCATCTTCTGGAAGGCGGCTCTGGTTATACCCCTGTGCACCCTGCTGTGAGCGGAGGCGGTTTGATTGGCAGGTGGATAATGGAATGGTGGGATAGAGGTGAGAATATCTCCCTCCGTGACCCCTGAAGGAAGCCTGTCGATGAATCGGTTCAGACCACCACGGCGAGGAATATTTTAAGAGAGATATGATATTTACACAGCCCTGTGTTAAGCCTACTGAGAGACGATCTCACTTCTTTTGTTTTAATTTCTTTTCATTTCAGGAGGTCATGACACAAACAACACCTCTGTCATATAGAGGAGACACCACCCGAGGTTCTGGCATTTTGACAAGTGATCACTTTGCAATATCTCAAGTCCTCTGTGTCACTTCTTGTTCACTGTCACACTCCTTAAAGGTGAATTCTTCGACTATGTTGCAGGGAACTATTACAGCTAGTTATGCAGAAATGACGATACTGGCAATGTATAAATGCTTGATACTTATACATTTCCGCATTTAGCAGACACTTTTTACTGCCTTAAAAAAGAGGAACTCTAAGATTTTAATCAAAATATAAGAAAAAACAAACACTGCAGCATATTCATAATGAACAAACAATGTTTTAGAAGAAGAAAAATCTAGTCAGAACATGTAAATCACAATGAATGTGCAGCTCCTGTAACAGCACACTATAACACGTCTAAAACAAGACTAGCGCAACCCTCTGATGCTCTTCTACTATTTTTGGCTGATTTATATTTTATTTTATTCTTTTTTTTGAGATATCAACCTCAAATGTGAAACACAACTTGTTAAGCTTTATGACTATTTTCTCACAGTTGTGGAGTAAAACATTTTTGGGAAAATACATATTTCAAATAAAATTGAAAATCTGTATTTTTGTGCATTTTTCATAATATTTTTAAACTTCTAAAACGTTTTATTTCATTTTAACAGGTAACAGGTAATACATGGGTTATAACTATTGCATAAATATAATTTAGTGCTATAAAATCCCCTAAAATACAAAATACATTAAAACAAAAAAAGTACGAAACAAAAATATAGTACATTTCATAAAAAATAACATCTAAATTTTGACCAAAATAGGAGTAGCAGAGGATTCAATTATATTTGTGAAGAGACATCAAAAGACTTAAACCACAAACGCTGTAAAATGTAACACTGTTTATGTGTCCTTTCAGAAATATCTAGACTACAACTGTAGATATTATGACCACTTTCACAGCTCACTTCAATCAAAGTTTCAGTCATTACATACAGCAGCTTCATTTATCTGTGACAGGCTGATTATGGGGAATGCTGTTCTCCAGTGTTTCCATAATTACCTCTTCATGGTAAAGAGTTATGTGTTTACGTTAAACTAACGAGTGAGAACGTACTCA
>CM050436.1:2318328-2393328 GCA_027564155.1 Gymnocypris eckloni scoliostomus
ACGTGAGGAATAGTGGACGTGGTTGAATCAACAGCCAGCATTGATTGGTGGGGAGCCAAAAAGGCAGGGCTACAATATTCTGTATTTTTATTTAAATATTGTCAACAATTTGTCACTACAAATAACATCTACAACAGTATCACACGCTCTCAGAACTACGACACCCATCATGCTCAGACATATTATAACACCTATAAAGGTAAGGTGACATTGGCAACATTTATTGTGCAAAAAGATTCATTGTCAATAGCATTGAGATTTATAAATGACAGCTCAGTGTCCGGTCAATTTCAAACCAAGCAGCTTTTCTGTTACTACAACTAATAATAATAATAATAATAATAATAGTACAATTAAGGTGGTTGTTTTGCCAGGCAAGTATCACTAACATTAAACAGACAAACAAACAAATAAATAAATAAAATAAATGTCTTTCTATATGTAACAATTTTTATTTATATTTTCAAAATGGCACATGGGATTTGTATTTGCTAGAAAATAAATCAAGTAGAATAAGTAATGCAACATATCTACTATCTACTAATTTATGTTAAAATGCACATATCTACATGTTAGGGCTAAATCGATTTTATCGATTAACTCAAATGTGTAGTTTACGTCGACTTGTTTGAATGAAAATCGGTTTTCTCTTTAATATCCGCCGACGCTCCCCTCTGGGCTCCCGTAGTTCTGAATGGGCTCAGAACCCCCTCGCGTGTGTTGGCCCGATAGATGATAGGTGTGTTAAACTTGAAGCAGCACTGCACAGAATGATGTCTGTGTGACATCAAAGTACTACGAGAGTGATAAAAGAGCAGACGGATCTTTGAGGTCACACAGACATAATTCTGTATTTTAATAATAATAGTGATCATTCTGCGCTGCACTGCTTCAAGTCGAATACACCTGATGCCATCGTCCATCACCGATGTCTGATAGACATCACAATGTTGAGCCTATACAGGTGAGCCGTCATCGTGATCCCCCCCTCATATCCCCCGCATCCCAATACCGCGTTCGGAAAGAAAATGACCTGTTTTTTGAGAGTGCTTAAACTCGCGCTAGACTTAAGTCAGTCACAATGTTCATTGACGATGTAAGTTCTGTGCTCACATTCTCTGTTTAAAAATAACTGTGGAAGGTACAGATAATAACACAATTAATCCATTACCTCTTCCGTAAACATCCTCCTTCATAACGTCATCAAGCTTCACCTTTGTTGTTGTTTTGAAAATGTGACCTCTAGTGGCGAAAACTTACATTTTGTCCCTTTAATTTTGAACAATTTCTTTTTCATCTGCATATTGATTTTAAGTAGGGGGAAAAATCTATTTAAATCGTAAACCGGATTTTTTGTTAAAATAAATCTGGGATTTTTCTTAGGCTATATCGGCCAGCCCTACTACATGTTACAGCTTATTGTGAACGATTCATTCAATCATCTGTCTACAAACACGTTTTGAGTGAAACACCAATATCTCAACATCCAATCAACAGCCCATTGGATAGAACCAAATCCTCACCCTACATTTTCTTTTCTTTTACAATAATCTGAAGCACTTGAAGTTTACGCCACAATACTGAAGAAAAAGATCTGTCTGTACTTCCATTTCATCACAACTCTGACGTGCTGGAAATTTGATGAGTACTGAAAGTATGTAGCATGCGTTAATCATAACGTCACAACAACAATTGTAGCCCCACTACTAAACACTGATTAAAATGAATGCAGAAGTCCTCACACTTGCTAATTGATTAATCAAATTCAGCTCAAAACATGGGCCACAACCTAATCTAGTAATTGTCCATCACATTCATTCTCCAGGACAAAAGAGTGCACGAATCAAGGGCCACTGAAACTAACCCTTTAGTGCTCCTGAAACATGACCTGGAAACACTTGTCCTTTTTATTGTTCATTACGGAGCAGCATGCAACGCACTACGCTAACTAATCCCATTACGCCAATCCACCTCAAAACAACTTATAAGAGTGTGGATAATTTATGCGGGATTCAAATGAGCACCAAATCAGAATAATTAATGGAGGCCCTGGCTTAATTAGCCTGGCATTGGGAAGCGCTTCCTGCGTTCTCAACCAAATGGATGCACGACCCGTAATTTAAAGAGCCCAGAGGGGCAGCACCTTTTCATGATAGCAGCCCCCAAAAGTGTGTTATCTGCACCGGTGTCGTCCCTCTGGGGGAGCTTTGTGAGGAGAAGCCAAGGAAATGTTAATCCTCCAGATGGATTTATTTTCCAAATGAACCGATTCTGCATTCGCCTCGACCTCTTTGTAGGGTGAAGTTGGTGGTGAAATATTTCAAATCAGTCACAGTTGAGGTGACATTTAACTAGACAACAAAGCTGTTTATAGGAACACAGAAGCCACACGTTTGCTGCCTTGCACATTAATGTGAATATTTCAGAAACGTTTCCAGTCCAGCAATTACCAGTGATGAATATAAGAAGCAAAGCTATGCATTGATGAATAAAACATTCCCTTATTATAAAATAACCTCTATTTAAACTGCCTCTGGCATCAACAAATCATAGCAAGAGTGTGGGAGAGGGAAACTAAACTAAACTAAACTATAATAAATAAATAAAATATAATTTATAGTGACATATAACAGTAGTTCAACTGAAAACACAGTTGAACTATATGGTTCATTATTAAATTAAATATCATTATTAAATTATGGTGGTCGTTGTGTCAGGTATTACTAACATTTTCAATAAAGTAAAGTAATTTATAGTGACTTATTTAACTTAACTGAAACCACAGTTGAACTTCAATAAAATAAAATAAAATAAAATAAAATAAAATAAAATAAAATAAAATAAAATAAAATAAAATAAAATAAAATAAAATAAAATAAAATAAAATAAAATAAAATAAAATAAAATAAAATAAAATAAAATTAAATAAAAGCAGGGAGTTCTAGATGCGTGTCACGTTACGTCAGCACTATCTGAAAACAGGTGATTTGGACACAGTTCACTCTACCTGAACATGTCGCCCAGGCCCTTCAGCACGCCTTTCTTGGCTTTGCTCTTGTCTTTCTTGTCCTTGCCTCCTCGCTCCTTCTTCTGGTCCTCTTTGCCGCGTCCTCCGTTCAGCTGTTTCTCTGTGTTGGAGGGTGGGATGCTGAGGTCCGTGGCTGTGGAAATGGAGTCGCGGCCTGATCGTGAGCTCTCCTCAGTATCTTCTTCCACTGAGATGATAGAGAGAGACAGATGAACATGAATGTAGAACTCAGACTACATGTAAGTCACTGCAAGCTCTTGAGAAAGAGCAACAATTAGTCACACAAGTTAGGTTTGCCAAATAAAACCAAAAACAACACACTAGTAACCACCAAAAATACCCTATCAAACACCTAGCAACTACCCATTACACTTTAGATACCACTATATACCAATTATATTAAATATAAATTAAAATACGGTCAACTGATACCATAGTTTCACTGATAAGGAATTTGGGCTCAAAGCAGAGACCCTTCTTTAAACATTGACTCAATGAAACCTCTTAATGAGACCTCGTCTTCATCTAACCGAGGCTCGTGAGCTCCTCATCTTACCTGAATCTCTTCTCATTTTTCCTTAGCAGAGTTTTACCTCTGAGGTTACTCAATCTGAAGGAACCCCATTATCTTTTTCTTCTTCCCACCACAGTTCGGCGGTCTCAAATTCAGTTACTCAGGAGCAGTGAAGGAAGCCTATTAGCGTTATTCCTCACTGACCCAATAAAACTAACAGAGAAAGTCAACTTAGAAGTTCAAAAGGCTAAAGTGCCCCAGAAGAAGCCCGTCTAGTGTTCACCTCACCGCTCTGAAGGAAGTATCTATAGTCTGTCTCAACTACTGCAGTTTTTGACCATCGATTACTGTATAATAGTCTATCCTGCTGAAGCCGAGGTCTAGACATCATGCAGTCAGAATATAAAAGCCCTGGAGTTTGACTGTACGCTTTGATTGTATAGAAAAGAGCAGACTGAACGTGCTGTGTTGGGGGCAATGCATTACAAGTAATGTAAGTAACATGTTCAGATAACACAGTACTTTACTAGAAAATATCTGAGTTACTTTTCAAATAAGTAACAGCAGTTACTTGGTCTTCCCATGTTTTGACTGACGGCTCTCCGGTTGCCATGTTGAGAGAAATGGAGAAACATGATCTCACTATAGATCTAGACTTAATGAGCATGCATTTACTCATCTAACTCGCACAAAAAAAGATTCAATACTCCTCAAAATTAATACAAATTGTGAAACACAAACTCTGAATAATATGCAAACCTGCAATATTTACATTTTAAATAACACAGATATTTACTGCTGAATTTCGATGAGCTAATTCAACCATACTTATCAGCAAAAATGATCTTAGATAAGCATAACAATTGTTTTTTTATTGCTAAAGATGTGATTTTTTAAGACAAACAAGTCCAGCCCAGATTTAAAAAGTAATGCAAAAGTAACACAAAGGTAATATAACACATTACTTTCCATAAAAAGTAACACACGATTAGTTGCTTTTTTAGGGAGAAACGCAATATTGTAACACATTAATTTTAAAAGTAACGTTCCCCAACACTGCTGAGAGTGCTAAACTCTTTTTGTGTTTGGCGATCACTTCAGAAAGAACTGCTTTATCACGTCACCACACTATTAAGATGTTTACTTGGAAGACGAAGAGTTCATCTCTTCTAATGGACAAGGATCATATTCTCAGAGCGCTCTTAACATCTGATAGCCCATGAATTTTGTAACGCTGATTTTATGGATTCCAGTCAACGGGATGATGTATTTCATTAATGATATATTAAGTTGGAAAAGCGAGCGACTCTCTGTGGGAACATTTTATTTTGAAGTATCGTTTGCAATGCTAATTCATTCTCTGTGACACGTCACGTATCTGTATAATCATAAAGGACCGCAGCTGGCTGATATTGCTCATTTCCATGTCAGCAAGCGTCTGATTACAGCTACTGTCTCCATTCCTGATGGTCTGGACGTGATTCATTTGTCACTAATTGTAAGTTTAAAAACGCTCAGAAAGGAGGAAAAAATTAGAGGGCACTAAAAGCAAAGTGCTTTTGAATAGAGCGCCGTAACAGCAGAGATGTGGCGCTGGAGACAGATGCCTGTGTGATTAGAGCTTATTAATAAGCAAGAAATCTCTGACGCGAGTGAGAACTGGAAGAAAGCGAGAGACCATCGGATATTCAGTGTGCTCAGATGAGCGGTTTAACGCTCTTTTGTTTTATTCACTAAGTGTTTTCTGTCATTCTGCCATCTACTGAAACAATATCCCAAAGGATCAGCATAAAACAAGGAGTTTGTAAAATCACTGCATTGAAGAATTATAGAATTATTTTTAATATAAATCCAAACCTTTTTCAGCTCAGGAGACGATAATAATGTTAACAAGGTTTAGTTGGATATCATTTTCATCCCTTTTTTGTCTCTCCGGCTGCTTATCGGATGGCTGAGAGCAAAGGCGACCAAGCTCAGATGTATTCAGCAATTAAACCTAGCCTTTGAAATGAGTCATTGTGGACATTTCTACATCTTCTCAATGATTCTGGATAGTCTGAGCATCAACGAATGTTCAACTATTTCATTCTTGCCTTCAGAAAGATTGAATCTCAGGAGACGAAATGAAAAATAGTAGGTAACATTGTATTTTGACAATCTATTTTTGACATTCTACGGACTAGAAGTAACTGCGTTCAAGTCATCTCGGAGAGAATTTTCGTTAAGCCCAGAGTTGGTGAGTGAGAAAACATGACGGATGCAATGGATGAAATTATTAAAAACATTATTTTTTGTCATTTACAATACAAATCTTGTTGCATCGAGAGAGAAAAAACAAGACATTATTGTACAATTATGAACCTTCATTAGTTGAAAAAAAATCATAATCTGTAATAACAACTTGTCAACTCGTAAATACAAACTTCCCAGGAGAGGAAGTTTACTACATTTCAACTAGCAGTCATTATTTACATTACATTTATGATGCTTTTATCCAAAGCGGCTTATTCAGGCTATACATTTAGATTTTTTTATCAGTATGTGTGTTCCCTGGGAATTGAACCCACAACCTTTTGCACTTCTAACTCATTAGAGCATTAGAAAATGGTCTGCTTAATATCTGCTAACACTTTATTTTGTTGGTCCGCCAACTCATTTTACTGACTATAAGTAACTTGAAACGATGTACACAAAAAAATCCTGGGTCATTTTTTAACCCAAATGCTGGGTTGAGCCTGGGTTTTGTCTTTTGTTGTAGTTTTTCAGTGTTTTGTGTTACTCCGATCCTGGGTCAGACGTAAACCCAGCAGCTGAGTTATTTATCACAGATATTGTGCGTCATTCTAAGCGTCATCAAATTGATGCATTTCTTCAGTAATACAGGTTTGTGTACATTTTATATGATCTATAAAATCATTACAGTGCTGTATATTGTTCAATTTTATTCAGAGCAACATACAGGCATGCGATGTGAATCACCTAATCGAGTGTCGCGTCTGTCTTTCAGCACGATGGAAAAGCCTGATGCTTTGCATTAAATAAACAACTTATTCATAAATACTTTGGCTGTTAAAATATGTCCTCATATAAATATGGCCTTTATATGTAAAGCCAACGCATTAAAAACTATATAAACAATGCTGTAAATTATATAAATAAAGGAAAATAAAGGAAGTTATCATGAAAACCGGTGGTTGTGTGGAGCATTTTACAAAGTTTAGAGGATTTAAGTTAATCTGTAAACATGAATTCATGTATGAAATAATAAATAAACTAGGATTATATTAAACATGAATCAACTCATCATGCTGGGTTCAATAAACAACCTAATTGTTTTTTAAGTGTAAGATGTCAACTTATTCTACTAACCCAACCTAAGAGACTACTAATACTTTAATGAGAATTAGTTTACATGTAGCTGCAAATTAATGAGAGTTAGTTGACAAGAAGTTGCTAAATTATTATCAGATCACATGTGGACGACGGAGACATATTCCTATTTGCACCTGCTGTTTTAATTCATCTCCTTAATCTTCAACCACTTTCCTGATCTCTTTGAGGGATCGACAAAAACACATCTTAGGGTGTTTTCACACCTGGTCCGTTGTTTCGGAACCTGGTCAAAGCTGTTGTCGTTCCATCCTGACGTGTGTGTGTGTGTGTGTGTGTGTGTGTGTGTGTGTGTGTGAGAGTGTGAGTGTATGTGTGTGTGTGTATGTGTGTGTGTGTCTCTGTGTGTGTTTGTATGTGTGTGTGTGTGTGTGTGTGTGTGTGTGTGTGTGTGTGTGTGTGTGTGTGTGTGTGTGTGTGTGTGTGTGTGTGTTTGTATGTATGTTTGTATGTGTGTGTGTGAGAGAGAGTTTGTTTGCCTCTATTTCCAAATGAATCATTAATTGTAATTCCAGCTCCGTTGAACTTTGTTCAATGAGAGGACAGTTTACTTGCACGTGACATGTATTAACAATTTTGGTCCGTTTAGAAACTTTGCCGTGTGAAAGCGAACCGCACCAAGAATAAAAGGCAACATTGTAATCATTTTAATCCCTGTTCGATCTACAGGTGTGAAAACACACTCAATACCAGGTGAAACAGGTCCATGGTTAGTAGAATGTCTAAAGTGGACTATTGAAATAAAGTGCAACCAATAACACAGGGAAGAATGCTTCTCATTTATAAACAGCCCTATTACGCTAGCAGATCTGTGCCTATAGAGTTGCAGTCAATACAGCAGCGACTTCCCAGATCAATGGTCTTTTCATTAAAACGGTTATCACAGTAAGTTACGGTTCTGCTAATTATTGACTGAAATGTAAAAAGAAATGAATTACGGTAATTAACGGCAAATTTCAGCTACACAGGACTGAGTGGTAAATGTTTTGACACCGCGATCAAAAGGCATCATTAGTCGTCTCCTTTTGACGTGCCACGGTATTCATTTCTCCTTTAGCACGCCGATCACTTCTAATGGAGTCTTGAAATTGGCACTGTGGCTAAAAACCCGGCGGGAAAAAGAGCCGAGCGCATTTAAGTCTGATATTTAAAAACATAAAACACAACACAACTCATTTTCCCGGCTGGATATCTCCCAGTGACACATTTTTCCTCAGGTGATGCCAAATTCACATTTTATGTAAATAAAAGTGTCTGTGTGGAAAGAAAAAGCCTGCCCTTATCTGTCAACTTCCGACTATTAACCTCAGTGACAGGCACAGGCAGGTTCCTCTTATCTAAATTGAAAAACAGAGTTATTTGAATATTGTAAGACGAGAAATGCAATATGCTTCTACCGCCGAATCTCACGCATTTGCCCTCTATTGCTCCGCCGAAGAGATAAGACAGTATTTAGCCCAATGTGGACACAGCTTACAAGAACAAAGCGATTGAGGGAAATAATGTGACTCTTTGAAAAAAATTCTGTTTGCTTTTAATGGAATCTTTTAATGGAGAACAGAGGATGGCGTGATCATGGTGTTATTAAATAGACTGGTCTGTCGGACAGACTTCATAAAATCTCTCGGTAAAAAATAATACAAAATATATATTTTACAGCACTAAGGACTAACACTGTATTATTGAACTCAAACCATGTTTGTCACTTCCAATAAAAAATGCAGTACTTGTCAAAAGTTACATTATGATTTGTTAATGATTTTTTAAAGTCTCTTTTGCTCACCAAGACTATGTTTATTCGATCAAAAACACAAACATTTGAATGTAGCATATCATGGTTTTTGCATAAAAATGGTATTCAACATTGATAATAATCATAAATGTTTCTTGAGCATCAAATCAGCATATTCTGAAGATCATGTGACACAAGACTGGAGGAATTATGCTGAAAATTCACCTTCGATCACAGAAATAAATTATATTTTACAATATTTTAACATAGACTTTTTATTTTAAATTGTAATAATATTTCACAATATTAATGTTTTAAAAACCATAATGCTTCCAAACGTTTGACAAGTACTGTATACATATTTTAATTTGATTCCATGCTTATTATGCCAGAAAAATTAAATATTTTTAAATGGGTTAATAAATTAAACAATCTAAAATATGAAAAGAATACAAATCGCCGCTGCAAGCAATCAATGAACCATAAAAATGAACCCAAATGCATTTAGTAAATCAGAGCCTGCGAGCACTGAGAAAAACCCAGGTCCCATTAGAGAAAAGTGCCCAGCGAGGACGTCTGGAAATTCATTTAGTCATGGTGAAAGTCATACACATGCTGTTTATTTTCTTTCGGTCTTTGAGGGAAGGCCTGACCTACTTGCAGCGGGAGCATCTCTTCTGCTATTCTAATCTTCAGAATAACACAAGACGTCCTCATGAGACCCGCTGCCTTGGTTCTCTACCGAGCGCGGTCTATAAAGTCAACCTCAGTTGGCGGGGGTCTCGTAATATTCTGGGCCAGTCATTGTGCGAGACAACTGATGAAATTGGCATTGATATTGTGTCAGATTGCCTTTACTGTGCCTGCGCAATTATGGTAATAGATGTTATTACATGAGTTGCCATTCTCAGTATGAAGAGAAAACAGGAGGTTAAGAAAGCAGATGACGAGGCGCAAATTAGACTGTTGCGTTTACATACACAAGTGTTTTTAGTTCATGCTAAACTCACCGCTGTGGTGCTCCACTTTATGCTGTTTGCTAGACTACGAGTAGCACGATGCTTTTAGTCATAATCTGTGTGTGTTTAATGCATACGTTTACCTCACTTTACGGCAAAACTAGGCTAGGTTGTAACTTAAGCACGGCCCCTAATTAATATCCAAATTAATAAAACGATGAGGACCTTGAATGATTCACTGTGTCTGATAATGCAAATGTGAAATTGAAGATGCATCATTAATTATTTTGACTGACTCATTAAAGAAAAGAAAAAAGTTCATAAGAATCTGACAAATCAGACTGTTTGTCCATGTTTCACTGCACACAGAAATCACTGGCGCACACTCTAACGAGACTAACGAGATGATGTTGCCATGCAGCTTCCAGTGGTTGCTAGGGTGTTACCAGAGTACTTTCAGTGGTTGCTAGGGTGTTACCAGAGTACTTTCAGTGGTTGCTAGGGTGATCTGTTTTTGCGGTTTCTTACTGGGCCAAGTAAAGAGCTTTGCTGCATCCCAGTTCGCCTACTTACACTGTTCTAAAAGTATGCACTCTTTTTGTGAAGAAAAAGTACTTGTGAGTGTGTAGCAGAATACACACCTGACAATCATCTCGTCACAATTCTCCATATTTAGTTTCATTTAATTTCCTATCATATTGAGAACAAATCCCCCCAAAACAGTGAAAATAATGCGCTCAACCAATATGTAGATCGGTAAAAACTCAATGATCTGCACTCACTCATAAACTTAATGTTTTATTGTACAAAAAGCACAAATGGATCATCATCGGGATCCTCAATACTTTCAGAAAAAGTGTTGTAACGTGGATGAGTTTTTGGAGTTTATTTGGATGCATTGATTGGGGATGTTTAATCTGTTAAACGCATCTGTAACGAGAGTGTCCACCTGATGATCATTAGTCCCAACTCTTCCTTTTAAAATGTACTTTTTGTGAAAGTATTGTTAAAAAATTCACAGAGGCAGGCCTAGTGCAGAAACGTTCAATGATCCTGATGATCATGTGTGCTTTTGTACAATACAAATCTAAAAACATTGATTCAGTTCATAAGTGGGTGTGGATCCTGCTGTAACGAGCGTATTGGAGAGAGTAATGACGAGCCGCGTGTCTTTAATGCCTGATAACTCTCCTCATGTGTCTGCATAATGATGCATTTAAAAGTGAATGACCAAACGTATCTTTATGAAAGTTTTCAACGTTGTTGCAGATTAAATATAATGTGGGTAACATACCCCCCCCATCAGATTAGATATTGAAATGAAAACGTTTTCCTTTGCATTTTTAAACGTTTCCTGTATAAAGGAATATGTTTTCAAAACAAACCCGTTCACGCGGATCTGCGGAAACGATTAAAATCACTGTATTATTCATGCCCGGTCAGTAGATGGGGATGTCACTTTGCACACATACCTACAGACCAAACATGTAATACACATGACATCACCATTTTCACAAATTCACGTTTTAGTAGTGTACACGGAAACGATAATGGCATCGTTTTCAGAAACTTCAACTTAGAAACCTGTTTTCAAAAGTTTGCTGTTGTCGTGTAAATTAACGACCAAACACATAAAAGTTTTGATGTTTTTAGTCGAAAATAGTGTCATGTAAACGTCCCCTAAATCTCTCGCTCTCACAAATCCACCATGTTTGTAATGTTTAACACTTTTATTTGTTTGTAGTTCTAATCGAATCCACTTCCGAAACGCAATGGGTTGTGGCCAATATTAGCCATTGCACTTTGAATTTTCAAACCATCCCTGATACTCATTTACACATACTATGATTGGGACACACTAATGTTGAATACTATTTAGGATGGATGCAATGCAAACTGGGACACAATATATATCCTAGTCTCTAGATATGATTCAAATCTCTCCTTCATTGTAAATCTACATGATTCTCCAATACTTACACGTCTCCATCCCCTCGTCATCTTCATCGGGGTTGATTATGATCACACCTGGCTTGTCGTAAGACTTGTCGATGGCCGCCCGGAAGCTCTCGTTGCAGCCCCGCCCCCTGATGATTTTGGGGCGTGGCCTGTGGAAGGAGACGTCTCCGTTGAACGTCGCCTCGGCTACAGCCGTCTGGAGGCTCTCCAAGGAACTCGACTTCTTCAAACCCAACGACGGTCCCACATCTCGCGTGGAGTTGCCTTGGGGTGGAGAAAGAGAGAGAGTAAAGAAAACATGCCAGAAAGAGAAGAAAAAAGATGCTGTCTCACTTTTTTCTGCAATAAATCCTTCTCTCCAAATTCACTTCTATAATTTACATCCCTCGCTGAAGACTAATGTGCACATCGAGGTCTCGTTTATCTGCAGATGGAGGGTGAAAAAAGTGTGCTAAAATAATATGGAATATAAATGGCTCCACTGGATGCCAAGTGAGGTGTCAGACAGATTATCCGTCTTGCATCCGTCACATTTTTTACTCTTGAGGTCATTTTCGCCTCTTTTTCCTCAATGTGTATGTGTGTGTGCGAGAGGGTGAGGGAGAGAGCGCATAACTCCTTTCTGTAGTTTAAGGCACTGATGGATGACCCGAATATGAGAGCCATTATCTTCCCTGTGTGGTCGTGGGAGGAGGTGGAGAACAAGAGGGAGGAAGACTAAACACGCTTTGAGACTCGGCCCGTTCAGATCCTAGCCGAAACTCCCTCAACTCGTCTGCTTAATGACCTTTTCATGCATTTAATCCACTTGTTTCCCTTTAAGGGTTCCTCAGAAAACACACAGCAGGCCCACACTTCAAACATGCGCCAGTGCAGAGACAACATTAATCCTGCTTATGGAATCCTGTAGAGGAGGAATTCAATGGGAGTGAATGGGCTTGGCTGCTCGGGTCAGGGATTTGCATGTGTGTGTGTGTGTGCAGAGCACAAAATGAACACTAAATGGGAGTTTGGAGGCTTTGGAGATTTAAAAAAAGTCTCCTTTCCTTACATGGAAATAGTACTTAACATGGTTTAAATGGAAATGGAAATATATATTTTCTATTTTTCTGTGTATTTATTAAAAAAGATATTTAGTATCCTATTGTTTTAAATATCTTAATTTAAAAGTGAAATTTGGTGTAAAAGTAACTAAAATTAAATGTACTCATAAAACAAAGTTCAATGTATTCTTTAATCTATTTTGAAATGCAATACAATTATCTCATCTTATTATGATGCCACACAAACACTTGCACTGATTGAGAACAATACAATACAAACAATAAAATAAAATAAATCCACAGTCAAACGTTTGGAATAATTCAGATATTCTGTTTATGTTTTTGAAAGAAGTCTCACCAACGCTGCATTTATTTGATCAAAAAATGTGGTAAAATCAGCAATATTGTGAAATATTATTAGAATTTGAATGAACTGTTTTCTATACGCATGTTGAAATTGTATTGATTTCTGTGATCAAAACTGAATTTATCTCCAGCATCATTACTCCAGTCTTCAGTGTCACATGATCTTCAGAAATCATCATAATTTGCTGCTCAAGAAACATTTCTGATTATTATCAATGTTGAAAACAGTTTTTTGCTGATTCATATTTTTTGTGGAAACACTGGTATTTTCCCCCAATATATTTTTTTCTGATTAAAATGTATGATTAACAGTATTTATTTGAAAAAAAAATATATGAATTAAAAAATAAACTTACTGACCCCAAAGTTTTTAACTGTAATTTTAAAAATACACTTTAATTGCTGGTGTAATATTTACTAAAATACTAAATATTGACAATGGAATAGTTATAGTCAGTAAACATTCTCAATTCATGTTCAGCCGGCTCATGCGGTACAAAGCTAATTTTGGATCGCATGTACGTGTGAATTCGTGGTGTGTGTGTGTGTGTGTGTGTGTGTGTGTGACCGTGCGAGACATATGGAACAGACTCTGAAACAGTTGCCAAGTACTAAAAATGATCTAAGCCACCTGCATGATTGGATAAAATAGTCTGTGTACCTCTATCAATAAACCTTGATAAACGCCAGCATGCACGGCTGCTTTACACAGGTGTGCACAATAGTTTCAGTGATGTATGATACCGCACCACAGCACATACAATCTCTCAGATGAACTCTAGATGATGCATTAATGTGAGTCCAGCTGTGTGCGTCTCATTGAAATGTATAGTGCAACGGGTCGGCACGCGCATGCTCGAACACAATTAGCATGCAAATGATATCTAAACAAGCGTTAACCGACAGCAGCGCTGCAGTTCTCGAGAGCGTAGCCGTTTCTGTTTGCTGGAGCAGCGTCGCTTCTCGCTCGAAGACCTTCACGTCAGATATTGATGGAAAACGTGTCGGCTGCGATGCTGAAAATACAGCCCTCAAACTCCAGCGTTTAACAGGCCTCCCGCTTGGACAGCTGTGATTATTTTTCCAATGGCTGCTGTTCTGTGTTTAGATTTGGCTAGTGAGGCGAGACTCGGACTCATTCTGTGTGTGAACGCCTGTTTCAGGGCCTCAAGAACAGCCAGGTCAGTGAAATATAAGAGTGCTCATTCAAATTATTACAAAGAGTGCTCATTAGTATTACAAATAAATTATTATTATTATTATTATTAAAAACATGAATGTATATTCAAGGTTCAAGGTACAAGGTTTCTTTATTTGTCACATAATAAATTATACAGGGTATAATCAGAAGTGAAATGTAATAATCATGCTGTTTCATATGGTTTTGTTTCATATTAATGCTTCTAATTTATATTTTAAATATATAAGGTTTGTGTAACATAACTGATGTGTGTGTACTTGTATTTATGTATTTATTTATTTCACCACAGGACATTTTAGCTAAACATGTCATGTCATAAAAAAGGTAATTCTAGAGAATTACTCAACTTGTGCATTAATTGTTTGCATGCTGGTCATACTGCATGACTTGGACTTGGTAAAATATTGTTTTATATATAAAACATATATTTTTATTTATAATACAATGCTGTAGTATATAAATAAAACTAAACAGTCAAATCCTCAAGTTTTATATATATATATATATATATATATATATATATATATTTTTTTAAGATATTAGGACAATTGTCTCACCCTGAAATTATAAAAAATAAATTGATATGAAAAAATATGATCATGATAGAAGATGTGCATGCATGAATTATTCATAGAGTATATGTAGAGTATTTATATATATGTTTTATGTATTTGGATTCTTTTTAATTGAATTTATGTATACCTATTGTTTTACTTTAAACGTATTCAATTAAACTGATCAGTAAATATCACTAACTCATAAAGAGATTACAGATGCAATCAGTGACACAGGTTCAGGCACATCTCGAGAACGTCCTGGAATTGACGTTTGCTATTTCAGTAGACCTTGAAAACTGGTTTCTACATCTGTGAACGTCACATATGGTGGCACTCTGTGTAAACATAGCTGTCTTTCAATCTCTCTCAGATGATGCGTTGAGCTGGACCCGATGGTTTGGTCCTTCTCCTAAAAACATCTTCCCTCCATCTACAGCACGCTGAGATTCCTGACCGCTTTCAGACGCTAAATGAAGCATTTCCGCCGGCCGCGGAGCTCACAGCCCATCTTCAGCAGGAGAGACGTGAAGCAAAACAGCCATTAGCTTAGCTAAATAAACCTCCAACATCGTAAGAAAACAATTAGAAATCTATTACCTCCGCCTGAAAGACATTGTTCTAAACATCAGTAGAAGGGGACTGAACGCTTAGAAATGATTCCAGGTGTTCTGAGATTGGCACAGCGGCTGGACGTAAACCAAACCAGAGCCGACGCTGTTAGCAGCTTCTGAAGCCAGAGATCCTTTAACCAAACAAACCAGCACAGCAGAAGCTACTGATTCACCTAACCAGAGCCAAACCAGTGACTGAGCTCATCATACTGAGCCGTTCTCCATATTCATCAAATCTCTCATTTACAGGAACACATGAGAACATGACCAATGATCTTTGAGGGACATTTAAGACTCAGCAAACTGAACATTTTGTGGAACACAAAAGATGATTTTGTCAAAATAATGACAATAATTAAGATTGGGATTTGTTAAGCTTCAAAATAAATAACAATGAGTGACAATGAATAGTTACAAAACACACATATAATAGTAATATAAACAATATAATAGCAATATAAAAACAACTAAAATTGATATACATTTGGGGTCTGTTAAGCTCCAAAAATACTAAAAAACATTAAAATAATATTAAGAGTAGCATAATACATGCAAGTATTAAAATTATATAACAATAAACAGAGATGAAAATGAATTAGCACCGGGGCTTCCAGCTCCAAAAAACTAAAACAATAAGTATTTTACTTTTATAATTTAATGTAAAAATATAAAATAACTAAATAAAATTCAAGCACAAAAACATGATGGGAAAAACACCATGTAAGTACCATAAGAACACGTAAAATAACTTCATATATAAATTATGTTTGTAAAATGATTACAAAAATATAAAATAGCATAAAAATAACAAAGTGAAAATGAATGAGGACTGGGGCTGTCAAGCTCCAAAAATGATTAAAAAAGCACCATAAATGTACCATAACAATAATTAAAATATCCTAAAAGAAAAATATTATTAGTAAAAGTATAATAAAATTGTCATATTATTATAAAATAATTAATTTAAATAAATGAGGACAGGGGTATTAAGCTCAAACAAATGTTAAAATAACGTAATATATAAATGGAAATAAATGGGACTGCAAGCTCTAAAAAATGAAAAACACACTAAAAAGGATCTATGGGACTTCACACAGTGTTGCTGATTTTGCTAAAGCAAGTCTATCCAAGATATTGTATTTTTTTAGAAAGAAAATCACCTTTTCTGCTCCACAGACGTCAGTCAGTCAGTCATGCAGAACGACAGAATATGTATTTCAGACTAAAGCGTACTAATAAAGGCCTTAGACTCATGTCCACCTGTGTACTAATGCAGGCCCTCTCTGATGAGACACGCTGTGTCTGCGTCTGTCTCGGTTTGTTATTAACAGAAATGAAAAAGGAAAGAATCCAATACGTCTGGCACGCATGTGAACTAATATCTTGTCCCATATGCTGGAGAAGCTCTTTAATCAGCAAGCTCCTCGTAGCATGTGAACACGAGGCTTTCAGAGCTTTACACTCAAATCTGCTGCAGTGAAGAGCAGGACTGATGCACGGCAAGCACAGATGATATCTGCATCGCTCTCAATCAAACCACACAGCACTGAACCTCCTCGGAGCAAAACACTGCTCATAACTGTTTCTGTTTTCATCAAGAAGGATTTAGATCAAACCGCTGTGATTCTTATCATATGTCACATATTGTCATGATCTCACTGCATGTTTTACACACTGTTTTTCATCCAGGTGAGAAAAAGAGCAGGGATTGTATTAGATGGCAATACATATCATGGTACTGAATTACTTTCATATTCATATAGCATTCATAAAGCATCATGGTACTGCTATCCTTGCAAGTACCACGTAAATACCATGGTAAGTGAGTTTCAGTATCATGTACGGTACATAAAACCCATATACAAACCCGATTCCAAAAAAGTTGGGACACTGTACAAATTGTGAATAAAAAAGGAATGCAATAATTTACAAATCTCATAAACTTATATTTTATTCACAATAGAATATAGATAACATATCAAATGTTGAAAGTGAGACATTTTGAAATGTCATGCCAAATATTGGCTCATTTTGGATTTCATGAGAGCTACACATTCCAAAAAAGTTGGGACAGGTAGCAATAAGAGGCCGGAAAAGTTAAATGTACATATAAGGAACAGCTGGAGGACCAATTTGCAACTTATTAGTTCAATTGGCAACATGATTGGGTATAAAAGAGCCTCTCACAGTGGCAGTGTCTCTCAGAAGTCAAGATGGGAAGAGGATCACCAATTCCCCAATGCTGCGGCGAAAATAGTGGAGCAATATCAGAAAGGAGTTTCTCAGAGAAAAATTGCAAAGAGTTTGAAGTTATCATCATCTACAGTGCATAATATCATCCAAAGATTCAGAGAATCTGGAACAATCTCTGTGCGTAAGGGTCAAGGCTGGAAAACCATACTGGATGCCCGTGATCTTGGCCCTTAGACACTGCATCACATACAGGAATGCTACTGTAATGGAAATCACAACATGGGTTCAGGAATACTTCCAGAAAACATTGTCGGTGAACACAATCCACCGTGCCATTCGCCGTTGCCGGCTAAAACTCTATAGGTAAAAAAAGAAGCCATATCTAAACATGATCCAGAAGCGCAGGCGTTTTCTCTGGGCCAAGGCTCATTTAAAATGGACTGTGGCAAAGTGGAAAACTGTTCTGTGGTCAGACGAATCAAAATTTGATGTTCTTTTTGGAAAACTGGGACGCCATGTCATCCGGACTAAAGAGGACAAGGACAACCCAAGTTGTTATCAGCGCTCAGTTCAGAAGCCTGCATCTCTGATGGTATGGGGTTGCATGAGTGCGTGTGGCATGGGCAGCTTACACATCTGGAAAGGCACCATCAATGTTGAAAGGTATATCCAAGTTCTAGAACAACATATGCTCCCATCCAGATGTCGTCTCTTTCAGGGAAGACCTTGCATTTTCCAACATGACAATGCCAGACCACATACTGCATCAATTACAACATCATGGCTGCGTAGAAGAAGGATCAGGGTACTGAAATGGCCAGCCTGCAGTCCAGATCTTTCACCCATAGAAAACATTTCCCAAACCGATTGAATTACAAAAATATTTTAAATAAACTGAATTTTCTATTTTACTCTATATTTTTATGATGCTGAAAACTCTTAACCATAATATCACTACAGTATCCAAAAATAAAAATGCAGCGAGACATAACAACTGTGCAGATATATCTATATCATAAAGCACCTTTAATTATTGAACTCTCGAGCGGTTAAACGCTAAAGGAAAGCAGCGTTCCAGTGATGAACGATGCTGTGACCGTGCTATTGTTCAGAGGTCCAGCGATATCTTCATGAGTGATCCTCGAGGAAACACAGGCCATCCTTCCATCACGTGCAATTTATTCAGCAATCTTTAATTTTATGCATCAATTTAAAAGGGTCATTAGGTTAAAAATAGCTCCGCGGCGGCCAAGGAGGTTTCGTCCTGCTGTGTCCAGGAAGATTGAAGGAGTCTCGGGGGTTAGATGCCTGTCCTGGATCATTAGTGGACCAGAGGATGTCCAGGTTGTCCCTCGCTCCTCTACATCGGTCATAATTAACCTCTAAAGCCACGAGCCAATCAGTCAAGACACTTTCATCTGTTTCACTGGCGTAATGATATCAGTGATGCTCAGAATGTGCTGAGTCACTAACACATTTCTGCTCAGTCAGACTCTGACGTCACTCACTGACACTTTAAAGGTAGAAAGCAAAGATGTCTTGAATGTGGTGACTTTATGTTAGCCGCTCTCCGTGTTTGAGGTTTATTATGGGATGGGAAGCTGGAGCTCTGGTAATAAAACAACAGCACTGTCTCACAGCGAGTCTCACAGCGGAACAATATCAATCACAGACTCACATTAAAGCCCTTCGTGATAGAAAACAGTGTTTCATAAGAGTTCAGCCCTATCACTGAAACACCACCACACCATGAACGTGTTCCTTCAGACGCATATTATACATGACATTATTACTATCAGCTTTGATTTAAATACATTATACAATCATTCATTTTAGATTTGATTATTTAATGTGGATTCATTTAGACTTAGTATCTTCTTTCTTTATTAATAAGACAACTGAGCTTGCTTGTCTCAGCAAGTTTGAGTGAAAACAACAACATTAACTGGAATAAAATATTATGTATTTATTCATGTACTAATTTATTTATATTGATTGCTTGATTTCAGCTAGTTTCCAAGACAACATTTCTTATTTTACCTTAGTTTAACTTGATGTAATACAACCCCCACGAAAAAATATATATATTATTTTGATATAATATTTTATATTATATATATATATATATATATATATTAACAAATATAAAAAACTTAAATTATAACAAATGTTTTCAACTAAAAGAAAACAGAAAATATAAAAGGTAAGGTAACACTTTGTAAGGTTGCACGTTACATGTACTTACTATTATAATTATTTATGTAAGTATTACAATTAATTATGCATAATTACATGCACGTAGCCCTAAGACAAACCCTAACCATATACAGCATTAAGTGCATGTATAGTTAATTAATATTACTCAGTTCTTAAATACATAATTACACTGTATACAAGGACACCTTAAAATAAAGTTAAACCAAAACTAATTCAAAATAATGGATTGTGTTTGTTAACATTAACTAGCATCGAAAACCCTCTAAATCATTTATTAATCTAAGAAAATTTTATTTCAAGAGCTAAGATGAATTAAGTAACAGTTGTATTTTATTAACAAAAATAATACTACTGTAACAAATGCACTGCTCATTATTAGTTAAAATTAATGAATGCATTAACCAGCGTTAACTAATGGGAACGTATTGTAAAGTATTATATATATAATAATATAAAATATGAATACAAACTATAATAGCATCTCAGTGATACTAAAACACCACTGAAACAAACACTATTATTCTACACTATTTAATAATAAGTTATGACTGACAGCTAAAAAGGCTTGCAGGTTTAAGAAGGTAAAACTGAAACTGTCCAATGGAAGATGCTTAAGCACACTATTACTAGAAACGTGAGTTGTGAAATGTGAAAACAGTGAAAGCAAGTAGATAATGTAAGAAGTATTTGAGTAAAAGAAGATTTCCAGCCATGACTAATATGCAACTCCTATTTAAACTTGCATTTATTTAACATAACTCCTCAATCCATTCAATTCCTGCTTTACATTGTTTTTTTCAAAGGAAATAAAAGAGTTACGAATAGCACTCCATGTTGAGTTTAACACAGAAAAGCTTAGACGTTTCTGACAGAATTAATTTTGTCCATAACATGCCTCTGAACTTCGGTCTCCATACATCTCCAGCATGACTATGTGCTCCCTGCGCTGTAACTGGAACTCTGCTCCACACGCATGACATTGATGGATTAATTGCAGTAAGCCAAAGCGGCCCGTCTGACATAATTTCAACAATCTCTCCTCACACACACACACACACACACACACACACACACATACATACACACACACATACATACACACACACACACACACACACACACACACACACACACACCACACACACACACACACACACACACACACACACACACACACACACACCACACACACACACACACACCACACACGCACGCACGCACACACACACGCATACATACACAATCACTGTTTCTTTCTCCACTCCAGCAGCCCTCAGCATAATTAATGTTTTCTTCAATCATAGTCCCTCAAGAACAGGCAGCGCACTTCGCTTTACAAAAAAGTAGTTGCCAAAATGTCTATTTAACACCATGGCACTTCATTTCAATGGGAAAAAAGCGACACCCTCTCTGATTTGATGGCAATTACTTCAAATGACTTCCTTAACGAGCACAACGCACACAGTTGTTTAGTTAGATTGATTACTAACAGTTAACAGCAGATAGCAGAGTCATGAAGTCAAAGGTTTTTCCAAGCGCAGATTAAACTTGTTGCTGGACTCATTTCCACCGCCAGCGGTGATCTCTCATCGTTCATTTGTCATTCTAAGAGTACTGCGCTCCAAAACCTAGCGACGCCGATAATAGAATCTCATCTCCAAAATGACTGCTGATTCTGATAGAGTTTGATGTTAGCATGTTGCTAAGCTAAAAACAAATACATACTGGGTAAAATGGACTAGTCAATCAATTCTTAAAACAATGCTTTCTATACTATTCAGCACAGTATGTAGTGAAACAACGGTAGTCAGTTTCTCAACTGATTTGACATTAGCATGTTGCTAACCTAAAAACAATTAAATATAAGGTCAAATAGGCGATTTTTGATTAGATTCATTCTTAAAACAATGCTTTCTATACTATTCAGTAAATAATGAAACATGTTTCTCAATTGATTAAAATACCCCTATAACCATTTACTACAAATAAAGCCAAAAAACATGGTTACTGTAGTTAAACTAGGGTAATCATTGCTTTACTACACTAACGATAATTTAACCATGGTATTTGTAATACAACTAATACGCATAAACATGCTTACTACACGTTTCGATAACAATAATACAATGGTTCATTTTCATAAGGAACTGTTTGACATTAGCATGTTGCTAAGCTGAAAACAAATAAATACTGGGTAAAATTGACTGATTTAATTAGATTAATATTTAAAACAATGTTTTCTATATTATAGAGTATATAATGAAACAACGATAGTCTGTGTTTGTCAGTTGTTTGTTATAGAGTTTGACATGTGCACGTTTCTATGTTAAACTGAATAAATGTTAGGTAAATCTAGGTAAGTATAATTATGATTTATATATTTTTGCTACACTATTCAGTTTCTACTGAAACAATGGTAGTGTACATGTTTCTCAATTGATTGTAATAGATTCTGACATTAGCATGTACGCTAATGTCAAAACAAAAGCAAGTAGCCTAAATATTGGGTAAAATTGTCTATTATAGACAGTTTCAATGGCAACAAAAAAAAAAAAAACGTTACTGCGCATGCGCGTGTTTGTGGCCCGAACTTAACGTCCGGTAGACATCCGAATAGAATCAATAACAACAGCTAAGTCCCGAGTAGATTATTTATTATAACAAGCTAAATATGTATTCTTCGTAAATCAGATGGACTGAGATGCAGCGATAACTACTCGGACGGACTTATTAAAAATGCATATTCACTCTCTGCCAGCAGGAGACGCTTAAAAGCGGGAGAAATAACGCTAACGTTAAGAGGTTTGCGCCCGGTAACGGCTGTAAACTGAGCTTACAAACGCTGCTTTATCAGACATATAACATGCAAGATGACATCAAGACAGTGTTCTTCAGAAATACAGTGATATATCACGTTTTGATTTTTAAACGTGCATAACGTGCTCATGTTTATTCAACAAAGCCTTTTGGAAAAGTGTTGATATCGTGACGGGTCGCCTCAAATAAATGTATGTATGTGAAACACATCCCATAACACAACAACCTGAGCCCAACTTCATTGCTCATCACTTTAACTGTGTTTGTAGCCGGCGCCACTAACAGCCCGATATACAAACACAGACCGGAAGATAACTTTGATGAAACCATCTATACATATAAATACATTTAAATAAATTCAATTCTATACTACTTTATCTACTTCTAACATAGTTTGACATTAGCGTATTGCTAAGCTAATGGCACAAATACATATTGAACACATTTTTAATCACTGAAACTTAATGTTTTATATCTATATATTACTCTCGTTTACATTTCTCTCAACCGATTCTAATAGTTTGAAATTAGCATGTTGTTAAGCTAAAGTTAATAAATATTGGGTAAAACGGAAAAAATAAAGTTTTATTAGACAAACTTGAAACAATGTTTTTCTGCACTATTCAATAAACTAATGAATATTATAACTTTAGTCTACATTGCTCTCAATAAAGTTTAACACTAGCAAATTGCTAAACTAAAGGAAATAAATACAAACCAATTAATAGACTGATTCTAATAAACTAATTAGAAAATAGATTATAATTAGCATGTTGCTAATGCAAAAGACACTTGATAAAACGGCCAATTGTTTTAGATTTAAATGTATTCTACTATATAGCCTAAATATAAGAAGTCTACATATTTCTCAAAGGATTATAATACATATACATTTAGTCATGTAGCAGATGCTTAAACACGAGGACAATAGAAGCGATCAAAAGAGCAACAGCATGCAAGTCTCAGTTAGCCTAACGTAGCAAGTTTTTATTATAGAATAAATAAAAGAAAACAAGTAGATAGAATAGAAAAAAATAGAGAATGCTAGTGTTAGAGGATCTTTTTAATATATATATATAATATCATAATAGCACTTGAATAGCTAACAGCACATAAACACTGGGTGAAATAGTGCTTTATATTGAGAATTATAAATTATAGTCAGCTATTAATAAACTAGTTTGTTTTTACATCTTGTTTTTTCCTCACTATACTCCCAGTGCATTCTGGGATACTTCCTGCATGGAGGATACACACAATGCTGCTTTAAATTTGAAACAAACACAATGCAGCAGCTGACTGCTTTACTAGGTTTTGAGATTAATCTGAAAACGTGTTTAAGACACCAGACGTCCACCAAAACATCAGCATGCCCAGACACACAGAGATCCGGAGCGTGTATGAGGTTAGTGTCCCTTACCTTCTGTCCACTCTGTGCGGGGAGTGAGGTTAAACTCGTCCACTACTGTTAGGGAGGCACAAACAGTTGTGATTGGTTAATTCAAGACATTCCCAGACCCATGCAACTCATACCATTACAGATGTTACTGACATTCCCAAGAGGCATGCAAATCAGTCTGTGAAAGTGAGGCAAGACGGGAGACAGACGGGGGACAGACGGGAGACAGACGGTCAAAGTGGAAAACCCCTGAGATGTGAGAGAGAAGGACAGATCATGCCATAACATTCAACAGCATATGTGTTAAGAGGTTTTAGCTCCATCTACCAGGTGTCAGCTATACCTTCAAGTCCCTCTCGGTCTTATCACACACTATGAAATCTGTTTTTTATTATTATATTTCTTTCTGTAATTTCCTCCATGTTGGCTCTCAAATCTGTCTTTAGACTTGTGTTCCTCTAAAAGCCTGAGAGGAGCACAAACATATACTCAACCTGAAGAAAATGTCTCATCAGAACAAAGCACAGGAGATCTGGTGGAACTGAAATGTGCTTCTAATGAGTAGAGAGGAGAGCGCTTTCAATGGTGCTCGCTTGAAACGCACAGTAATGTCCTGCTCTTAACACAGCTCATTTATTCATTTACAACTGGGAAGAAATACGCACATTTCTCAGACTTTCTCAGACTATATAGCATCTATCCATCTATCTATCTATCTATTTGTACATACATTCAAGTTGTTGGGTCATTAAGATATTTTATTGATTTTTGAAAGTCAGTATATTTTCAAATAGCTGTTTTCTATGTGAATATGTGTTAAACTGTAATTTATTTCTGTATTTTCAGCATCATTACTCCAGTCTTCAGTGTCACGTGATCTTCAGAAATCATTATAATATCAAGAAACATTTCTGATTATTATCAATGTATATTTTGGTGTATATATTTGCAGAAATATAATAATTTCTAATGTAGTTCATCACATTAAGTATGAACATCATCCCATAAGAGTCAGAAAACCTCTGTGTCTCAATTTTGAGTAGTTCTTAAATACTAACTACATCTTTAACCCTTTAAGTATCTGAAAACCACATTATATTTGTGGTTAGTGTGAACAGTACTGTCTGCGTTCATGTGTAAAAACTGATGTTTATGATACACCTCAACTCTTATATCCAGAGTCTAACTCCGTTAAAGCTCGATGAAGCACTGCAATGAGTCGTATCTGCTGCCAAACGACAGTCCCTTCTCTCTTTTTCCGTTTTTTAAGTGCTTTATCACTTTTGCTAGTGAAGTGCAAAGAGGGAGAGGTGTCTGGAGAGTCTAGTCTGGTGTTGAGCGAGCGGGTCTCAGGAGGCGCTGGTCTTGATGTTGTCTGAGGATAAAGAGAGGAGGAGGAGGATGAAAGTGATGTTTTATCTCCTCCGATTAGCTGCGCGGCCATGCGGCAGAAGCCCTGCGTCTCCTGAGACGGGCCGCTTCGCTCTCAACAACCCTGACCTGTCCTTGAGTCCCTCAAACCCACCTACTCTGAGAGATGAGTTAGTTTGGAGAGAACGGGATGCAGTCATCATTTTTAATGTTGAACAACTCTCTGTGCTCATTGGTGAAGTCTTTACTGTGTCTGATAATATTAGCTGTGCTCGCATTCGCACCCCGGCTGCTGATTGCAAAGGAACAGGAAGCAGCAAGGCAGGGCACAGGAAGTGGTTCAGGAGTGCTAGTGTTGAGCGTGAGGTTACCTAGGTCCATGCTCTTCGACTTGTGACTCTTGATGATCTCCAGCTGAGAGGCATCGCTGTACTGTTTGGTCCGTTTTTCTGACATGCTCTGCCGGCCGAAGCCTTCCCTCTGAAACCCGCCGTCCATGTCTGCGTCTGGACCCAGTGTGCTGAGAGACAGGACACATATTTATAATACAACTAGACTGAAATGACTGGAATATTATTATTATAAACGATCAACATAACATTAATCAAGGAATGTACATACACAAACATACACATAAAAAATGAATAAATCTTGTCTTTTTAATGAAAACATTAGCATGAAAAAACCTGCCTGATAACAATAATAGTATTTGTATTATTTATTATAAAATTTGATTGATACTCCTAAAGTATTAATATAGCAAATGACTGATATCAAATCAATCGATCAAATAATAATAATAATGATAACTGTATTTATTATACAATTTGATTGCTACTCCAAAAATATTAATATATCAAATGATTGATTTTTAAATCAATCAATCAATCAATCATGCTTCAAACATTGTTTTATTTTTGTTTTTAATGAAAAATATTAGCATGAAAAACATGCACGATGATGATGATGATAAACATAATAATAATAATAATAATTGTATATTAAACAGTTTGATTGATACTACAAAAATGTACTGATAAATAAATTAATAGCTTGCCATTTTTATTTTATAGAGTTAATAATAATAATAACAACAACTTTTATTTTTGTTCTCACTGAAAAACTGTGGCAACCTGCATAATAACAATCTTCATTTTCTTGTATAATTTGATTGCTATTACTAAAGTATTAATATACTAAACGATTAATCAAGGAACAGAAGAATGTAAATAGATGTGAAGACAGCTTGGCATGAGATGAACACAGTTTCTCCTTCAGTCCACATCAGTCTCAGTGTAAAGCACAGTGTTACTCCAGCCCTGCGGCGACTGTGTCTGAACAATACACAAGCCCTTGGATTAGACCTCCGTCACTCCCTACAGTCAGAAGAGTGTCCTCAAACACACGCGTGATGCTTCAGAACAAACACCGGGAGAACACAAGGACATAATGCATCTCACACATCAGATCTGGATCCTGAAAGAAACAGAGTCGAAAGCAGCAAGGACAGCAGAGACAGACAAACGTAGAGATGCAGAGACTCTCAACAGAACTGACAGACTGTTACACTAATGACCAGAGAAAACACACTAACTGAAATACACTCAACCTCCCTTCATTGATGTACATACACAGACACCACCAGTCAACACAACCTGTTCTCCAGCATGTGGGGACTCACAGTTGAAAAAGACGTACCAAGCTTACAATGATAACAGTTCCTGAGTTCAGTGTGCTACACACACACACACACACACACACTTTTGGTGTCTTTGCAAAGAAGACCCTGTGGGCTTTACTATCCATCATCCAGAGTTGATAATGCTCAAAAAGATACAAAGTTATAGAAACTGAAGTGCCTTGAAAAAAGTGTACCACACTGAATGAAAAAAAATATATATTATTTTCATATAAAAATACATGAAATAAGTCCTGGAGCAATCCAGAAAAGCATTGGGTTGAAAGTCACATGTCTCATGAGTTCATATTTCAAATCTTAAGAAGATACCATGAAAAATGAGATTTTCCTGAGATTATATATAACACCCCCGCCACCCCACGTTTGAGGATAATATTTATTTATCAAATGTATTGAAGAGTTCCACAAACTATTAAACTATTTCAGTCATTATACATACCACTGCATGTTTTTCAATCATACAATTATTATAGACAGAATCTTAGACATCATATAAATTATTTATTTGATCACTAACAAATACAAATAAGAATAATTTGAGTAATACAAAATAAAATAAAAAATAGCTTTGTATGAATTATCAGCCACACAGATGCTAATAATACAGATACAGCCACATTCCCCACAAAACACACATATATATAAAAATAAAAATAAAAAAGGTTTATTTTTTTAGCGTGCCAGATTCAAATAAACACATTTACGCAACTGGTTTATTCTATAAAAGCATGTTCTGTTGAAATTTTGAGTACACAAATAAAATTAGACCCTTTATAGTCCAGAACAATGTAGCCTATTACTCTTACCTTCCCAAGCAAAAATGGCGCGTGTTTTGAAATGTTTACAATGCAAGTGATCGCTCTGGCGCGTCCATGTCCTGTAAAGTGTGCTTCAGCTTCCACTCTCCACACAAACGACTGCACATTTATCTAGGTGAAGCGTCGCTGTTTATAACTATAGATTTCATTTTAGACAAGTCGTGATGATTTGAGAAGGCTACATTTATAAAACATAGGCTATGATCGACTCACTGTCTGCTGCTGGCCGCTTGGTCGTTACTTTAAAAAACTAAAACTTACATTTAATGAATAAATAAATGCTCGGGTGCAGGGCTCTAATGTGGATGCAGCATCACGCAAAACAAAACAGTTACTGATGCTACTGTAGAAATACCCAGACATGATTAAGTCATTCTTCATAAAGTGATAAAATGTTTATATTTTAAAATGCATATGTTTAGGCATAAAACTTTAAGAAAAAAGTGAATGTGGAAATCAGTGTTTGTACGATATGTTAAGCAGAGTTTCAAAGACACATGAGACTCGAGTTTCTCACTCAGAGAATCAAACGGAGATAATAACATCCCTTCGTTTGCCCTCGTTCCTGTGAGCCTCCTACTAACAAACATCACGCTCACATAAAACCTTTCCTTAGGTCTCCACGTTCCTCTCCGTGTCTGAAGTTCATAATTCACCGCAGAGCGACACCAAGTTCAGAGTAAAGAGACTGGATATGAGCCGCTGGCCTCGGTACTAAACACTGCGTTTGCTCCACATGTAGATGTGTAGGATGTGTTTTATTAGTGTATTGTTGGTATTGATCCTGATGTTATGATGCTTGATTAGATGCATGCCGTCTAGCAGATATCGACCGGATGAACGTAAACGGAGCGAGAGACAGAACTCACCCTATACTGAAGATAAGGTCAATGTATTCTCTTTAGACACTCAATACTATACAAACTCTCTTGTAATTATTGTTGTTCTCTCTCTTCTAGCATATTAAACACTGCAACCCTTGACACACACACACACACACACACACACACACACACACACACACACACACTGGTCTAAAGGTCTGATATACTTCATGTGAAACTAAAGACTGAACTGGTGTGAAGTGTTTTCAAACAAGAGCAGACCAAAACTGAGTTAAACACCCTCAAACTCCCATTGGTCTGCGGCAATTCTGTAACAAGTGGGTGTTTAGTTTAGTTTAGTTTAGTTTAGTTTAGTTTAGTTTAGTTTATTTGTTTAGCACATGTTTAGTACAAGTACAAAACTATGCAAGGAGGGAACGAAGCCACTCTAGGCTTGTACAGAGTTCCACTCCTGCTCCTCTTAACTCATGAGACATGCAGACTAAAACAAAAAAACACAATAAAAAACAAACAACAAACGATACAAAGCAATTCAATAACATATAAAATGATCAATCCAAATAAGAATGCAAAAAAGCAAGCAATACCTAGAAAAGACTACATAAAGGCGTCAGGCTAGCAATAGCAATCTCTTCAAATGCTTTTTGAAAGCAGAATAAGAGGACATTGATCGCAACGATGGACTTAAATCACTCCAGAGCTTAGGACCTCTAAAAGAAATATTAAATTGATGTCTTGTAGTTCGTGTGTATGGTAAGAGTAAATTATTATTGCTATGTCTAGTTTGAAATGAGTGTACATGTGAGATAGGCGTAAACAAACTCTGAAAAGAGTCTGGTAGATCTTGTTTCCTATATATAAACTTATGCATAAGTAAACATGTTTGATAAATATTTACCTTATCGATAGGGAGAACTTTAAATTTATTATAAAGGGGTGCCGAGGGTGCATATCTATTTGAATGAGAAATAAATCTAAGATATTTCTTCTGTATGACTATTAATTTCTTCAGGTAGGTAGGATAGGTAGCTGCCCAGACAATATTGCAATAATTAATGAATGGAAACAAAAAACTATAATATAAGGTTAAAAAAGCTGAGGAATGAACTAAAGGACAAACCCTCCTCAATATACCTAACATTTTAGCTGACCTCTTAGATACGAAGTTGATATGATTAGACCATTTAAGACCACTATCTATAATGACTCCCAAAAATCTGGTATGCTGAACCAATTCGATTTGAGTGTCATTAATAAAGATCTTAGATAATTCTATAGGGTAATGTTTGTTAGTATTACAAAAATCATAAAGTTGCATTTTTATATTGAGAGTAAGTTTGTTCCATTGAAACCATTCCACAATGTATGATAGTTCCTCATTGACCGTTTTGATTAAAATATTGAAGTCTTGGTGAGAAGCTACAAGATTTGTATCATCTGCGAATAGTACTGGAAGGAGTTTGGTACAAGTCATGGCCATATCATTAATATAAATTAAAAATAAAAGAGGCCCCAAAATTGATCCTTGAGGGACCCCAATCATAATTTGTGACTTCATGGAGGTATAGCCTTCCAGATATACATATTGCTCTCTATTGGCTAAGTAGCTTCTAAACCATCTCAAGGCAACATCCTCCACTCCGTATCTACTAAGTTTGGCAATCAAAATATTGTGACTGACCGTATCGAATGCCTTACTCAAGTCCAGGAAGACTCCAAGAGCAATTTTTTTATTGTCAAGAGCTGAAGAAATATAGTTCACAAGTTGAATAAGGGCATGCTCAGTAGAGTGTCGCTTCCGAAAACCATATTGATGTTTATATAAAATATTGTTGGCATCCAGGTGATTAAATAATCTCGAAAAGACAAGTCTTTCTAAGATTTTCGATATACACGGGAGAATTGATATTGGCCTATAATTACTAAATTCCTTAGAGTCACCGGTCTTGAAAATTGGTATAACCCTAGCAACTTTCAAATTCTGAGGGACAATTCCAGTTTTCAGAGACAGTGAGAGAATATGAGTGAGAGGTTTAATAATATAGTCAATTGTCTCTTTAATAAGAACACTTTTAATGCCATCATGACCATGGGCTGCATTTTTAAGTGAAAAAATAATATTACGAACCTCTTGAACAGTTGGTGGGTCAAAATTATAGAATGGAGGATATTGACCTTTGATTAAAGAACATGGATGTATATCCAAACCATTAATATTAGATGCTAGTTCAAAACCAACCGATACAAAAAAATCATTAAAGGGTGTGGCTCTGTGGCTCCGCCTTCTTTGATGTGGAAATCATCTGTGGTTCATTTCTTCTGTTTAGTCTGTCAATGTCAGATGTCCGTGAGTGAAAACATGAGCACACTGACACGCTGATTTACAGTAGAAACTAAAGTTGTCATTTTAACTGAAAGTGACGCTGACACAGTTTTTCCATGTGTAATACTGAAAGGCTGCCGTAAAGCACTCTAATGTATAAAGTGCTATAAATAAAAGTGATGTGACTGAATGCTTGGAGTACCAAACAGCAAACATGGTGCAAACATCCACATCGCTTTCTTAACTGCTGTGTTCTCACAACGTCCACGTGTGTTTCATTTGTTAAAGAGAGGAAAGTGTGCAGCACAGACAAGCAAAGCAGTGTGTATATCGTATATTGCTGCAAATATATGTATTTTTTTTACTCCTTTATTTTAATTTCATGGTTTAATTTAATTTAACATTTAGTTTTATTTTGTTTTGGTTAAAGAAAGCGTTCAGCCAGACTTGTTGTCCATCTCACTTTAGTTATTCTGTGAAACACGAAGTAATGCACTTACAACAAATGAGAAAACTCAATCAAATTTCAAAAGGGATGGAAAAGTTATAAAATTGTCATAATTGTAATCTATGCAACTCTTTAGGGGTCATATGATGAGAGTTTTCTATCAATAATACTTTTCATTTATTTTTCTGTGACTTTATTTAATTGTCTCTATCATTATAATTCGTTAAATAATTTGACAGCACTTCCATTATAATAAAAGCCTGGATATTCTTCCAAAAATACAGACAGAACATAAAAGCACCATAATGGTAGATAAAATTAAATAAAATAAACTTTTTGCATTACAGTAATACAAATTTGGAGGAGAAGAGTGCTCAATCATTCAAATGATCTTATGATTTAAACTGTCTTAAGCTCTGTTTTCTTCATCGTCTTTCCTTTAGCTCCACATCCAGCCTTCTGAGATGAATCTGAAGCTCCAGAGGGTGGAGCGGGAAGCACATCTGGGAGGTGTTCAGCACACACACAATGAGCTCGAGGACGCTGCAATGTGTTGAACATGCAGAAACAACAGTGTGCAGTCTTAATATTCATATCCAACAGGGATCCATTAGCATTTGGGGAGAGGGGAATGTGTAATTAAAACAGTCGAACACACGTGAGATATGACTTCATTCGCCTCTATGAGACACTGTGCACCGACACATGCAGCTGTGTGCAAACACAAACTACTAATGCATACAAATGAACTTCTTAACACAAGTTAAAGTCTCTCTGTCAGCTATGATGCAGACCCGAGCGTCCAGACGCTCCATCACACTCAATTAGGCCATTAGAGACACGTCCAATTAACTCTGGCCAGACTGCATCTCTGCTAATAACAAGAACCAACTGCCTTTAAACACACGACACAGAGACCAAAGACAGAACCGCTGGGAACTAAACAACAGAGGTCTGAAAAGAAAAGATTTGCTGTCTGATTCCTCAGTAAATTCAGTCTGAATTAGATTTCAGTGTCACTGGGATACTGCTGTAGTCGCTATTATTACTATAAATGAGTTTTATTTGAAAATGATACCTTTTCATTTTACGTTTAGATGATAGTATAGTGTATAGTCTATATACACTGTACAAATAAATAAAATAAATAAATACATATCACAAAGATTGTTTTAAAAGAAAATGCTGTTTCAATTTGTCTACTTCAAAATGCCATGTAAGTGTATTGTTATTTGTTTTTCTTTGCTATTGTTTGTTAAAGTTAATAGCAATTACCGAGTGAAAATTAGTTTTTAATTTTTTTTCCAGTGTATTTTTATTTTTATTTCAGTATTAGTTCATGAAAATGAGATATGTTGCTTCTTTGGTAAGTTTATAAGTGTTGATTTAATTTTATATTTTAAATTCATTGTATTTATTTGTTTGAATTATTTACATTTATTTGATTTGACATAAGATTCAGTCATAGTTAACACAGTATTGAATCAAAGAGGTAACATGTTGAGTCACATTATATATGCCATGACAGAGAGCTAAACTATTTTAGATCAATGTCTGAGACCATGAAATAAAGCAGATGAAATGAAATAAATCAAACCATTTACATGTTTCAAGGATTATTGTATTCATGTGCAAACACAACAAATTGAAATGTGTTATACAGTACAGGTGGTTAAGAGCACGAGTGACATTCAAAGCTGTTAAAGTGAAGCTGATATAAGTTCACCTGTGACCGCACATCAGATGAATTATATATTAATGCACAAAGAAGCAACTGCATTGCTTAGAAACTGTAAACAGCCAATAATAAAGAGTCATTCTTTATTTAACATCTGTTTTTTTCATATGGATAGCCATCTAATATATATTGTAAAGATATTTATATGTGCATGTGTGTATGCAAACCTAATTTTGGTCCCACTTTATTTGAATGTGTCTTTGTTTTGATTACACTGAGTACAGAATAATATTCATTAAAAACATGCACTTACTATAGGATTAGGGTTTAGTGTTAGTGAATTATGCATCATTTACTCTTACTACTATAGTAAATACATGTAACAAGAACACATTAAAGTGGTTTCCTAATTTCAGTGGTGAATTCTTGTATGACCCAGGTTGTGTTATTGACAATGCTCAGGAGATTCACCACCAACATCACCCCATGATCAAATAACTGTAATGCATAACTTACACACCTCCAGCTAACATTAGACCGTATTTAATGACCGTTATTACGTGTGGTTCTGCTCTAACTAGGTCACTTTATTGATGTTTGTGGCTTGGCCCTGCTAAAGAGACATTTGTCTCGAGAGGAGCCCGACTAATGTGTTAATGAGAGATACGCTTCTGTGCGTGAACCCAGAAAACAGGTAAGATGGAGTTTAATAATGAATCTAGGCATGATATAGACTTTATATATTTGCACACACTATATTAAACTATAAATGCACTTATGCAACCACATTACAAATGCATTTTTTGTTGTTATTTTATTAGAAATACATGACTATAATTACTATTTCACTGTTTTCATGTTTGAGTTTTTAGGGTTTTCATAACATAAAAGTGTGTTTATATTTATGATAATATAATAATCAGGAAACTAGATTAAATAAACCATATATATATGCTTATGCTTACAGATAAAAGGTGCAATAATTCTAATGCAGTTTCTCAAATCATCAGAAATCATCATTTTTATTTTTAGACTATACTAAAATTTCCACAAAAAAAAAACGTACTTTTTAAGTGGTCTGGAATGCACACTATTGTATTATTTTACTTTATAATTATTGTATTATTATACATTACATTTTAGTAAGTATCCCACAATGCAATGTGTCTGACAATGTGGCAAATGAACCATAATCCATATCTGTCGTCATTTGTATTTTATCTGTGTGATGTTCCTGTGATAGCGCCCTCCAGTGGACGGGTCACATCTGGATTCTTACATCTGTACTGTATGAACGTACAGCTGAGGCGATTAATCAGTGAGAGATGTGCATGTGTTTCTTCTGCTAAATTAATTTTGTCATAAATCTTCATGAGTGTATAAAACAGAGACAAGACAGTGGTGTGCTTATAAGGCATCGGACATGAATAATTCAGACTAACCCGAGGTTGTGCTGAATCACACACCTCTGCCAACACTCTCTCTCTCTGTGTGTGTGTGTGTGTGTGTGTGTGTGTGTGTGAACGACAGCACAGCTATGGCCTCATTCCATAATGACACACATATGACACCACAGACGAAACACACACAACAAACAGTAAGCACATGCATTCATTAAGAGAGAGAGAGAGAGTGAGAGAGAGAGAGAGAGAGAGAGAGAGAGAGAGAGAGAGAGAGAGAGAGAGAGAGAGAGAGAGAGAGAGAGAGAGAGAGAGAGAGAGAGAGAGAGAGAGAGAGAGAGAGAGAGAGAGAGAGAGAGAGAGAGAGAGAGAGAGAGAGAGAGAGAGAGAGAGAGAGAGAGAGAGAGAGAGAGAGAGAGAGAGAGAGAGAGAGAGAGAGAGAGAGAGAGATTGAAAGGTTTTGTGGGAAAGTGTGCAGAGAGAGTTTTCTCATGGGACTGAAAGAGAGATTGAAAGTGGACAGAAATTAATTGCTCAAGTCACTTGCTTTAGGAGCCTCTTTTAGCCTAAGGAGCAAGAACTGGGCCTAAAACACACACACACACACACACACACACACACACACACTAAGGCAATAAACTACTGTATTCAGGAGTGAACAGCACAAACAGCTAAACGGTTCCCACAGTGGCCAATAAAGCATTCCCACACAGGTAGAGTCTGCTGCGTCTGAATGAATGATGAATAACGTGAGCAGGAGGAAAGAAACAATACAGAGGTCTAATGCTGAGCTGCATTATTAAACACACATATACGAGACAGGATCTCCAAACACTGATGGTGCTTGTGCTGGGACCACCGCACACTTATCCAGCAGTGCTGTGTGCTAACAGAACGACTGTGACAGACCAGATATCACCAAACACGAGCAGAGCTCAATCACTGAATGACAGAGACTTCAAAATGAGCTTTTGTTTTTGTAGTTTCCATGGGTTGATTTATAAGGCCGGTTTGTTTATTTATTTAGTGTCTATATAGTTTTACGACTTTTATTTCTGTTTTAGTTGATGTTCAACAGCAAATTAAACTAAATGAAAAAAATATTTCCTTAGGCAACTCCTTGGCAGAAATAAGGTATGTTTTTCATTCTTAATTTCAGTTTATTTTGTTACAAGTAAGATTTATTTATTTATTGAACTATGGTAACTCTGCTTATTTATTAAGTAAAACAATATAAACATTATTTTATAATTTTTTTAATTTTACATTTTATAAAGAAAGAAAAATTGTATTTATTTATTCATTTATATTTACCTTTATGTGTGTGTGTGTGTGTGTGTGTGTGTGTGTGTGTGTGTGTGACTCGGCTGCCTCCCCCCCCCCCCATCATCATCATCACCCCATCCTTTAACGCCGCCCTTCACCAGGCTCCTGACGCGAGTGGGTGTGTGAGAGCGGAGGGGCGCTGAAACAGCAGGTCTGGCAGCGTGTGATGAGGCACACCTGACGTGAATGAAGCCTCATCACCGCCGCTGTTGTATGCTGAGAGCGCCTCTTCCCTGTTAATGCACGCTGGTGTCCTCGTGGGTCCAGGAAGGGAGCGTAGAGGGATCCCGCGCCGCCAGAGCTGCCGGACCCGCGGTACGGACGAGAACCACACCCACTATACGGCTGACGTGCCAGGATGCCGGGCCGTTTATCCCCAGGAAGCGTCGCGGGTCAGGAGGACGAAGCCTCCACCCCCTTGCGCCCTGGACCTAAGCGGGGAGCGCGTGCGGCCGCCGGTCTCCGCCCCCTCCTTGGACCCCTCCTTCTGAACACTGCCCATCCTTCACTAACCCCGCAGCACGACGAGGACACCAGATCCCCTGTTTATTTTGGACACTTTATTTGTATTATTTACGTTCAATAAAAGCCTCTCCGAGGCCTGACGCCGCAGTGTCTGTCGTTTGCTTTTCCCGCCACAGTACATACATCTCTACAGAACAAAAATCATAAATAAATGAAATTATTTAATTGTTTAATTATTAGCATTATTTTATTATTTGTGTTTAATGGGAAATTGTATTTAAAAGGTCTCAACAGAGCAAGCTGCACAAAGAGACCCACTTTTAATAGGATACTGATATGACTGAAGTCTTCATCTAATGTGAATGGCCATCATTTTCCAAACTTACGATTGAGATTACTTCTTTATCTGCAGAAATATTACTGAGTGCATCTAAACCGATCGAAATATATGATATACTTAATTCAAAACGCTTCTGCGGTAGGTGATACCGTTACCTTTCGTCCTGTATCTGGACATCTGTGGGCCAGGGCATTTCTGTCACAAATCCCATGTCATCGTGGGAGCTGGATGATGATTGGTCAGACGAGCGCGCTGGAAGAACAGGTGGCCTATCATCTTCAATGATGACTGTGTCGTCCTGGGGCATATTCACAGTGGGGGACAGCTGGTAGTGACCTGAGACAGAGAGAGATGTCAACGTTACGCTGGAAAAACCCACAACTGTTTCTGAGATCGGACAAACTGGCTTTAAACGACCACAACAAAGTCACTCACACGGATATGACCAAACTGTCCCTTATAAACATTTGTGTACCGCAAAAGCAACAATTACGTTTGTGTCTGAAACCAAAACACAGGTAGAACAAAATCACTTACTGTAAGTCAACAATCCACATACAAAAATACACAAAGCAGACGAAGATGTTTGAGCAGAACAAAAAGCACATGTTCACAATTAAAATGAGGCATTTCCATCCAAACATGAACTTCTGTGTTTCGTTCCAAGTGTATTTATTTCAACGAGAAGTCATTTTGCAACTTTAGCAGCTTAAGAGCAATCAAATGTAGTTTATCCTAGGTGAAAAAATAACCCTGGTGTCGGACCAGCAAAAATAATACTGAGATTGAGTTTCAGCGTAGCCCAGACAACAAATACTTGAGCAGAAACAAACGTGTGTTTATGTGTTTGGAGTCGTTACGCCAAGTAAGCTTTAGCATGTGATAACAATTAATGAACACGTCAAGATTGGTTGTGTGTTAAACACAGGGATTTTACCAGAAAAAATTATATTCAGGAGGTCAGACTCTAAAATAAATACAAAAATAATAATAATTAGGTAACAATAAATATAAACAAACTACACTAAAATAAATAAGATCAGTTTAATAAAATAAAATAAAACAAAATGTAATATAATGTAAACTAATCTAAAATAAAATAATAAAACACAATTGTTGTGTACCATCATGCATGTTTTTGGGTTAAAATAAAATAAAAAACAATAATTTTACAAATAAAATATAAATATAAAACTAAATAAAAAACATTAAAATAAAATCCAAATAATAAATAAATAAATAAGATCAATTTAAAAATAAAATATATAAAATATGAACTAAACTAAACTAAAATAGTTGTGTACCATCATACATGCTTTTAATAATAAAAATCAAATAGTTTAAGTCATTGTGCACCATCATGCATGCTCATCATGAAATTCTTATTTTTAAAGATGAAAAGTGAAAGTGACGTGACATACAGCCAAGTATGGTGACCCATACTCTGAATTCGTGCTCTACATTTACCCATTCAAAGTGCACACACACAGCAGTGAACACACACACACCATGAACACACACCCGGAGCAGTGGGCAGCCATTCATGCTGTGGCGCCCGGGGAGCAGTTGGGGGTTCGGTGTCTTGCTCAAGGACACCTCAGTCGTGGTATTGACAGAGTGCTGGACATTCACTCCCCCCACCTACAAACCCTGCCGGCCCGAGACTCGAACCCGCAACCTTTGGATTACGATTCCGCCTCTCTAACCATTAGGCCAAGACTTTACTGTCATTAGACACTGTAGCCTACTGGTGAAATATCTAGACTGCTAACTGATAGTTCATAACCTTTTGGGCAGATCACAGAATCACAAAAGCATTGTGTCCTTGAGGAAGTCAACTTTAGGTCACTCCATGAGGGCTGTTTCTGTTAACAAGTATATGCCATTTAGGATTAATCATCAAAAAATACAAATCTGTAATTAGTAGAGTCCATTAGAGAAGCTTTGTCATGTTAATTCAGTGGCATCAGAGCGTACATGGTAAAAGGCCTGTAGTGTGTGAATGCATACACAGTCCTGAACGGTAACTGAACAGCACGAATCTTCAGGAGTGAACAGAATTACAGCGCTGACGAGACTTAGACTAATCAGACATTAAACAATCTGCTGCGCTAAACTGTCATCGTTAAATCATCAGCACGTACACATGACAAAACATTTCCAAATATTTACAAAGCTCAGCTTGAGGAACTTGAGGATGAGCAGCGTTTACTTGAGACGAGACATTTAAAGCATCGCAGGGGTGAGATATGAAGACCGAGATTAAGAAACTACAAGGAGTTTCATTTGATTTCATCAACACGACTGACGAAGGCACTGGAGCTCTCAAGGTCACCTGGATGGTTTACAAGAGTCCTCGATGCTCCCGGAGGACAGGAGCCCCGCTGGAGATCCACGAGAGGTTCCAGACCCCAGAGAATCACCCATAATGCTGGAGAAGCAGTTACCGAGCGGTTGCATCAGTCTCTCTCTGCAGTAAAGCCACAGTGAGCAGTGGGTCAGGAAATACGGGAAACTTCTGTCACTGGTGTGTAGATACTGTACCGGCGTACACATGAATGCATGTGTGTGCGCAACTGTGAGAACTTGAATTTCACACTTTCTGAGGCGAGAAGACATTTATACATGCGTGTACTCCAATATATTCATAGAAACATATGCACAGTCACGCTCAATAGCAGGAAGCCAAATCCCAACACATGACTGCAATAACAAATACATAAAGCTGAGGAGAAAACAGTCGGATACCACTGGGCCAATGTAGAAAAAATAACATATTTACATAATATATGAGTGTAGACATCTTAATCTACTTGTAATGATCATTTCTTTTATTAATAATCATTACTTAATATTTTAAATATATATTTCAATGATTTTCTTTTAAATATCATGCTGTATTAATTATAAATATCAATGTTTTTGCTTGTTATGCATCTTTCGGCAAGTTCACCAGTGAAGTTTAATTTGGCAGACAATATTTTCCTGAATACTGTTTTTTATCAAGTAATAACACAAAACTAAGTCAAACTACTTTGAAGAAACTTAACTGAGAGGGAATAATTAAATTATATTTTTTGTTTCTTCATCATGATATCAGGACAGTACTATATCGCCTTGACATGTTTCACTTCATGCCTCAAAATAAATAAAGTAATGAATGAATGAATGAATGAAATACTTTAGTTATTTAAACTTCAATGTGTAAAAACATAAAAACATGCATAAAGTAGTCAAAGACTAATAAATGTAATTTAAATGCAAAAATGTACTTTAAAAAAAATAATGAATTAAAAATTATTAACAAATCTGACCCTGTAGCATATTACATTTCCAGACCAAATTTTTGACCAAAATTAAATCCACATGAAAAAAGAAATCAAACTAAAGAAAGAAAGGATCTGTACACTTAATGGTGGCAGGCTGTCCATGCAAGGTCCTTTTTGCTCATGCAGAACACGGTTTTAATTGGCTTTACTGCTGAATACGGTCATGTTCTTACATTAAATGAGGCAGTTCCTATGGGATTTTGACACAAGTGCTGACCTCCTCATACAAGGAGAGTTACTCTTGGCTATGTTAAATGGCGTAAAGACACCTATAGAAATAGCCAGTGTGACACTGTGAAAAGGTGAAAGTCTTTAACATGGGAGATAAAAACGCTGCGACCACAATTCTGCTGCGGTCGACTAATTGGCTGACCGTTTTATTGAGATTATATCCCCCGTCCACCCACTTACGCTCATGATTTCATGGTGAATCATAAAAATCTGCCTAAAAACGGACCTCTTAATTGCAGGACAGGAAATATAGCGAAGGCGTACTTGGCTTATTATACATTAGTCTCTGAGAAGAGAACAGGACATCGTCAGCAGAGAAGAACAGAATTTCAATCGCCTGGTTTCTAATGATTTTTGAAGGCACAATGAGGTACCTGCTCAGTAAGCAGTACCAAAAAAGCTCAGCGGGATGTTCTTGAGAATGCTTTGTTCTGAGGGAAGGTGTTACTGACTGACATATCCTGCTGACATCATCTCAGCACCTTGTCTGGATCCATTATCCGGAGTGTGCAGAGAGTCGAGGCGCGATGTGAAGAGTCGGGTGGGTTAAAAGTAAGACTAATTATCGCCGTCTTAGTGCGGATGTGGCCCCTACGGAGCAAAAATAACTTTATTACCCACTTAAACAACCTCAAGAAACACACTGTTCCTTTAGAATCGCTTACGACAATATGCATCTGATAATAAACTTCATATAAGCGCAACCTAAACAGGATGCATTTTGTCTCAAACCGGATGACTGAAGCAAAAACAAAAGACTGTTGCTTTACCCCAAAGAGCTTTCCTTACCAAACACATCATGCTTTTGTTTAATCGTGAAGATTGCTTGCATCTCGAGGACATTTGATTCAGGTCATTTGAGAATCAAGGCTATCATGTGCGGTCTTTCTCAGACCGTTGGGTCTCATGAAGAAGCCGCTTGTGTTTGTAACTGTTTAATCTGCACTGAATTCTGCTTGCAGGGTGCTGATAGCATGGAGGTGGGCTACTGTTGTTTTCTGTCATGCCGTGATCAAACAAGCCCTCACAGGGTCTCTCGCTATAATAAATAGACCCCCATGCTTGTTTGCTGGGCCTTGAATCAAGACATTGTGGGAATGGACTGATTGGCATACAGAGAAGCATTGCCCCCCCTAAATCAGGGTCTGAACAAATAAACTTGAATGAAACCAGTTCCTCGACGGTGCATCCAGAATGACAGAAGGCAACAGATTTCCAGGATGCTCAACAGAAGGGAGCTGACTTTGAAGAATCACTCATCAGAGGACCATAAAGGTTATCCTGCTCCTACTTGTATTTCTTGTACATCAAGTGCAAAGAAACAATAGGGTCAAACCTGAAAATAAAGCAACTCTAAGCTGCAACATACTGTAGGCTCATTGGAAATGCATGCCTCTAAATACATTTTTAGAGAATTGAAAATAAAATAAAACGCACGTATACATACGAATCTCTGCAGTGTCCAGTTGAAATGAACACTAGAGGTGGTAAATCTCAGACAACTTTTATTTATTTTCTCACAAAGTATGATTTGCATGCTGTGAGATTTGAAAACTGACACGTTTGAACATGTAGTCACATATAAAGCTTCATATGCATGAGTTTTCTAACTCTGTAGGTTTGCTTGGTACTTGAGTGATGAAGAGCTTGGGTATGAACCTCGTTAAACTACAGTTCTAAAAACAGCTCTAATCTGCATAAGGAAGGTAAAATAGCACGGCTGCATCAACGAATGTGTTTTTATATCACGTTTGCATTTGTTAACACCATCGGGTAGGTTTAGGGTTGGTGTATGGGATATTTCCAACACAATAACTTTTAGCAACACTCCTCGGATATTTGAATCATGAACCACCGCAATACGTACCTGAAGCAGCGAAATACAAACACAGAAACACGTTCCTATATCAACGAAACAAAAACGTGTCAGGGTCACGTTGAACCCATGTTTGGTTTTCAAGATGGATGAGCTTCATAAGGTCCAAAATGTATCTTTATCCCACATTTTGAGCACAAATTGAAAGGTCATACCATTGGACTTCTTCAAGCAGATGGAAAATAATTAGCAAGCCCATACAGGCCAAGTTACCAGTTTCATTTATTTAGCTTATAGTGAGGAAAGGCTTTTGATGAGCTGGTACATTGAATTAGTTTTTTGTTCAAAAAACGTCTAAATAAGGTCATTTGAAATCTGGGCTTCACCGAACAGGCTTGTGGGAACATTAAGGTTTCAGTTTCCTTCAGTCACTAAAAAAACATAATTCAACTTTGTGTAATCCTGTAATCCAAAAAAAATAGGCCAACATGTGGTATTAATCACAACCTCCCATGTATTTAGGAAAAAAGTAATCAACAATAAGTTGACTTTTCCCAGAAGCGGGGGAGCGAGTGAAAGCCAAGTGTTTGTCATGAATGTCCATCTGCGGTCGGGGGAAATCCAGAGGGTCATTATTGAAGTGAGGGTCTTTGATGCTGTATGTTTTTTAGAATACATCTTGCAAATGTGCAGCGCAAAATTGACATTGTATTGCATCATGCAATGACATTGTGTTGGCAACATTAGCACAGTCACATTTGATTTGAGTTAGGTTATTTGAGAATGGTCTGATACTGTAAACACTGGAAAACATGAAATGAATAGTCATTATTCAGCCATTAAAAAAACAAAGCACTGCATCTACTCCCTGCCAAATTCAATTAATAACTTAATAAATAAAGGGTTTGCCAGTGTAAGCTGGTTTTAGGTGTTTTTATTTTAGCTGGCCTCCCATAACCCCTCTAAAACCAGTGAAAGAAAATCAATACAACCACTTTGGAAGTTGCCAGAAGGTTGCAGGTTCCAAACCCACAATACTGTATGTTCCATGAATTATCATTACTATGACAATTCAGACACATGACCTTGTGTTGGTTGACAACATTAGCAATCCTGTACAGTGGTTCAATCAGTAGAGCATAGTACTAGCTACGTCAAGGTCACAGGTTCGATTCCCCAGGAAATCAGGAACTGATAAAAATACCTTGAATGCAATGTATTGCAAGTCGCTTCAGGGAAAAAAGCATGTCAAATGCATAAATGTCAACTGGCATAGTTCCCATAACCCCTCTAAAACCAGCAAAACAGATCAACGCAACCACTTGGGATGCAACCAGAAGGTTGCAGGTTCCAAACCCCCAAGATTAATTCTAATTCTTTGAATTATCACCACTATGACAACTCAGACACTTAACACATTATACAATTAATCTTAAACAGTTACTTCGGTTGACATCATTAGTCTTTATGTAGCTCAACTAGAAGGGCACAGCACTAGCAGCATCAAGGTCATGGGTTTGATTCCCCATGAAAGCAAGAACTGATAAAATGTCTTCCTTGAATGCAATGGAAGTTGCTTCAAGCAAATCTGTCAAATGCATCAGTCAACTGGCAAGGGTTTGAGTACACCATTCATCAACTCAACATAAACTATTGAGACACACAAGTGCCCATGACCTCTCTAAAACCAGCAAAAAAAAGATCAACCCAACCACCTTTGATATAACCTGAAGGCTATAGGTTTGAAACCCACAAGATGTCACTACTGTGACAATTCAGATACTTTATCTCTTAGCTAATTAGTCTTAACCATACGTTGCTTGGTTAACAACATTCAGCACTGGGCAATGAGAATGTCATGGGTTCGATTCCCAGGAATATGCAATCCTGCAATCACTGCTATCACTGGACACCATGCATAAAAGCACAGTACACGACAGCATATGCATATCTGATCATGCACCTTTGCACAACCATCTGCTGCTAAAAAACCAATCCTGTGTTAATTTATAATCTGTTGCACCTTCACATTTATTTATATGTATAGACTACATAATGTATATATAGTGTACATAATGTAGATGTGTACATACGGTGTATAATGTGTAGTTGATAACTAATCTTATCTTTATAGTACACTGTGTGAGTATATGTATGTGTATTTTGCATTGTCTTATCTGTACAGTCTGTAAATATGTACTGTCCATATGTAAATTGTTGTTTTTCTGTCTGGCAGCATGGCTGCTCAGAGAATTTCACTCACCAAGGCACTTGTGCTGTGGTGATGTGACAATAAAAGTGATTTGATTTCATAACTTATAAAATGGGTTCCTTGAATACAATGTAGGTTGCTTCAGATGAAAATATCTATCTGCCAAATGCATAAATGTCAATTACAGTACACCCGATTCATTAGGCTTGTATTATACTGGATATAATTTAGACTTGGTCATAATGCTAAGACAACATTTTTACCGTAATCCCTCTTTAAACTAAAAATAATAAAACCTGTGAGAGAAAAGTAGACTCTTAATGAGACCACTGAGCTAGTTTGTCTTTCACAAATTTTGACAGTTCAGTGGCAAACACAAAATTTCTCTGAGAAATATCTAACTGAAATCCAGATGGGATGTTTAAAAAAACATCCTTTGCTTGGAGGAATTAAAGCAACATTAGCTCAAGAAGTATGAAATATCACCCACAAGTGAATACACTATAATTTGTAAGCAACATCTAACTACGCTCACCCTGGTTTCATAACCACGGCTGTATTGCACAACAAGAAAAGTACAAAATCAGCTTTCACAAAGTCATGACCTGAAAAGTTTTCCCTTTCAGAAATTATAAAAAAAAAAAAAGTTCCTCTTTCAAAAGCATTAAACACGGCAAACCATTAAATACTGCTAAAAGCGAAACTGCTCCAAAAATAGTGTTCTTGGCAGACTACAATCTTGCACTTAGGCCCCGTCCAAACTAACACACTTGATGAGGATTTGAGGTCTTGTGTTCCTTGCTGCACGTGCCTGTGAAGCTCACGAGAGTGTCCCATTTGTCATTTTACAATTCAGAAGGGTGCTCATTGTGATTAATAGTATTATATATTTTTAATTAATTAATTATTTGCATTTATACGTAGCCAAATGTAAATACCCAATCCAAGTACAGCTCAGGGGGATTTAATATATTGTGGTTTTTTAATCATGTTATTGTTTTATAACTATGCAGTGAATTAATGTGTTAATAGACAGGTCTATTGTGTACACATGCATTGTTTTTGTGTGAGTGTAATACTCCAGAGGTCGTGTCCCGGAGCAGTGTATGGCACAGTAATATCACAGGTCACAGGTGGCCACAGCCACCAGAGCAGGTCTTCTTGTTGTGCAAGTGATTCGGTCTCTCTGTGGTCACCTTATAAGTCTGTTATCTCCCATCAGCCCTCCTCCTTTTAGCATAACAGCTCTCATTATCCTGTAGTCTTCATCAGTAGATTAATACAGCGAGTGTGTTAATCTGACAGGCACAGACAAACCACTTAAGAGAAGCCGAGGGAGGCCGAGGAGGTGCTGTTAGCGTGATGTAATTCCCAGCATATCTCTGTCATTCTAGTTCTGGTACAGTGCCATTCACAAGAGAGCAGAGGCTCATGGAGAAACATCCCTTGAGGAAAACAAGGTCACAACATCGAGATTCATTCAGGGAAGTGATGAAAGAGTCAAATACTAAAAGCCCAACTTCTCGTCTGATGTATTTGTCTGTTTATAGATTATGTGTCTGCTCCGCCTATAGATTTGTGTTACCAAGCAATTGAACAGGTGCACCTAATAAAGTGGCCGGTGAGTGTAGATTGAGCCATACAGCAAACCGGCTTTGGCGAAGAAAACAAATCTGGTTTGTCAATAGTTTGGTGTCCCTTTTTTTTTTTTTTTTTTTAAGAAATCAATCATTTTATTCGGCAAGGGCACATTAAATTACTCAAAATGACACATTGACAAATAAAAAATGATAAATAAATAATGTTAAATAAACTTTCTACATATACATAATAATTTAAATAATATGATCATGTAACACTATAAAAATATATATTTCATAAACAATACTGACCCCATGGTACTTATCATGGGTTAATAATAATTTGGTATTAATAAATAACAATTTACTATACTATAATTAATTTTTTAAACAATCTTTTAGTGTAAACAAATCAATTGAGTGTTGTCAAAGAGATAAATGGATGTAAATCCACTGAACTGCATGTTTTATCACCAGAAGCTATAGAGAGTTCACAGTGTTAAAACACTCATGGTGTTGGGCTAACAAAAGGAAAATATTAGAAAGAAAACCACGATTGATCTTTCAGTTTGAATATGCAGTATATGCAATATAGTTTGACTTGCTTTTTACACAGTTTGCTGCAAAAACACAATAATGACCAAAACACACACATATATATATATATTAAAATGTTTGTGTAAAATAAAGTGAGAAAAGACCCGTTTAAAACATTAAAGGCCTGTAAATTTTGCAAAATTGTCCAGCCATTAACAAGTGATTTAATTTACAAAGTTGTTCCTCCACACTCTTCAGCTCCTGATGCTGAGCACACATAACACCATAAAACCCTTCCGTCCCTTTGTTCTGTACATTCTTTCATTAACAGGGTCTTTGCAAAACAGCACGTCCAGATGCAAACACAGTGTGACTTTCCTCAACCGGCTGGACTTTCAATCCGGGCAAAGTAGTGCTCACAGCGAGCACGGATACTAATGCACCTCACATCAAAGGAATTACAGTCAAGAACTTGCTTATCTTTTGTACTCTTCTTAAAATAACTACTCTTTTAAACAATCTATCCCTCAAACTCTTGGCCAAAGGAACGAGGTTAAAGAGAGATGGAGAAAGAAGAAAAAGCTCATTTGATTCAGCCCAAGACGTGTATCTGCCACCTGCTGCAGTGTACCTTGACAAGTAGTCTGTGTAGTAGCGGTGGATTCACACTGCCAGTTAGATTGATGTAAGGCTGAGTGTATACGCTACATCTTCACACAGTTTCACAGCCGCCAACCCTTCCCACTGACAGCCACCGACAGCGCCGCCAATCAATCTGACTGACGCCGACTGCGGCCAATCAATGTGACTGTCAGATTAATAGCCCCGCCCATCACTCTGCCTCGCAGGCGTGCTCTTTGATGTCTTTATATTAGAACAGATACTAAACAGAAACTGCATTCAGATCAAATATTACAAGATTATATTTCACCTGTGGCGGCACATGAACAAACGAGTTTAACTTTGAAGCAGTGAAGTTTAATCACTAATGCAGCTGCAAAGACAAGCAACATTAGCTTTACTGTTAATTAGTTTTATGTTTGAGGAATAAAAGAATCTAAAGAAGATCATTAGCACTGTGATATATGAGTTTCCAAAGCATTTTCCTCATGTTGCCGATGAATCAATTGTGTTGTAACATGCCACATATTTGGATAAACGTGTCTGTTAACGTGACTAAATGTACTTTCAATATAAATATTAAACATATACCAAAACTGTCATCACACAGTTGCAATAGCACGCCGAATCACTAGCCAAACTTTAACACTATGACATACAATACTGATGTATTTTCAGCATAACAAGTTACAAATGAATTCTTATGAACACTGGATTTGTGGCGTTAATTTTATTATTATTGTATTCAGTTCTCAAATCACTGGCATTATGTTTTCAATTGCATTACTTAAGATATGATGACTTTTAATTCTATTCTGTGTGATTTCTGCTGCCAAATTATATTAAAGATTACAAAACGTTCAACAAGACTACGCTCTAAACCCTTAAAGTTCATAACATTTCTGCCAGCGTTTGACCATTACTTATGTAATATTAGCATTGTTTGCCGTGGAACACAAAAGATGTTTTCTCCGACATGCTGTGACTGACAATAGATCCATAAAATGCACCAAAAACACAACATTTAGATTGATTCAACTTAGGTTTAGAGGTAGGAGTGGGATTAGACACTATATTTGTAATGCTATATTGTTACTAAAATCGTCATTTCTGTGCATATTCCAGTCCATTACATTTTATATATTTTTATATTCGCTATAAAATAGGTAGATGTTTAAGTTTAGGGATAGGATAAGGGGTCTAAAAATCTAAATCACTTATCGATAAAACATTTGACATTTTATTAGCTAAAAATATGTAGCAGTTTGTACGTTTTAAATGTTGAAACGCGTCCAAATTGTACATTTCAGCATGAATAAAAACATAACAAATAGTATGTTTTGTGCTTGTAACCGTTACTTACTAATACCTGCGTATAAACAATGAGACCAGGCTGGGTAAAACTGTAGCTGAATTACACGACTTAGTGCTAACTGAAAGCTGACCAAAACCCCAAATCAAATCATTAGCCAATCCAATAACTAAATCACAAGATAAACTACAAGTCAAAATCATAGATGAATCGACAAGCTATAGCTAAAAGCTAACCAAATCCCAAACCCTATCACTAACCGAAACAGTAAATAAATCACAAGCTGAATTACCAGCCGAATTACTAGACTTTATTGCAAGCTATATTGGCCAATAAATCATCCCTGAATCACTAGAAATTCCTCAACAACACAAATATGTTCTGAGAATGCTTTGCCAAAGCTACGAATGCTCTCTGAACATTCAAAAGTCCAGATTTTTAAATGCAAATAAATTATAAAAATAATGTCCAACTGAGACGTTTCAGAAAAGCTTTCCATGAAGGATGTATACATAGTGTGCTAATGTTTTGATAATGATATTAAAGACCAAATCACTTTAAACAGACAGTCCATTAATGTTCCTGGATGAAGGTTTGTTCATAACTTTCCTGTTAGCTGGGCTGCTAGCCCATGTGTGTGTGTGTATGTGTGTGTATGTGTCACACGGACATACACACTTCACAGAGCAGTTTCTAAATGACACAAATGATGACCTCAATATTACCACCCTCACAAAATACCCCAGTGTTCATTTAATCCATAACGTGTATAATGTTATTATACATGTTAATCCAAAATAAGGCATTTTATCTGTTTTTCCCATGTTCAAAGGTGCTGTAAATGATTTCTGGGACTCCGGGAGTCGTCTAAATGACTACTTCACGCTAAAATATTCTGCCACTATGATTACCTCAAGTGCACAAGGCATTCGCTTCTGTAATGGCTGTCATTCAGAGATAGATTCATTCAGAATATTCCTCAAAATGTCTCTCTATGGGCAGAATATGGTTAGTGAGTCTCCAAGAGACACCAGTCACAGAAACGTCGTTTTACACGAAGTACTATTAATGCACCCATAAACGCCGTTTTTAGAGCGAGCCTTGGCTACAGCGGCTATTTACGCTGTTTAATGGGGCTAACCTTTCCCGTCACACACATTAGAGGCACTTCTCTCTGGAAATCAACAGTTGTGAAGAGCAAATTCACATTTTAAATGAAAGGAAAAAGTCCTGTGTGTCACTTTAACTGTGTTTAACGTGTTAGAGTAACACTAAGAGCAACTTACAAGGCTACAAGAATCCAACATCTGCACGGCTGATAACTCTAGAAAGTAGAAGTATGTTATGTGTGACAAGGAAAGAAGAGACCTGAATATATTTAGCTATGTGTACTTTTGGAATCTGAACAGCAGAACACCACACGAACACATATTTATGTGGTTTAAAACCAACTAAAATCTGATTTTTGGAAATTAATTTCAGTCAGATCACATTTCGGATAGTATTTCTGGCTCATTCACCGTGTGATTTGTCAAAAATGTCACACTAAATTATGTATTATCATTATTATTTATTATTATTATTATATTGTTTGATCGGTTTTTACTTGCCACTATTTCGTTCGCTTGTTTGTTCATTTGTTTTGTATTTGTTTATGCAGGACCATTTGTAATTAAATAGTGACAAGTGTGTAAAAACAAACAAATACATACAAAATCAGTATATCATTACACCAACTATTTGTTTGTTTGTTTGTTTGTTTGTTTGTTCAGGCCATTTGTAATAAAACAGTGACAGGTATGCATGCAGAGAGAACAAACAAACAAACTAAATAAATAAAATAAATAAATAAGAGACCAGATACTCAACCTACAATTCATAATTTCCTATATCTAGTCTATTTTTATAAACTCTTCTACCATTATGTCCATGAGCTCCTCTCCTTGTTAAACTTTATCTAGTCACATACATTTTACCCATCAACTATCAGTTTATTTTTATAGCACTTATTCCTCAGAGTTTTCTCTCATTCAGTCTGTTTTCAAGCTTTAAAGTTTCATTCCTGTCATAACAGGCATGCTGGACGACATTATCTCACAAACCGTGTAGCTCAAACCCTGCCATGTCTGCTCCTTCCTGAGTGACAGCAAATATGTCTGAAATGAGTCGTGTCTGCTGAAGACTGTTTCTCTGACAGTGATGCAGCACGCTTTGTCAGTCAGGTCTCCACCTTGGTCCTTTAGAAAACGACCTCTGACAAACGCGGCCGAGTCCATACATCAAGCTCCGTCCTCATGTCCTGCAGTGCGTAAAGTTACGTGACAGTCATTCAGAACGAATGGACCATTTCATGTGAGATGTGTTATTGTTGCATTTTTCACCTTTTACAAAAAAGATAAGTGTCATGAAAGTGACTGACAAGTGGTGAAACAATCCTCAGGAGCACGGGTGAGTTTATGAGATATATGACAGTGTGTCAGGCCTACAACAGCTGAAGGGTGCCATCTTCCCTCGGGTAAACTTTCTCAAACTTTTGCCTTTTTACTTCCCCCCGGAGAAGATGTTCAGCTAAACTCTCTGAAGTTTTAGAGTTTCTCTGCACTGGCGCTGGGGAAGAATCACGCCCATGCTTTTGAGAGAAACTGTCAATGCATACATTTGTGCAAATCAACTAGGACAGAATGAGAAGTGAAGACAAATAAGGGAAAAAAGAAAGAAAAAAGGTAAAAGACTGATAATAAATTCACCAATAAATACTCATTTTAAATATGTTCACTGATATTGATATTTAATACACTTTTTATTATTATTATAAACAAAATAAACATTCACAATGCATACATATCTAAAATATTGAAGCTAATAAGTATCATTGTTATTGATAATAAAATAATACCTATTACATAAGCACCGGCAACAACAACAATAATAATAATAATTATTATTATATTGTATATGTATTTTGTATAATACGTTTCACTAATACATTGCTTAATAAAGATATATTAAGTGATAAGTGGTGGTGGTATAATTAACAGTAACAACAACAACAATAATAATAATCATCATCATTTAATTTAAAAATATTAACTTTTTATTTTATTTACTGTCCATGTTGTCAACGATAATAACAAAATAGGGCCAAAACAAAGAATAATGATTAAGACCAGGTAGAGGGCTTATCAAACGCCTTTGTGTAGAATGAGACGTCATTGACTGACTCATCGTCACACTGAGATGTGAACGCATTTAACATCCATCGTCAGAACAGGATGATGGAGAAGACATGGAAAGGGGGATGAGGAGGAGGAAGAAGAGGGTTTGCCTCAAGTACTAAAGAGCGTATTGTTCAAGACTGAGTAGTCGATTGTGAAATGACAAGCATGACGGTGAAAGGATTGGTCTGCCGATTCCAATTGTCTGGCAGGACTAGAACTGGAGCTGAGTTTGAGAGAAATCAGGACTGACTTGAAAGAGTCATGCTGGATGAGACACGGGGCTTGAAAATGACTTTAACCCCCATTTACAAAACCACAGGGCATGCTGGGACTGGCTGGGCTGAGTCTGCGTGTGTTCATCTGTGCATTTAAACCGTATTGTCAGGTGGAAACAGGTGGAAATGGAAACAGAAGGTCAGGACATATACTGACGGCATGTGTGCATACATAGTCTTGCAGAGCATAAAAATGACTATTAAAATACAGCCACTTTGACCAAGAACCATCCACTTAGAAAGAAACCTTCAAAGCACATGTGAATTGACCCTTTTCCTTTTAATGACATAATTCATAAACCAATTGTTTGATCGGTTTTACTTGCCACTAGTTCACTTGTTTGTTCATTTGTTTTGTATTTGTTTATGCAGGACCATTTGTAATTAAATAGTGACAAGTAAAAACAAACAAATACAAAATCAGTATATCATTACACCAACTATTTGTGTTTGTTTGTGTGTGTGTGTTTGTTCAGGGCCATTTGTAATTAAACAGTGACAGGTATGCATGCAGAGAACAAACAAACAAACTAAATAAATGAGACCAGATACTCAACCTACAATTTATGGACATACATTTTTTATAAACTCTTCTACCATTATGTCCATGAGCTCCTCTCCTTGTTAAACTTTATCTAGTCACATACATTTGACCCATCAACTATCAGTTTATTTTTAGCACTTATTCCTCTGAGTTTTCTCTCATTCAGTCTGTTTTCCAGCTTTAAGTTTCATTCCTGTCATAACAGGCATGCTGGACATCTCATATCTCACAAACCGTGTAGCTCAAACCCTGCCATGTCTGCTCCTTCCTGGTGACAGCAAATATGTCTGAAATGAGTCGTGTCTGCTGAAGACTGTTTCTCTGACAGTGATGCAGCACGCTTTGTCAGTCAGGTCTGGCACCTTGGTCCTTTAGAAAACGACCTCTGACAAATGCGGCCGTGTCCATACACTGTCCTCATTCCTGCAGTGCGTACAAGTTACGTGACTCATTCAGAACGAATGGACCATTTCATGTGAGATGTGTTATTGTTGCATTTTTCACCTTTTACAAAAAAGAATGTGTCATGAAAGTGACTGACAAGTGGTGAAACAATCCTCAGGAGCACGGGTGAGTTTATGAGATATATGACAGTGTGTCAGGCCTACAACAGCTGAAGGGTGCCATCTTCCCTCGGGTAAACTTTCTCAAACTTTTGCCTTTTACTTCAGAAGATGTTCATAAACTCTCTGAAGTTTTAGAGTTTCTATCTGCACTGGCGCTTGGGGAAGAATCACGCCCATGCTTTTGAGAGAAACTGTCAATGCATAATGCAAATCAACTAGAACAGAATGAGAAGTGAAGACAAATGAGGGAAAAAGAAAGAAAAAGGTAAAGACTGATGATAAATTCACCAATAAATACTCATTTTAAATATGTTCACTGATATTGATATTTAATACACTTTTTATTATTATAAACAAAATAAACATTCACAATGCATACATATCTAAAATATTGAAGCTAATAAGTATCATTGTTATTGATAATAAAATAATACCTATTAGCATAAGCAAGGAACAACAACAATAATCTTTAATAATTATTATTATATTTGTAATCTTTATTTACTTTTCGTTTCACTAATACATTGCTTAATAAAGATTTCTATTAAGTGATAAGTGGTGGTTAGAATTAACAGTAACAACAACAACATTAAAAATAATCATATTAATAATCATCATCATCATTTAATTTAAAAATATTAACTTTTTATTTTATTTACTGTCCATGTTGTCAACGATAATAACAAAATAGGGCCAAAACAAAGAATAATGATTAAGACCAGGTAGTGTGGTCTGATCTCAAGTCCTTAGCATGTAGAATGCGTCATTGACTGACTCATCGTCACACTGAGATCGTGAACGGTTGCATTTAACATCCATCCAGAACAGGATGATGGAGAAGACATGGAAAGGGGATGAGGAGGAGGAAGAACCTGAGTTTGCCTCAAGTACTAAAGAGCGTATTGTTCAAGACTGAGTAAACACAGCTTGTGAACATGACAAGCATGACGGTGAAAGGATTGGTGCGATTCAATTGTCTGGCAGGACTAGAACTGGAGCTGAGTTTGAGAGAAAATCAGGACTGACTTGAAAGAGTCATGCTGGATGAGACACGGGCTTGAAAATGACTTTAACCCCATTTACAAAACCACAGGGCATGCTGGGACTGGCTCTGAGTCTGCGTGTGTTCATCATCATTCTAAACCGTATTGTCAGGTGGAAACAGGTGGATCCATCATGGAAACAGATCTATCAGGACATCCATCCATCGGCATGTGTCATATGTCCATCCATCTTGCAGAGCATCATGACTACCTATAAAATACAGCCACTTTGACCAAGATTCATCCATCCATTCATTGATCTTCCTATCCATTCATCCATCCATTGATTGATCTTCCTATCCATTCATCCATCCATTGATTGTTCCACTTATACATTCATCCATACATCCGTCCGTCCATCCATCTATCCATACATCCATCCAACTGTTTTTCATCCATCTACTTATCCATCAAAGTATTTTTCTTAAAGGCTAGCATATATATATTTTTATTGTTTTTAATGGGAACACGGAATATTGAAATAAGGCAGTGAGCGTCTATTTCACTTTGTGTGTGTGTGTGTGTGTGTGAGAGAGAGAGTGTGTGTGTGTGTGTGTGTGTGTGTGGTGTGGTGTGGTGTGCATGTTTATGTGGTTTATGAGGACACAAATTTGTATAATGATATGGGTATAACATAGGTATTACAAGGAGAAGGTGATTTATGAGGACATTTTCAGTGTCCTCATAATTTAAAACGCTTATAAATCATACAGTGTGAGTTTTTTTGGGGGAAAGTAGAAATGCACCGTCTCCTGTGAGGGCTAAGTTTAGGTGTAGGGTAGGTGTAGGGCAATAGCACATACAGTTTGTACAGTATAAAACCATTACGCCTATGGAAAGTCCCGTAAAACCATAAAACCAACATGTGTGTGTGTGTGTGTGTGTGTGTGTGTGTGCGTGCGTGCGTGCGTGCGTGCGTCAGTTTTTTTCTGGTCACCAAGAGTTGAAAATGTTCAGCTTTGGGTAAAAGGCAGTGTTCATCAATGTCACTTTTACCTAGTCGTCCAATGACAGTGAAAGAGGGTCAGGGCACATATCCCCAACCGTCACATTGTACATTTACAACAATGGAGAAAGACTAAATATTGTAGGTCTCCGAGTATTCATGTCTAGATGACATCTCCAGGCTATAACAATATAAATATGAAAAATAATGCTTGGAGTAACATTTTGTTGGTTCTAGCTAAACGCTGTGGCTTCAAAGTGCTCTCAAGCGCCCACAGCTGGCCGTTTTCAAAAGAGCACCTGGCACTTTCAGCTGGATAAAACGCTTCGGTGGACACACAGACTAAAAGTGTCTCAAACTGAACTCTTTAAAGGGATAGTTCAATCAAAAATGATTTTTATTGTCATCATCTACTCACCCTCGAGTTATTCCAAACTTGTATGATATTTTTTGCACACTATGAAAGTCAATGGCGACAAACAATGATTTGTTTCCCTGCAATTTTAAGTATTTTTAGTGTATTTTGTGTTCAACAGAAGAAATAAAGTCACACAGAAGTCACACAGGTGTGGAACTACCTGTAAAAAGACCAACTATACCATAAACATATACAAAAAATTATATATATATATATATATATATGAAATGTTGTAAACATAACTATCTTTGGCAAATCAATTAGATCCTCTTGGAGCCACCTGGAAACTACCAGCAGGCTGATAAAAGCCATTTACAAACTCCAGAACAAAAACAAAGACTGGCGTTAGCTGGTTTAAGAAAGCTGGCAGGGCTATTGGAGTGTTTTTATCAGCTTACCCATCATTCTACCCATCATGGTGGGTCGTGGGGTGTGGTTGTTCACCAGGCTCTCTCCGGGATACTGAGAGATCCGTCGCTCATGTTCGTCTCGTGGAGAGTTCAGAGACGCAGGCCGGCTACCTGGAGCCTCCTGGGAAGGAAAGACAAAAACACACTTCTTTATACTGGCTTAGTTTTAATCTTTCAGCTGCTACTTTTCTTGCCCCTTTATGAAAAAGTTTTTCTTGCTTTAAGCACATGTCTAATTTTATTTCAGATGTAACAAAAACCACAGAACAAGTAGAATAAATTCATTTCTAACCCCACTAGATTTGAACAATGAAGACAGTTGTTGCACAGCTTGTAGCGTTCATCTTCAGTGTCTCATCCCCAGGCGCTAGCAGTGATAGAGGGGTTACTGTGCTCTTTTAACTAGGCTGTTGGTGAGTGTGGTCTGATCTCAAGTCCTTTGTGAGCTCTCATGTCCTTAGCATTACACATTTCCCTCATGGGGGTCCACACTGATCGTGAGAAGGTTGCACTTTCTCCCAAAGGCACTGTGTTGAGATAAGTATCTGTAATATTCCTCTCCCATTCTTACCACCTGAGTTCTGGCAACTAGGAAGAGCAAGGTCCCAGGTCTGTTTTAAACACAGCTCTCTGAGCATGGCAACAAGCCTCAAGGGAACTTTGGGAATGCTTACAAGGACGCAAGGTATTGTATGTGCTTCCGCATGTGGTCAAATGGTTGCTAGGGTGTCCTTAATAGTTGCCAAACATTGTCTTACTTTCATCCTTTATCCATCCATCCATCCATCTACCTGTCTATCTATCTATCTATCTATCCATTCATCCATCCATCCGTATATCCATATATCTATCCATCTACTTATCCATCATCATTCTACCTATCATCCATCCATCCGTCCATCCATCCATCCTACTGTCTTTCCATTCATTGGGTTTCTTGATAGTGTTTCATACTGGTCTCTCTTTCACTATAGGTCTGTTAGATGTTTCACTTGATTTATAGTCCACTGGAAAACATTACAAGTCTGATATCTTATAAATGTGGGTTCACAATTTCATGTTCGGAAAACAAATGGTACATGACACATTATGCATCATCGTTAAATACTTGCATGGTAGAGGTTCGTGTACATCTCTGACTTAAATGTTAGTAGTAATAACAATGATTACTACGTTATCAATCAAAAACACAAGCGAGAATTAGTGGCTATAAGAAAATACAAGTGCATAGGAGTCAACTAGAGTCAACTAGGTTCGAGTAGAGTTGCTGGTAAACCAATGATTTGCTCTGATTAGCTAAGGCTGGGGTATGAGATACTAGTTAACGATCAGGTAATCTGTGTGCCCGGATCCTCTCTGTGGGATTGTCCCATACATACCAGAGGAGACATACTGTATGGAGGAATGAGTCTAACGTCTTCTGATCAATAGCAACCAAAAATAATTTAGAGAATCCAGATTCATCCTGGACAGCAAGATGCAGATCACACAAGACATATCTTACTGAATCTGCTCAGGACGTCTGTGGTGCTGCGGTGGGGACAACAAATGCTGTATTCAGGAGGGAAACTACAGACTGTTTAATATAGATGAGATGTTTAATGAAGTCTAGAGCTGCTGACTTATCTCGCTGGGCCTGATAAAACAGCACACATAGAAGAGGTCAACGCAATTACAACTTCATCCGACGCAAGTGCCACGGGCAGCCTGACAATAAACCGCTCAGACTGACTCTCCTCAACGAGCTTTTCATTACAAAACCAGGATTTGTTCTATGAACCTTTGTTGAAGTCTGACAGTCGTGACAGAATGAGAGGAAGATAAAAACGAGATGAGGAAGTATTTCTTAAAGAAAATAGAGGGTGATTGGTTGAAATGATCTGCTTGTTGGAGACACAGATCTTTGGGAGGGAAGGGAGGTGAACAGTTATTATGAACCCATTTATTCTGCCTTCTCCAGGCGTAATCTCCCCTAATCTAGTGCTTTCTCAAACAGGATTATCCATGTGTATTAAAACACTCCCTTCCTGTGAGGCTGTGATTGACAGTCTGCAGTTTGTCCTGCATCTGTCATTCTACCTATCCATCCATCAAACCCCCCCATCACTTTACCTATCCATCCATCAAACCCCCATCACTTTACCTATTCATCCATCTGTCCATCCATTCAGCATTTTACCTATCCTTCTATTCTTCCATCCATCCATCAACCTCCCCCATCACTTTACCTATTCATCCATCTGTCCATCCATCACCCCTCCCCATCACTTTACCTATCCATCCATCAAACCCCCCCATCACTTTACCTATTCATCCATCTGTCCATCCATTCAGCATTTTACCTATCCTTCTATTCTTCCATCCATCCATCTACCCATCCATTATTCTACCTATACACCTATCATTTTACACATCCATCTATCCATCCATCCACTGTTCTACATATCATTCTACCTATCCATCTATCTACTCATCCATACATCCATCCATCTACCCGTCCATCATTTTACACATCCTTCCAACCATCGATCCATAACTTTCAATCTTTCTACCTATCCATCCAACCATCATCCATCCGTCCATCCATCTATAATTGTATCCATCCTTCCATCCATCTATCCATCATTCTGTGTATCCATCCATCCATCCACTTATACACCAATCATTTCACATATCCATCTATCATTCTACCTATCCACTTATCCATCATTATAACTATCTATTATATCTACCATCATCCATCCATCCATCATTCTACCAACCTATGCATCCAGCCATAATTTTATCCATCCATCCATACATACATCCATAATTTTACCTATACATCCATCAATCCATGCATCCTTCTACCTATACATCTATCCATCATCATTCCTTCTACATATCCATCCATCCATCATTCTACTAGTATATCCTTCAGAAAATACACAAATAAAATCAAAATAAATAGTTATGGAATAAATGCAATAACTGAGCACTGTTCTTTTTCATATTGTTGCCTTAACCATGATCAAATCACTGTACTACACAACCTTGTATTCACATTTTACATTAAACGACATTTGAGCGAATCGTCTCTGACCTTGGATGGCAGTGAGAATCTCCTTGTCTACATAGCAGCATCATAAAGTCATTCTAATCCTTTCTCTAACACACACACACACACACACACATGTCCAGACTGGGCTGGCCTCCTGATGCTGTTTAGGAGGTCTTAATCCAGCGCCCCTCTCCTCCTCTCGGCCTGTAATTACAGGTCTTAAGCTGTCACATGCAGCTTCTGCTCTGTCCAGCTCTCTCTAGAGACCCAGACAGCCTCATTAGCCCTCTATATCGCATCTCTCCAATCCCATTGTCTCCTTCTCCTGGCATTCATTTACCAAGCTGTATAGAGAGCAGATGAATCCATTTCTATGGCAGATCTGTTGTCCTCTCCCACATATTTTCAGTCTATTTTTCAAGTGGATTATGACGGCTACAAGTACCCGAGGCTGTGCAGCTGTGGGTCGAACTGCTCAAATTTACCCTGTGCTTTTGAGCCAATGACAGTGTATTATGTGTCCCCATAATGGGTGAATGAATTCTCTCAGTGGTGAGAGTAAGGGCACTGAATGGGTACAACCGCATTAGTTAAAGGAGCCAAATTCTACACATTTAAAATCCACATATAATACAGCATTAGGCAAGGTTGCTTGCACCCAAAACATTGTAATTTAGTTTTCTCTGACTATTTATCATTAAAAGGCTGTTTTTGTTACTGTACCTCAATGACTTATGTACGTGGCCTTTATTGTGATTGGCTAAACTAAGTCACCGGTGTGGGACCACTGCTTGAATACTGGACATGTGTTGATATATAAATACAGGCCGTCACATGATAAAGCACTCATGCCTGTGGCATCTACAGCACTGATCAACGGACTGATCAAAGTTAGTTGTTCATTAAAATATTAAAGTTTCAGATACATACATTTATAATGTTTACATAATAACATAAATCATATTTATAGATTTTGTATACATTTAGATTTAATTGTATTTTACATTTATGTGTTTAACATTAATGTTTTTGTATATTTAATGATATACTATGTACACACACAGTAAAAATACACAATATAATTACTAAAGCTAAGTGAACTTAAAATGGAAAATATAGAAATAAATATTGCTTAAAAATATTCACAACAACTACAATGTCATTACAATGATACTAAAGTAACACTCATATTATACACTTGCTTTATTTATACATTATAAACATAATAAACATAACATATTTACATATCAAAATTTTAATACAGTGTATTTTGATTATTTATATATTTTTTGAAGTGAAAAGAGTGTGGAAATACATCAATATAGTTAAGTTATTATTATTATTTCTACTACTTATTTAACTGCATTTAAAAGAGACATTTTTACCAACAACAAAGAGCAAATGAAGGCTACGCTGATACCTGTGGTATCCACAACTGTCTCTGTTCACCTTGTGAAGTGTGAGTGATTCAGATCGAGTGGCTGTCGTGACACCTAATCTGCACAATGCCACTGTGCTTTAGTACGCTGCCCTTTCATTCAATCAATTACTGCAGGTGCACCAATTGAGTTTCCCTGCTGAGCTGTAAGTGCATTACAGAGAGCGTCTTCATTCAGAGCCAGGCTTCTGCTCCCTGGACACCTCCAGTCAAACAAACCTGCCTCGTACACACACCCAGACTTTCTTATTTCTTTGTGACACAAAACTACATTTCCCATGATGCCTCTGTCCTCCTCGTGAATCCCTGTCCCAGTGATATGACATCAGTAAGTCACGTGAGCTCATGTCATAGAGGTCCATCAGAGAGTAAATAAACTAATGAAGTACAGATCCAGAAGTCCTTCTCTTATTGCCTGGCGCGTGTGGATGTGTCCCATCATGCCCCGCTTCGCCCCGTGGAGCGGCAGTCTGGCTCAACGCTAATAAAACCATAATTTAGCAGTCAGGCTGATTGATATCTCTCTCAAGACACAATCGATCAGACCCTCATTTCAGCAGGACGATTTTCTAGAGCCAGCATGGCACTTCTTTCCTGATGTCAGCTCTCATGAACGTCATGTGGACACAAACCACATGGGTTGTTTTCATGCACAGGAGGCACTTTAGCGGTAAAACAATCAAGATGCACTGTTTTTCATAATGGGGGATGAAGTTTGATAAGAATGCTAATGAATTAGAGTCTAAAATTGCAATTACTAAAGCAGAAAGTATTTATTTTGGCACTCATAACTGATTTCAGCACTGAAAAATTACTTCTTAATGTGTTTTTAAATGGATATTAAATAGAAATAAACATACTTAAAACTAAATACATTTACATTCGAAACAGCACTGAATAAGATATTAACAGTTTAATACAGCCATATTGCACCTTAAGTATAAAAGTGTACTTTGTCTTGATGTACTGGCAGACTTTCCACTTGTTTACATAGAATAATTCACCAAAAATTAATATCTGCTGAAAATGTGCTCCCACTTAGGCCTTCCAAAATTAGCAGATTTGAAGAAATGTAGCATTGCATCATTTGCTCACCAATGGGTGCCGTCAGAATGAGACTGATAACAACATCACAATAATCCACACCACTCCAGTCCATCGATTAACATCTTGAGAAGACAAAAACTGTGTGTTTGTAAGAAACTAGTCCATCATTAAGACATCAAATTATGGCTTCTGGACCAAATATGAATCCATAATCCATAATAATGCTTCCCCCAGTGAAAAAGTTTCCTGGTGTCTCTCACATACAAATCCACCCACAGATGTGTTTTGGCTTGTAAAGGATGCTTGATCTGTGCAGATTTAGCTCATGATTCAGACCAGAATATGAATTGTATTTTTTAAAGAGAGAGCAGGATCATGGATTATAGACTTGTAGTTTAGCTGGAAGCAAAGTTTTGAAATTAAAACATCTTAATGATAAATTAGTTTCTTACAAACACACAGTTTTTGGCTTTTCAAGATGTTAACTGATGGACTGGAGTGCTGTGGATCATTGTGATGTTTTTATCAGACTCTCATTCTGACGGCACCCATTCACTGCAGAGCATCCATTAATTAGCAAGTGATCTAGTGCTAAATTTCTCCAAATCTGATGAAGAAACAAACTCATCTACATCTCGGATGGCCTGAGGGGTGAGCACATTTTCAGCAAATTTGCATTTTTGGTTCAAATAAAAGGGGCAAAAATCAGCCAGCTCAGTGACAAAAAAAGTATTTATATCAAATACACATCCTCCAAAAACAAGACTTAATATCTTATGCAGCGATGCTTCTCAAGCACATTTATCTAAGTAAATGTATCTACCAGGTGCAAACTAGTGTCTCAGCTCGGTTACGCAGCAAAAACGCTGACTGTATAAAAGCCCAACGCAAACATGTTGTCACTTCTTGTTTATATAGTGTAAAGCAGGCTTCAGCTGCTGCGCTATACTCTACATTATATATCTCTTTCATTGGCTGGCAATTAGAGCAGACAGCATCACACATCTACCAGGTTACTGTACACCTCCTCTGAGACTAATCTACAAAGATCATATAATCTGAACGAAGGAAATGAGAAACCCTTCTAAGGATATATTAAACAGTACTTTCGTTAAACATCAAACTATCTTTGGCTTGATGCAAATCCCATACTTTCAAAGAACGGAGCGTCTCCGAGTGTGCATTTCTCTGCTCCCTGGAGGAATTCCAGCTATGAGCAATAACTTTCATTTCTCTTTGTAGAAAAAAGAAAATATGCTCAAATAAACCGTGAATAAACCAGGGGACCAGAGGGCCCTTCACAGTTCTTCAGACATGACTCATGAATATGTATGAAGATGGGTGTGTTATATGCAAATTCACACTTAGAGTCAGGAAAAGTAAGAGAAAATACCTACACTGAATATTAAAATCCAGTCGCAATCAAATATATTGTGTTATTAAATGTACAGTGTTGTCTATAGCATAACAAGTTACAAAGGAGGCCAAATATCATAAAAGGAATAAACAAAATGTTTTAATAAATAAATAATAATTATATATATATATGTGTGTGTGTGTGTGTATACATGTCTATATTATTTATATTATTATGTATTAATATCATCTTATTTATCATAATGACTATATAGACATAATGTATTAATGTGAATACTGTATATGCAAATACATTTCATTTTATAGACATTTATATTCACCAAAAAGTATTTCTATTTTTTTATTGAAATTAAAAATGAAAGGATATGAATTTATTAAAATGAAACTGAATAATTTCTGTTATGCTTTGGTGTTTGGCAATTACAAATGAGAGTGGCATCATAAAAGTATTTGTAAGCACATAATTCAAAGAAGTACTGTATGTATTTCATCATGTTTTCATTGTTTTATTATGCCAAGCTCAGTGTCACGAATCCGGTTCGTGGACCTCCGTCTGACTGCCACAAGAGATCACCTCTCCATCATATTGACTCTCACAACACACAGACTGTTACATGTCCCTCCGGACTACAGTTCCCATGATCCATTGCACTGACCACACACACACACACACACACACTCTCTCACACACACACACACACACACACACACACACACACACACACACACACACACACTCTTTCACACACACACACACACACACACACACACACACACTCTTTCACACACACTCACACACACACACACACACACACACACACACACACACACACACACACACACACACACACACACACACACACACACACACACACACACACACACACACACACACACACACACACACACACACACACACACACACACACACACACACACACACACACACACACACACACACACACACACACACACACACACACACACACACACACACAGCTGAATCCAATCAGAGATTGGACTTCCTCTTTCAGATCGTTGAGTATTGTCTAGCATTATAGCTCTTCCAGTGATAGCTGTTTCTGTGTTTTCTGAGTCTAAGTTTAAGTCTAGTTTATTGCCCGAGTCATTCGTATCTTTATCCTAGGCTGTGCATGATCTCTGCCTGCCCTGTAGTTTACAGCTGACCTTGGATCTCTCTTTAGTCGTGTCGTTTAGTACACCGTTTGCTGTTCACTGTTTTAAGTCCATGTTAAGAATCAAAGCTTGTACTTGGATCCGCTCGACTCTCGTCTCGTTGATCCCGTTGCACTCGATTACTGTAACATCTCTGTTGCCTTACAAAAATCATAAATAATATATAAATACAAAAACTATAAATAATAAAAAGCTTAATGCTATTTCTGCACTGTAACATTGAACTTGTCCAGCTTTATGTCACTAACGAAGCGTAATGACAGCGCTGTGTCACAGATGAACACAAGCCAGTTTAACAGCACACTAGAGGCGTGGGAAACTAATTGAACACATTCAATCCGGAGGAAATGTATTAATTTCTCATTTTAATAATCCAGCACTGATAGGCTCAGATGCCGACCTTTATGAAGAGGAACATACGCTTCCAATTACCCACAATCCTCAGAGGCTGTCTTTGAACACTCTGGTGAACTTTGATAACTTCATACAAAACATTTATAAAATAAGTGCGTTAAATACTGAAAGCTCCATTTCTGCTTAAGTTTACTAAAACAAATGTAGTTTTTGTCCTGGGATTTTACTACAACGGGGTAAAACTCAAAGTCGAGCAACATAATAAGTTTTAAAGTATTTTAATAAATGAATTGAATTCAAATGACTGCCAGAGAACTTATGACCTTATATTAATAGAAACCGAAAGCCATCGATTGGAATCGCCGTCTCAATTATTGAACTGAAGAAGAAAACGCAATGACCAATAATACATCACATCATTATCTGGGTCACGACAATCCCTTATGAAGAACATCACTGCTTCAATTACCAAAGGCAGTGTGAGAGATAGTCCAGATTATACGCTTCACTTCTCAATTTGAAACCCATTTCAGACAAGAACGTTTCACTCAAGTCAGCGGCTGATTATTAAACCCTTCATTTACAGTTTGAGTCTCTGGATCTACTGTAACTGTGACAAAATCAGGTCACTCTCTCCACGACAGGCCTTTCCCAGATCCATCGACGAGCCCAGAGAGAAAGTGTCTTCAGTCAGAAGCACAAACTGTTCAGCTTTAAATCAGAACTGTGCTCGAGAAACAAACGCTGCTTTAAAACATTGGAAGAAATAACGCTCCCTTCTAAGATGTCAATCTTAAGATGTATCATGTGCATTATTTATTTATAAAGCACATTTAAAACAACCCAAGGTTGACCAAAGAGCTGTAGAGATGAGGAAGAGTGTATCTGAAGACCGCTGCAGCCTGCATCTCATTAGTATTCATACATAACGTTTAGATGTATCGTTTATAAGCACTGACGCATATATTGACAGTGACAGCAACTAACAGATGAAGTATTTATATATGCTCAGCTTTAGAAACATATATATATATTTATTTTTATTTATTTCTGAGTCTCTACCCTAAACACTTCTCAACAACAGTGTTATTTTAATATTATTTATATACTATTCAAATATTACTATTTCAAATAAGTTTTATTGTGATATTTTCAGTTTCAATTTTTGATATTTTGGCATGTGTTTAGTCATTTTTTTCAGTTTTAGTTACTTTAGTACTTCAAAGTAAAACCGTTTTATCACACATTTCAATTTTCAATTTTTAAATTAACACTATATTTTGTGTTTTTGTTAACAATAAAAGCACTAAAAAGCACTCAACAATATATAAAAGTGCGTGTATATTGTAGTATTTTTTTAAGTTTTAAAGCATGTGTCTATAACATTAAGTAATAATTACATGTTTCTAAAATGTGAAAGTTTAGACATTGGTAGAATGGATGAACGAATAAACTCAAAATGAGCTGAATATAGCACCGAAAACTTCACAGTACAGGAGAAAAAAAGTTCAATGTGATGACACTGAGCATTTTAATCATCAACTTATTAAATACAATAAAATCAACCTATATATCCAATAAATTCAATATTGTATGAACATTAAATGATTCATAAAACATTCGCTTCTAATATGTTCATACCAAATGTGTGTATATTTCAGATGTAGATGTTTAGTGTCTATGCAAACATATACAAATGTATTTGCAGTAGAACCACACTTTACATATGAAAACCTGCTATAACTAATAAGCGAATGAACTTGCTGTATTCTGTATTAATACACACACACACACTCACACACACACACACACACACACACACACACACACACACACACACACACACACACACACACACACACGCACACACACACGCACACACGCACACACACACACATGCACACACACACACACACACACACACACACGCACACACACACACACATGCACACACACACACACACACACACACACACGCACACACACACACACACACACACACACACGCACACACACACACACACACATGCACTCACACACACACACACACACACACACACACACACACACACACACACACACACACACACACACACACACACACACACACAGGCCAGCGGACAGTGATGGATCTTATTCATTTTAATGCTGGCCTCTGTTTTCCAGCATTTGCTGTATGACAGTAGCAAAGCGCCGGCTGTCAGAGAGAGCAGCGCTGCACAATCTCTGATTCCTTCAGTGGCCCCTGCAATCTCTCACTACCCATCACTCCTCTTCTTTCCATCTCTCTTTTTCTTATTTCAGCTTTCCCTCTCTCTGAATGCCATATCAAAGAGCAATTTATGGTGTATGTTGGTACACAGCGGGAGCCCGGCTGCACTTCAAAGTTGGATGAAAAGGATGAAAGCAACCGTCCTCATCCTCGTTTGACAGACAGATAAGAGCGACCTTGAGCCCGGGCACTACTGAAGGCGACGGGTGACCTTGGTCAGGACGAGCGAGAGAGGATGGATGGGACGTGTGTGTGTGTGTGTGTGTATGTGAGGGGACAGAAGTCAGCGTGAGGTCTGCTGCTCTCAAACAGGTCCAATCAGCTTCACACTGCCACTAATAAAGGCTGATCTGAGCACAGCGGTGTGCTCTTGTGTGTCGCGGGTTTCTCTGTGGGTTTTAGTCAGCTTGTGAGTTTGCAGGAAGAGACAGACTGGGTACAGAAGGTACTACAGAGACTATTTCTTCTCTCTTGTGGTGTCTTCTCTGGATACAGCACGAGCGGTGCAGTCAGATTCACCAGCAAACGAGGCTGCCTACACACGACTAAAGGCTTTGATGAATAGCAATGTGTAAGATACGTTTTCATGTGTTTTAAATGCATAAGATGTGTTTTCTAACCCTGTGTAATTTTTTTATGTGACTTATTTTAGAAAGTTTCACATTCATATATCGCATCAAGCTTTTAACACACAACACGTTTTACTAGTCACGGTTTACTAGTCGGGTTTAACAGTGAATTCACCCAATTCTCCTGAAGTGAATGGCAGTAAGCTGAAAATAATATACAATAAATTATTTTTTTTTCTACACAATGTATGTTTGACATGAATACTTGAAATTAAACATTTGATGAGTTGATACAATTAGCATTTAAAAGCTGTGCCATTTTTAAACATTGTTTATTTCCATACTCTTATATATATCTTCAATCTGATCCTGATTCAAAATGAAATTCAGCAGAATCTCATAAACACACGTCCATTTAAAAAACCATTATTAGAGAAATTGACACCAATCTCACTCATGATGAATCTCTGATACAATTTGACCTTCAAAATAAGCTCCAATGCTACTCAACCCTAAACAGATACTACATTTGCCAATTATTTATTGATTAAACCATTTAAAGAAAGACAAATCATTTCCAAATACAGATTAAGTGCCATGATCTAGAGATAGAGAGAGGAAGACATAGACAAACATGGAGTCGAGAGCAGAGGATCTGTAGACACTGTGATCTACAGCAAAGATGAGAAACACTTTCTGATGATGTGTCCCAAATATCTCCATGTGAGGGAAACATTTCTTCCCAGATTTAAGCCCTGATCCCTTCATTTACAGAGCTCAGTGATTCTGAGATAATGCCCTTCTTACTCGGAGAAGATGATAAATAGCTGCACTCTGAAATATTAACCATTCATAATGTTAGATGTTCAACATGATTCACTTGATACTGACCAACTTGATCTTTTCATTTATTTAGAATTATTCTGATTGTATGTTTATGTTGTTATTTATTTACCTATGTTGTTGTTGTATGTACTGTATATATATTAATGCTTTGGCAACATTGTGATATGTTACACAGTCATGCCAATAAAGCAATTTGAATTGAATTGAAGAGAGAGAGAGAGAGAGAGAGAGAGAGAGAGAGAGAGAGAGAGAGAGAGAGAGAGTCAAAACAGGGAAGATAATAGGCGAGTGTCAGCCAATGAGATTGCTGTTTGCACATTAGCTCCGCCCACTACCAGAGAACCCGGCAGTTCTTAAAATCTGAAGAATTCCAAACAAACTCCATTATTTTAACAGGAAAATACAACAAAGAATATCGTTTACATCCCACACAGAACTGACGACGCTACATGTAAGTCTCTCTTGCTCCCTCTCTCTCTCTCTCTCTCTTGGAAAAAAGCAAAGCGACGGTGAGTCGTGTGCCTCAAACTAGAGCTTACGGTGTGTCAAATACAGGTGCGCGCATCCATTCAGATGAACTGAAAAATAGCACCGATCTCTTGATGGAGAGAGAAACTCTGATGCGGTCCGAGTTGATGAAAATATATCTGTGCTAAACTTATACACACAGCCTCCAACTCACACACTGGTGAGTCAAATCTGAGCACTTACTAGCCAGTGGCTAATATTAGACCTCATTTAGTCGCCCAGGGTGAAGATTTCGTCACATATGCGAGTGATTTACTGGCAATGTGCCAGCGCGTTTGTTTTTCTTCTTCACTGCTTTAAATAGTGGTTGTTTGTGGTATCACAGCACAACTTCCTGTGTTTGCATTCTGAGCAGCGAAGAAGAGCTGATTTCTGATTTGTAGCATTAAGCAAATCTAGCAGGCATAACTATAGGTCTCGTGTAAGAACATGGTATCGGATCAGAACCTGGGTTCAAGGACTCGCGATACCGATGCTAGAATTTTTCGTAGTATCAGAATCGGAACAACCCTAGTCTTGTTACTGTCTATTTTTATTTTTCCCAATAAATTTGAAGAAATAAATATCCGAGACACAGCCGATATCTAAAAGAACCATAAAGAAGACTCTATGAAGTCCCTTGAGCTCTGAGCAACGACCCTCTCTCTGAGAAACATCCGCTCGACTCCACAGACGCCATCGTCTCATTTCCATAAGCAGTCATCATTCTGAAGTCCATCTACTCCTAACGCAGCGCCTGTCGCATATTCTTTAGAAAGATAAGTGTTAGATTACACTTTCAGATGTTATGACTCTGTGCGGGCAAAAAAAAGAGTGAAACACAAACACACAATCCAAAGGATTGCACTGGGGAAAGAGGGGGGATGGAAAAGACGGCATTTGAAGTTGATATTTGATATTTCATACTGCCATCTGTTATCAGTATAAATCAGCATGAGCATTTCAGCGGTCAAATTGCTTTCGATCGCAATCCGCCGCTCACACCCCCGTGTCACTTTCTCTCTCTCTCCGTCTCCTGTGTCTGTCTGATAAGAACTACTCACTTTAATTCCCTTTTTCTGCAGTCAAACTTCCCCGTCCGCACACACTACTCAACTCAGTCTGTCTGTCTGTCACTCAGACGGCCGCGCCGTTCATCTGTATGCAGGATGAAAGTCATTTCATCAGAATTTAAAGACCTGCGCTGAACTATTGTCTGTTAGTCTATAGCAGCCTCTAGAACCGTATGGGAAAACTTGGTACTGTATCTGGTTGCCATTTTAGTGCAAATCTCGAATCGCCATCAACACGCTCACATCTGTAAAACCAATGGATCTGGTTCCTTAGGTCATGCAGAGTTCAATCTTCAATTTATGTCACACTACATTTCCCAGCATTTTGACAAAATTATCCTTCGGCTTTGATCCTCAAATTTGGGTCAGATCATCGTCAGGCCATGTTGGGCAAATATTAATAAAAGTTTAATAGACCAAACCATCCACATGCAGCGAAACAAATACGTTTAAGATGATGCAAAATCATAAAACTGAATCTTTGGAGCTGCATTGAGATGAAAACTTCTCGGTATCACTGCTACAATACCCTTAACACGGAGCTCTGGAATAATCGGGTCTAAACTCAAGCTTCTTGTCTTCCTACATTCCTGATGTTTGAATGATTGGAGAATAACAATGATTCATTTCTCAAGTTTCACGATTTGTCACTCTGAATAAGTCTGATAACATGGGTTAACATTAATTTGGATTCATTTGAGGAAATGATTCTACAAATATTATAGGCAAAAGCATTTCTCATGGTGGCATGTGTTTGCAGAAATAACCTTCAATAGACAGACACAAGTTTTTTCTAGTAAAATAAAAACAACAAGAACTAGAGACAAAAACTAGTACACCCTTGTGAAAAAGAAACTAACTGCTATATTAAATACAATTATCTGAACTTTAGAGTGATCTTATTCCACTTTATGTACATTGTATATGTAATTTCATAATTATTTCTATACTAACAAATGGGCAAACTAAAATATACTGTACTTCCCAGTGCTTCCCACAGGATTTTGTGAGACTTGTGGAGGCAGATTACGTCACATATACATTTTCATATTTATGACATCATTGCATCACGTTGTGCGTATAGACGAGTTTCGGCACTTCAGATCTGTTCTACTCTATGAACTGTCACATACTTTAATACAATTGAATGCCCAATACAGCTGTTCACATTATATTTTCTATAGTCATACATAAAAATATAAATGGTAAAAACGACCTATCAATACTACATGTTAGCCAGGAAACACTCACTATACTCCTTAAATCCTGATTTATAATCACGACATCGTCTGATAAAATCAATATACATCGAACTTACACTAAAAAGTGACTATATGCGGTGGTTTTGGATACTGTTTTGTGTCATTCAGCGCACTGCCTGTGTCTGTATGACAAACTGAGCATATTAACAGACAAACTATGCTCATATTTAAAAGTCCAGACAGTCAGTAAGCGACAGGTGCTTGGTAATGCTATTATTGTAAATGATTTATTGACGTGTCGGCTGCGTTACAGCTAACTGATTATGCTGTTTCTCTGCCGCTCACTGCTCAGAGCAGATGCAGAGAGAGACGACACTGCACCGGGAGAGTCAGACCTCGCGCTCGCGGCCCGGGGCAGTACTGGCGACATCTTCCAAATGAATGAAAGCTACGTTTCTTTTCAAAAAAGTCGCTAAGTTTGTCAGTAAAAGCCGCCAAAAGGGTCTGAGCTGATGGCAGCAGGCGGTTGATATTGACAAATAAATGAACGTTTGGGAAACACCGGAGATCTTCTGTTGGAGTGTCGACAGTTCTTGAGCACACAGAACTACGAAACCCGTAGGGCGAGCAGAGATTTTCCACTAGTTAATCAATCGCGGATGGTTACATTTTATCGGTCGGATTAAAAAAAAGTGTAAGAGGATAGTAATAGTATTAAAAACAAAAATGTGTCACCAAATATAATTGGGCAGCCGTATATATACCTGGGCAGCCCACCCAGGTAAAGTCTATGTGTGGTAAACACTGATTTTAATGTCATTTCTATTGAAACTTGTGTCACATATTTCAATATTTTTTTATTACACAATTGTAATGAATTTGGAATTTAGTAAATGGATGGGGAGGTTTAGCGGTGGAGATGGGGAGGTCTAGGGGTGGACATGGGTAGGTTTAGGGGTGGAGATGGGTAGGTTTAGGGGTGGATATGGGGAGGTTTATGGAGATGGGTAGGTTGATGGGGAGGTTTAGGGGTGGAGATGGGTAGGTTTAGGGGTGGATATGGGGGAGGTTTAGCGGTGGAGATGGGGAGGTCTAGGGGTGGACATGGGTAGGTTTAGGGGTGGAGATGGGTAGGTTTAGGGGTGGATATGGGGGAGGTTTAGGGGTGGATATGGGGAGGTTTAGGGGTGGACATGGGTAGGTTTAGGGATGGAGATGAGTAGGTTTAGGGTGGATATGGGTAGGTTTAGAGGTGGAGATTGGTAGGTTTAGGGGTGGAGATGGGGGAGGTTTAGCGGTGGAGATGGGGAGGTCTAGGGGTGGACATGGGTAGGTTTAGGGGTGGAGATGGGTAGGTTTAGGGGTGGACATGGGTAGGTTTAGGGGTGGATATGGGGAGGTTTAGGGGTGGATATGGGGAGGTTTAGGGGTGGAGATGGATAGGTTTAGGGGTGGACATGGGTAGGTTTAGGGGTGGACATGGGTAGGTTTAGGGATGGAGATGAGTAGGTTTAGGGTGGATATGGGTAGGTTTAGAGGTGGAGATTGGTAGGTTTAGGGGTGGAGATGGGTAGGTTTAGGGGTGGAGATAGGTAGGTTTAGGGGATGTGGACATGGGTAGGTTTAGGGGTGGAGATGGGTAGGTTTAGGGGTGGATATGGGGGAGGTTTAGGGGTGGATATGGGGAGGTTTAGGGGTGGAGATGGGGAGGTTTAAGGGAGGACATGGGTAGGTTTACGGGATTACATGGGTAGGTTTAGGGTTGGAGATGGGTAGGTTTAGGGATCAGAGGGTGGAGATGGGTAGGTTTAGGGGTGGATATTGGTAGGTTTATGGGTGGAGATGGGTAGCTTTAGGGGTGGACATGGGTAGGTTTAGGGGTGGATATTGGTAGGTTTATGGGTGGAGATGGGTAGGTTTAGGGGTGGACATGGGGGTAGGTTTAGGGGTTGATATGGTAGGTTTAGGGTGGAGATGGGTAGGTTTAGGGGTGGACATGGGTAGGTTTAGGGGTGGATATGGGGAGGTTTAGGGGTGGACATGGGTAGGTTTAGGGGTGGAGATGGGGAGGTTTAAGGGAGGACATGGGTAGGTTTACGGGAGGACATGGGTAGGTTTAGGGGTGGAGATGGGTAGGTTTATGGATCAGAGGGTGGAGATGGGTAGGTTTAGGGGTGGATATTGGTAGGTTTAGGGGTGGAGATGGGTAGGTTTATGGATCACAGGGTGGATATGGGTAGGTTTAGGGGTGGATATTGGTAGGTTTAGGGTGGAGATGGGTAGGTTTAAGGGGTGGACATGGGTAGGTTTAGGGGTGGATATTGGTAGGTTTAGGGTGGAGATGGGTAGGTTTAGGGGTGGAGATGGGTAGGTTTAGGAGTGGACATGGGTAGGTTTAGGGGTGGATATTGGTAGGTTTATGGGTGGAGATGGGTAGCTTTAGGGGTGGACATGGGTAGGTTTAGGGGTGGATATTGGTAGGTTTATGGGTGGAGATGGGTAGGTTTAGGGGTGGAGATGGGTAGGTTTAGGGGTGGATATGGGTAGGTTTAGGGGTGGATATGGGTACGTTTAGGGGTGGAGATGGGGAGGTTTAGGATCAGAGGGTGGAGATGGGTAGATTTAGGGGTGGATATTGGTAGGTTTAGGGGTGGAGATGGGTAGGTTTAGGGATCAGAGGGTGGAGATGGGTAGGTTTAGGGGTGGATATTGGTAGGTTTATGGGTGGAGATGGGTAGGTTTAGGGGTGGACATGGGTAGGTTTAGGGGTGGAGATGGGGAGGTTTAGGGGTGGACATGGGTAGGTTTAGGGGTGGAGATTGGGAGGTTTAAGGGAGGACATGGGTAGGTTTAGGGGTGGACATGGGTAGGTTTAGGGGTGGAGATGGGTAGGTTTAGGGATCAGAGCGTGGAAATGGGTAGGTTTAGGTATATGTAAGGTAGGAGGAGTTGGATATGGATCCAAACACACCCCCTGGATCTTGTGGGCTGCAGCGAGATGCTGCTCGTCTCCTCACCTTGCAAGCGGCTCCTCCAGTGATTATGGACTTGACGAAAATGCCCAGGTCAGCGTGGCTCTCTTTAGCTCTATTGCCCTTGACGCTGACCCCTAACCCGGCCGATCCAGAGTCATTGAGAGGGATTTCAAACGTCATAAACTCCCGCGTTCCATCCGGGGTCAAAATTAAGTCATCTTGCTCTTTCTAAAGGGATAAAGAATAGGTCAAATGATATTGATGAGTTAAACATAAAAAGTGTATTTATTATTTTTTAAATATTAAAATATTTTTTCACAATTTATATACATCTAAAAATAAGCCACTCATTCTACCAAAGTATATGAACACTGTGTCTGTGGCGTTTTCCAAAGCAACCCAATCAGCACACCATAGCAACAATTTAACCAATGGCGTGAGTTTGGGGCGGGGCTTTCTGTCTGTTTGACCAATGACAGGCAGGGAAAGTATGGGATCTTGTTTCCGTCAGGGTTTAAACAACCTTTTTTTTTCTCTCAGAATTCAAACTTTATTCTCGCAATTCTGAGTAAAAAACTAAACAAAACAAACCAACAGAATTGAGAAATAAACTGTTTTTTTTCCGTCATGGAATAATTTCCCCTCAAAATTCTGACTTTTTTTGTAGCTCAGTTTGTAGCTCACAACCCCTACTTTTCTTCTCAGAATTGCGAGTTTCTTTCTTGCTTAATTTAACTTTAATTCTGACTTTAAAAAGTCGGTTTAATTCTGACTTTATAGCTCACAATTATGTTTTTTTTTCTCAATTGCCAGAAAAAGACTGAATTGTGAAATATATACTCAAGAAAAAAGCCAGAATTGGTTCATACATTCATTATTTTTCCCCTGTGGTGGAAACAAGCATCTATTGTAAAGTGTTTGGAGAATACCTTTTTGAAAATAATATTTTTGCAGATCCATTTTGTGACATAAGTGGTGTATAAAATGACATATCTCAGCTTTAATAAAAAACTAAAGTGTATAAAGCTAAACATAACAAAAGGCATCAAACAAAAACTAAATTTTAAAAAAATTGTTTTGTTACTTAATAAAGGAAGGATGCTTACAGTACTTAAATATGATAAGTTTAAAACAATAAGTTCATTTTTCTTCCAAGGGAAGCAATATTCATCAAAAACATGATTAACTCAAAGCTGACACATTAATAAAATGCCATTCAAGATGAACTATTAAAATGAATATAATAGTATGAACACAATAAACAGTTGAATTACAGAGCACTTTGAGAGGTGTGGAGAGTTTAACACAGCGGGATCACATGACTCATTAAACAGGATGTTTACAGG